>OY744507.1:7947840-8123657 GCA_963556185.1 Pseudopediastrum boryanum
TGCTGCTTAAACCCCAGCCTTATGTTCCGGCCAAAACTTTTGCAACCAACTGTGTCCAATGTTTGCACCTCCTGTTTCCTCAAGTGCAAGCAGAGATAACAGCTGTGTCTAGCCTGTTGCAAAGAACTTGTTGATGCAATTATTGCCTGCTGTGCTAAATTGGTGGCAACCGCAACCGCATTGAGAAAGTGCTTGAGCTGACTTTCCAGATTTTGGTCAAAAGTGGGTACGCCCCTGTGGTCACCTGAGTTAGGGTGCATGGAATGGAACTTCTCCCATTTATCAGCAAGCTTTCCTTGGCTTTACAGTACCATGTCACTAGCTGCAGTCATGCATGCTCTGCACAGCAGGCCCCACATTAGCTATCCCTGCAATGCTGAGCATTGCTACAGGCAGCAAAAAGTGTGGTTTTCAACATGGATGCTACCCCTGCTGGAGGGGCCCTGCTTCTGGCAATCTTGCCATAAGCTTCAAGGTCACTGCCAAGGATTCAGTATTAACAGAAGCTGGTGTGCTTTGCATGCCAGTTTGATGGTAGGAAGCTTCCTTCTACATGCTGCAATCAGCGGCGGGCGAGACGGGCCTATGCTGCAAGGCTGTCACCCACGCTGTCACCACCACTTTGGAGGACTGTTTTCTTTGTCACCTGTCACTGCTTGAAACAAGGTCTAGCATACCACAGAGTTGTTCACTGGGCCAGGCTTGTTGTAAAACAAGACATGTTACGCATATCCCTTCGGTGCAGCACCACCTTCTAGACCCGACGTGCCCTTGCTACTGCTGTTTTAACACTTTCCACCAGATCTTGCCATGATAGTGCTAGCAGATCTCTCAACAACCTCCTCAAAGCATATGTTTTTATTCAGCACCGCTCCCCCTTTCTACAATACCACATCGGCTATGCCAATCATGCTCCACCTGCAGAGAACAGCAGCTCGCTACATGTGCTGGGGGTATACCCTGCTTTGGGGGCGCCAGATATGCCCTTTGGGTATTCCGCATGGCACAGGCAGCTTCAGAGACAGCCCCTGCTCCAGCTGTAATGTCCTATGGCATGTGCTACCAGGGGAAGTGTGCAAGTCAAGGTATCTCAGTTGTTGGTATTTGCTTAGTGTACTGCTGCAGCTGGTGAGGGTAGGGGTAGGAAGGGCCCCCGTCATGGGTTGCCAGCACATGCAACAATTTATTCACCCTGGCTGTGACTGTTGCATAGTTCCAGCCCCTGGTACCTTAAACCAGCCCTGCCCCAAGCCAAAGCCCTTGCCTCTGTCAAACAGCAGCAGCAGAACCAATGTCCACAGTGTCCAATGTTTGCACCTCCTGTTTCCTCAAGTGCAAGCAGAGATAACAGCTGTGTCTAGCCTGTTGCAAAGAACTTGTTGATGCAATTATTGCCTGCTGTGCTAAGTTGGTGGCAACCGCAACCGCATTGAGAAAGTGCTTGAGCTGACTTTTCAGATTTTGGTCAAAAGTGGGTACGCCCCTGTGGTCACCTGAGTTAGGGTGCATGGAATGGAACTTCTCCCATTTATCAGCAAGCTTTCCTTGGCTTTACAGTACCATGTCACTAGCTGCAGTCATGCATGCTCTGCACAGCAGGCCCCACATTAGCTATCCCTGCAATGCTGAGCATTGCTACAGGCAGCAAAAAGTGTGGTTTTCAACATGGATGCTACCCCTGCTGGAGGGGCCCTGCTTCTGGCAATCTTGCCATAAGCTTCAAGGTCACTGCCAAGGATTCAGTATTAACAGAAGCTGGTGTGCTTTGCATGCCAGTTTGATGGTAGGAAGCTTCCTTCTACATGCTGCAATCAGCGGCGGGCGAGACGGGCCTATGCTGCAAGGCTGTCACCCACGCTGTCACCACCACTTTGGAGGACTGTTTTCTTTGTCACCTGTCACTGCTTGAAACAAGGTCTAGCATACCACAGAGTTGTTCACTGGGCCAGGCTTGTTGTAAAACAAGACATGTTACGCATATCCCTTCGGTGCAGCACCACCTTCTAGACCCGACGTGCCCTTGCTACTGCTGTTTTAACACTTTCCACCAGATCTTGCCATGATAGTGCTAGCAGATCTCTCAACAACCTCCTCAAAGCATATGTTTTTATTCAGCACCGCTCCCCCTTTCTACAATACCACATCGGCTATGCCAATCATGCTCCACCTGCAGAGAACAGCAGCTCGCTACATGTGCTGGGGATATACCCTGCTTTGGGGGCGCCAGATATGCCCTTTGGGTATTCCGCATGGCACAGGCAGCTTCAGAGACAGCCCCTGCTCCAGCTGTAATGTCCTATGGCATGTGCTACCAGGGGAAGTGTGCAAGTCAAGGTATCTCAGTTGTTGGTATTTGCTTAGTGTACTGCTGCAGCTGGTGAGGGTAGGGGTAGGAAGGGCCCCCGTCATGGGTTGCCAGCACATGCAACAATTTATTCACCCTGGCTGTGACTGTTGCATAGGTCCAGCCCCTGGTACCTTAAACCAGCCCTGCCCCAAGCCAAAGCCCTTGCCTCTGTCAAACAGCAGCAGCAGAACCAATGTCCACAGTGTCCAATGTTTGCACCTCCTGTTTCCTCAAGTGCAAGCAGAGATAACAGCTGTGTCTAGCCTGTTGCAAAGAACTTGTTGATGTAATTATTGCCTGCTGTGCTAAATTGGTGGCAACCGCAACCGCATTGAGAAAGTGCTTGAGCTGACTTTTCAGATTTTGGTCAAAAGTGGGTACGCCCCTGTGGTCACCTGAGTTAGGGTGCATGGAATGGAACTTCTCCCATTTATCAGCAAGCTTTCCTTGGCTTTACAGTACCATGTCACTAGCTGCAGTCATGCATGCTCTGCACAGCAGGCCCCACATTAGCTATCCCTGCAATGCTGAGCATTGCTACAGGCAGCAAAAAGTGTGGTTTTCAACATGGATGCTACCCCTGCTGGAGGGGCCCTGCTTCTGGCAATCTTGCCATAAGCTTCAAGGTCACTGCCAAGGATTCAGTATTAACAGAAGCTGGTGTGCTTTGCATGCCAGTTTGATGGTAGGAAGCTTCCTTCTACATGCTGCAATCAGCGGCGGGCGAGACGGGCCTATGCTGCAAGGCTGTCACCCACGCTGTCACCACCACTTTGGAGGACTGTTTTCTTTGTCCCCTGTCACTGCTTGAAACAAGGTCTAGCATACCACAGAGTTGTTCACTGGGCCAGGCTTGTTGTAAAACAAGACATGTTATGCATATCCCTTCGGTGCAGCACCACCTTCTAGACCCGACGTGCCCTTGCTACTGCTGTTTTAACACTTTCCACCAGATCTTGCCATGATAGTGCTAGCAGATCTCTCAACAACCTCCTCAAAGCATATGTTTTTATTCAGCACCGCTCCCCCTTTCTACAATACCACATCGGCTATGCCAATCATGCTCCACCTGCAGAGAACAGCAGCTCGCTACATGTGCTGGGGGTATACCCTGCTTTGGGGGCGCCAGATATGCCCTTTGGGTATTCCGCATGGCACAGGCAGCTTCAGAGACAGCCCCTGCTCCAGCTGTAATGTCCTATGGCATGTGCTACCAGGGGAAGTGTGCAAGTCAAGGTATCTCAGTTGTTGGTATTTGCTTAGTGTACTGCTGCAGCTGGTGAGGGTAGGGGTAGGAAGGGCCCCCGTCATGGGTTGCCAGCACATGCAACAATTTATTCACCCTGGCTGTGACTGTTGCATAGGTCCAGCCCCTGGTACCTTAAACCAGCCCTGCCCCAAGCCAAAGCCCTTGCCTCTGTCAAACAGCAGCAGCAGAACCAATGTCCACAGTTGGTTGCAAAAGTTTTGGCCGGAACATAAGGCTGGGGTTTAAGCAGCAGCAGCAAGACCTGATTTACAACCATTTATGTTTAAGAAAGTAAACAGGCAGAGCATCAATGTGCTGCAGTTGGTATGCCCAAGTGGTACCACAAGTAGCCTCGCACGCGAGACGTCCCGAGTTCGAGCCCCGGGCGTGCCCTATAAATATACTATATAAAAGCCAGCCAGCCAGCCTTAGCCTTAGCCGCAGACGCAGACCAGCAAGCCTCCCCCCTGTTCCTATAGCCCTCCTGCTTTTTTTAACCTGGCTCTCCCCTTCCACCTCTGCCCCTCCTGTGGTTGCCAGCCCCACACCCCATCTGCTCCCCTCCCACAGCCCTCTCAGCTCAGCCTTGCACTTGCCCCAACTTCTCGCATGCCCTGCCTACCCCCACCTGCCCTGCCATTGAACTGGTATAGCCCCTGCACCTGCTTCACACCTGGTCTATATGCTACTGCCCCTAAACAGTAAAGAAAGGGCACCTGTGCCTGCTGGCAGTTCTCAGCATTTACCCCCTTAAAAAGCAGCAAAAATGCCTCCGCTGTCTCCCTTGCAAGACCCCTGCTTTTCTCAGCAGCCAAGCAACACAGAGCAACAGAGATGCTGACCGCACCCATTGGTGACAACCTGGACCTCATACAGAAGCTGCCTGTGCAACAGAGCAATGAACGGCCATGCCATTTCACAGAAGCAGACCATTTCCTAACAAAATCTGAGTTTTGGGCCAAAACTTTTGCAACCAACTGTGTCCAATGTTTGCACCTCCTGTTTCCTCAAGTGCAAGCAGAGATAACAGCTGTGTCTAGCCTGTTGCAAAGAACTTGTTGATGCAATTATTGCCTGCTGTGCTAAATTGGTGGCAACCGCAACCGCATTGAGAAAGTGCTTGAGCTGACTTTTCAGATTTTGGTCAAAAGTGGGTACGCCCCTGTGGTCACCTGAGTTAGGGTGCATGGAATGGAACTTCTCCCATTTATCAGCAAGCTTTCCTTGGCTTTACAGTACCATGTCACTAGCTGCAGTCATGCATGCTCTGCACAGCAGGCCCCACATTAGCTATCCCTGCAATGCTGAGCATTGCTACAGGCAGCAAAAAGTGTGGTTATCAACATGGATGCTACCCCTGCTGGAGGGGCCCTGCTTCTGGCAATCTTGCCATAAGCTTCAAGGTCACTGCCAAGGATTCAGTATTAACAGAAGCTGGTGTGCTTTGCATGCCAGTTTGATGGTAGGAAGCTTCCTTCTACATGCTGCAATCAGCGGCGGGCGAGACGGGCCTATGCTGCAAGGCTGTCACCCACGCTGTCACCACCACTTTGGAGGACTGTTTTCTTTGTCACCTGTCACTGCTTGAAACAAGGTCTAGCATACCACAGAGTTGTTCACTGGGCCAGGCTTGTTGTAAAACAAGACATGTTACGCATATCCCTTCGGTGCAGCACCACCTTCTAGACCCGACGTGCCCTTGCTACTGCTGTTTTAACACTTTCCACCAGATCTTGCCATGATAGTGCTAGCAGATCTCTCAACAACCTCCTCAAAGCATATGTTTTTATTCAGCACCGCTCCCCCTTTCTACAATACCACATCGGCTATGCCAATCATGCTCCACCTGCAGAGAACAGCAGCTCGCTACATGTGCTGGGGGTATACCCTGCTTTGGGGGCGCCAGATATGCCCTTTGGGTATTCCGCATGGCACAGGCAGCTTCAGAGACAGCCCCTGCTCCAGCTGTAATGTCCTATGGCATGTGCTACCAGGGGAAGTGTGCAAGTCAAGGTATCTCAGTTGTTGGTATTTGCTTAGTGTACTGCTGCAGCTGGTGAGGGTAGGGGTAGGAAGGGCCCCCGTCATGGGTTGCCAGCACATGCAACAATTTATTCACCCTGGCTGTGACTGTTGCATAGGTCCAGCCCCTGGTACCTTAAACCAGCCCTGCCCCAAGCCAAAGCCCTTGCCTCTGTCAAACAGCAGCAGCAGAACCAATGTCCACATGTCCATTGTTTGCACCTCCTGTTTCCTCAAGTGCAAGCAGAGATAACAGCTGTGTCTAGCCTGTTGCAAAGAACTTGTTGATGCAATTATTGCCTGCTGTGCTAAATTGGTGGCAACCGCAACCGCATTGAGAAAGTGCTTGAGCTGACTTTTCAGATTTTGGTCAAAAGTGGGTACGCCCCTGTGGTCACCTGAGTTAGGGTGCATGGAATGGAACTTCTCCCATTTATCAGCAAGCTTTCCTTGGCTTTACAGTACCATGTCACTAGCTGCAGTCATGCATGCTCTGCACAGCAGGCCCCACATTAGCTATCCCTGCAATGCTGAGCATTGCTACAGGCAGCAAAAAGTGTGGTTTTCAACATGGATGCTACCCCTGCTGGAGGGGCCCTGCTTCTGGCAATCTTGCCATAAGCTTCAAGGTCACTGCCAAGGATTCAGTATTAACAGAAGCTGGTGTGCTTTGCATGCCAGTTTGATGGTAGGAAGCTTCCTTCTACATGCTGCAATCAGCGGCGGGCGAGACGGGCCTATGCTGCAAGGCTGTCACCCACGCTGTCACCACCACTTTGGAGGACTGTTTTCTTTGTCACCTGTCACTGCTTGAAACAAGGTCTAGCATACCACAGAGTTGTTCACTGGGCCAGGCTTGTTGTAAAACAAGACATGTTACGCATATCCCTTCGGTGCAGCACCACCTTCTAGACCCGACGTGCCCTTGCTACTGCTGTTTTAACACTTTCCACCAGATCTTGCCATGATAGTGCTAGCAGATCTCTCAACAACCTCCTCAAAGCATATGTTTTTATTCAGCACCGCTCCCCCTTTCTACAATACCACATCGGCTATGCCAATCATGCTCCACCTGCAGAGAACAGCAGCTCGCTACATGTGCTGGGGGTATACCCTGCTTTGGGGGCGCCAGATATGCCCTTTGGGTATTCCGCATGGCACAGGCAGCTTCAGAGACAGCCCCTGCTCCAGCTGTAATGTCCTATGGCATGTGCTACCAGGGGAAGTGTGCAAGTCAAGGTATCTCAGTTGTTGGTATTTGCTTAGTGTACTGCTGCAGCTGGTGAGGGTAGGGGTAGGAAGGGCCCCCGTCATGGGTTGCCAGCACATGCAACAATTTATTCACCCTGGCTGTGACTGTTGCATAGGTCCAGCCCCTGGTACCTTAAACCAGCCCTGCCCCAAGCCAAAGCCCTTGCCTCTGTCAAACAGCAGCAGCAGAACCAATGTCCACTGTGTCCAATGTTTGCACCTCCTGTTTCCTCAAGTGCAAGCAGAGATAACAGCTGTGTCTAGCCTGTTGCAAAGAACTTGTTGATGCAATTATTGCCTGCTGTGCTAAATTGGTGGCAACCGCAACCGCATTGAGAAAGTGCTTGAGCTGACTTTTCAGATTTTGGTCAAAAGTGGGTACGCCCCTGTGGTCACCTGAGTTAGGGTGCATGGAATGGAACTTCTCCCATTTATCAGCAAGCTTTCCTTGGCTTTACAGTACCATGTCACTAGCTGCAGTCATGCATGCTCTGCACAGCAGGCCCCACATTAGCTATCCCTGCAATGCTGAGCATTGCTACAGGCAGCAAAAAGTGTGGTTTTCAACATGGATGCTACCCCTGCTGGAGGGGCCCTGCTTCTGGCAATCTTGCCATAAGCTTCAAGGTCACTGCCAAGGATTCAGTATTAACAGAAGCTGGTGTGCTTTGCATGCCAGTTTGATGGTAGGAAGCTTCCTTCTACATGCTGCAATCAGCGGCGGGCGAGACGGGCCTATGCTGCAAGGCTGTCACCCACGCTGTCACCACCACTTTGGAGGACTGTTTTCTTTGTCACCTGTCACTGCTTGAAACAAGGTCTAGCATACCACAGAGTTGTTCACTGGGCCAGGCTTGTTGTAAAACAAGACATGTTACGCATATCCCTTCGGTGCAGCACCACCTTCTAGACCCGACGTGCCCTTGCTACTGCTGTTTTAACACTTTCCACCAGATCTTGCCATGATAGTGCTAGCAGATCTCTCAACAACCTCCTCAAAGCATATGTTTTTATTCAGCACCGCTCCCCCTTTCTACAATACCACATCGGCTATGCCAATCATGCTCCACCTGCAGAGAACAGCAGCTCGCTACATGTGCTGGGGGTATACCCTGCTTTGGGGGCGCCAGATATGCCCTTTGGGTATTCCGCATGGCACAGGCAGCTTCAGAGACAGCCCCTGCTCCAGCTGTAATGTCCTATGGCATGTGCTACCAGGGGAAGTGTGCAAGTCAAGGTATCTCAGTTGTTGGTATTTGCTTAGTGTACTGCTGCAGCTGGTGAGGGTAGGGGTAGGAAGGGCCCCCGTCATGGGTTGCCAGCACATGCAACAATTTATTCACCCTGGCTGTGACTGTTGCATAGGTCCAGCCCCTGGTACCTTAAACCAGCCCTGCCCCAAGCCAAAGCCCTTGCCTCTGTCAAACAGCAGCAGCAGAACCAATGTCCACTGTGTCCAATGTTTGCACCTCCTGTTTCCTCAAGTGCAAGCAGAGATAACAGCTGTGTCTAGCCTGTTGCAAAGAACTTGTTGATGCAATTATTGCCTGCTGTGCTAAATTGGTGGCAACCGCAACCGCATTGAGAAAGTGCTTGAGCTGACTTTTCAGATTTTGGTCAAAAGTGGGTACGCCCCTGTGGTCACCTGAGTTAGGGTGCATGGAATGGAACTTCTCCCATTTATCAGCAAGCTTTCCTTGGCTTTACAGTACCATGTCACTAGCTGCAGTCATGCATGCTCTGCACAGCAGGCCCCACATTAGCTATCCCTGCAATGCTGAGCATTGCTACAGGCAGCAAAAAGTGTGGTTTTCAACATGGATGCTACCCCTGCTGGAGGGGCCCTGCTTCTGGCAATCTTGCCATAAGCTTCAAGGTCACTGCCAAGGATTCAGTATTAACAGAAGCTGGTGTGCTTTGCATGCCAGTTTGATGGTAGGAAGCTTCCTTCTACATGCTGCAATCAGCGGCGGGCGAGACGGGCCTATGCTGCAAGGCTGTCACCCACGCTGTCACCACCACTTTGGAGGACTGTTTTCTTTGTCACCTGTCACTGCTTGAAACAAGGTCTAGCATACCACAGAGTTGTTCACTGGGCCAGGCTTGTTGTAAAACAAGACATGTTACGCATATCCCTTCGGTGCAGCACCACCTTCTAGACCCGACGTGCCCTTGCTACTGCTGTTTTAACACTTTCCACCAGATCTTGCCATGATAGTGCTAGCAGATCTCTCAACAACCTCCTCAAAGCATATGTTTTTATTCAGCACCGCTCCCCCTTTCTACAATACCACATCGGCTATGCCAATCATGCTCCACCTGCAGAGAACAGCAGCTCGCTACATGTGCTGGGGGTATACCCTGCTTTGGGGGCGCCAGATATGCCCTTTGGGTATTCCGCATGGCACAGGCAGCTTCAGAGACAGCCCCTGCTCCAGCTGTAATGTCCTATGGCATGTGCTACCAGGGGAAGTGTGCAAGTCAAGGTATCTCAGTTGTTGGTATTTGCTTAGTGTACTGCTGCAACTGGTGAGGGTAGGGGTAGGAAGGGCCCCCGTCATGGGTTGCCAGCACATGCAACAATTTATTCACCCTGGCTGTGACTGTTGCATAGGTCCAGCCCCTGGTACCTTAAACCAGCCCTGCCCCAAGCCAAAGCCCTTGCCTCTGTCAAACAGCAGCAGCAGAACCAATGTCCACATGTCCAATGTTTGCACCTCCTGTTTCCTCAAGTGCAAGCAGAGATAACAGCTGTGTCTAGCCTGTTGCAAAGAACTTGTTGATGCAATTATTGCCTGCTGTGCTAAATTGGTGGCAACCGCAACCGCATTGAGAAAGTGCTTGAGCTGACTTTTCAGATTTTGGTCAAAAGTGGGTACGCCCCTGTGGTCACCTGAGTTAGGGTGCATGGAATGGAACTTCTCCCATTTATCAGCAAGCTTTCCTTGGCTTTACAGTACCATGTCACTAGCTGCAGTCATGCATGCTCTGCACAGCAGGCCCCACATTAGCTATCCCTGCAATGCTGAGCATTGCTACAGGCAGCCAAAAGTGTGGTTTTCAACATGGATGCTACCCCTGCTGGAGGGGCCCTGCTTCTGGCAATCTTGCCATAAGCTTCAAGGTCACTGCCAAGGATTCAGTATTAACAGAAGCTGGTGTGCTTTGCATGCCAGTTTGATGGTAGGAAGCTTCCTTCTACATGCTGCAATCAGCGGCGGGCGAGACGGGCCTATGCTGCAAGGCTGTCACCCACGCTGTCACCACCACTTTGGAGGACTGTTTTCTTTGTCACCTGTCACTGCTTGAAACAAGGTCTAGCATACCACAGAGTTGTTCACTGGGCCAGGCTTGTTGTAAAACAAGACATGTTACGCATATCCCTTCGGTGCAGCACCACCTTCTAGACCCGACGTGCCCTTGCTACTGCTGTTTTAACACTTTCCACCAGATCTTGCCATGATAGTGCTAGCAGATCTCTCAACAACCTCCTCAAAGCATATGTTTTTATTCAGCACCGCTCCCCCTTTCTACAATACCACATCGGCTATGCCAATCATGCTCCACCTGCAGAGAACAGCAGCTCGCTACATGTGCTGGGGGTATACCCTGCTTTGGGGGCGCCAGATATGCCCTTTGGGTATTCCGCATGGCACAGGCAGCTTCAGAGACAGCCCCTGCTCCAGCTGTAATGTCCTATGGCATGTGCTACCAGGGGAAGTGTGCAAGTCAAGGTATCTCAGTTGTTGGTATTTGCTTAGTGTACTGCTGCAGCTGGTGAGGGTAGGGGTAGGAAGGGCCCCCGTCATGGGTTGCCAGCACATGCAACAATTTATTCACCCTGGCTGTGACTGTTGCATAGGTCCAGCCCCTGGTACCTTAAACCAGCCCTGCCCCAAGCCAAAGCCCTTGCCTCTGTCAAACAGCAGCAGCAGAACCAATGTCCACATGTCCAATGTTTGCACCTCCTGTTTCCTCAAGTGCAAGCAGAGATAACAGCTGTGTCTAGCCTGTTGCAAAGAACTTGTTGATGCAATTATTGCCTGCTGTGCTAAATTGGTGGCAACCGCAACCGCATTGAGAAAGTGCTTGAGCTGACTTTTCAGATTTTGGTCAAAAGTGGGTACGCCCCTGTGGTCACCTGAGTTAGGGTGCATGGAATGGAACTTCTCCCATTTATCAGCAAGCTTTCCTTGGCTTTACAGTACCATGTCACTAGCTGCAGTCATGCATGCTCTGCACAGCAGGCCCCACATTAGCTATCCCTGCAATGCTGAGCATTGCTACAGGCAGCCAAAAGTGTGGTTTTCAACATGGATGCTACCCCTGCTGGAGGGGCCCTGCTTCTGGCAATCTTGCCATAAGCTTCAAGGTCACTGCCAAGGATTCAGTATTAACAGAAGCTGGTGTGCTTTGCATGCCAGTTTGATGGTAGGAAGCTTCCTTCTACATGCTGCAATCAGCGGCGGGCGAGACGGGCCTATGCTGCAAGGCTGTCACCCACGCTGTCACCACCACTTTGGAGGACTGTTTTCTTTGTCACCTGTCACTGCTTGAAACAAGGTCTAGCATACCACAGAGTTGTTCACTGGGCCAGGCTTGTTGTAAAACAAGACATGTTACGCATATCCCTTCGGTGCAGCACCACCTTCTAGACCCGACGTGCCCTTGCTACTGCTGTTTTAACACTTTCCACCAGATCTTGCCATGATAGTGCTAGCAGATCTCTCAACAACCTCCTCAAAGCATATGTTTTTATTCAGCACCGCTCCCCCTTTCTACAATACCACATCGGCTATGCCAATCATGCTCCACCTGCAGAGAACAGCAGCTCGCTACATGTGCTGGGGGTATACCCTGCTTTGGGGGCGCCAGATATGCCCTTTGGGTATTCCGCATGGCACAGGCAGCTTCAGAGACAGCCCCTGCTCCAGCTGTAATGTCCTATGGCATGTGCTACCAGGGGAAGTGTGCAAGTCAAGGTATCTCAGTTGTTGGTATTTGCTTAGTGTACTGCTGCAGCTGGTGAGGGTAGGGGTAGGAAGGGCCCCCGTCATGGGTTGCCAGCACATGCAACAATTTATTCACCCTGGCTGTGACTGTTGCATAGGTCCAGCCCCTGGTACCTTAAACCAGCCCTGCCCCAAGCCAAAGCCCTTGCCTCTGTCAAACAGCAGCAGCAGAACCAATGTCCACAGTGTCCAATGTTTGCACCTCCTGTTTCCTCAAGTGCAAGCAGAGATAACAGCTGTGTCTAGCCTGTTGCAAAGAACTTGTTGATGCAATTATTGCCTGCTGTGCTAAATTGGTGGCAACCGCAACCGCATTGAGAAAGTGCTTGAGCTGACTTTTCAGATTTTGGTCAAAAGTGGGTACGCCCCTGTGGTCACCTGAGTTAGGGTGCATGGAATGGAACTTCTCCCATTTATCAGCAAGCTTTCCTTGGCTTTACAGTACCATGTCACTAGCTGCAGTCATGCATGCTCTGCACAGCAGGCCCCACATTAGCTATCCCTGCAATGCTGAGCATTGCTACAGGCAGCAAAAAGTGTGGTTTTCAACATGGATGCTACCCCTGCTGGAGGGGCCCTGCTTCTGGCAATCTTGCCATAAGCTTCAAGGTCACTGCCAAGGATTCAGTATTAACAGAAGCTGGTGTGCTTTGCATGCCAGTTTGATGGTAGGAAGCTTCCTTCTACATGCTGCAATCAGCGGCGGGCGAGACGGGCCTATGCTGCAAGGCTGTCACCCACGCTGTCACCACCACTTTGGAGGACTGTTTTCTTTGTCACCTGTCACTGCTTGAAACAAGGTCTAGCATACCACAGAGTTGTTCACTGGGCCAGGCTTGTTGTAAAACAAGACATGTTACGCATATCCCTTCGGTGCAGCACCACCTTCTAGACCCGACGTGCCCTTGCTACTGCTGTTTTAACACTTTCCACCAGATCTTGCCATGATAGTGCTAGCAGATCTCTCAACAACCTCCTCAAAGCATATGTTTTTATTCAGCACCGCTCCCCCTTTCTACAATACCACATCGGCTATGCCAATCATGCTCCACCTGCAGAGAACAGCAGCTCGCTACATGTGCTGGGGGTATACCCTGCTTTGGGGGCGCCAGATATGCCCTTTGGGTATTCCGCATGGCACAGGCAGCTTCAGAGACAGCCCCTGCTCCAGCTGTAATGTCCTATGGCATGTGCTACCAGGGGAAGTGTGCAAGTCAAGGTATCTCAGTTGTTGGTATTTGCTTAGTGTACTGCTGCAGCTGGTGAGGGTAGGGGTAGGAAGGGCCCCCGTCATGGGTTGCCAGCACATGCAACAATTTATTCACCCTGGCTGTGACTGTTGCATAGGTCCAGCCCCTGGTACCTTAAACCAGCCCTGCCCCAAGCCAAAGCCCTTGCCTCTGTCAAACAGCAGCAGCAGAACCAATGTCCACAGTGTCCAATGTTTGCACCTCCTGTTTCCTCAAGTGCAAGCAGAGATAACAGCTGTGTCTAGCCTGTTGCAAAGAACTTGTTGATGCAATTATTGCCTGCTGTGCTAAATTGGTGGCAACCGCAACCGCATTGAGAAAGTGCTTGAGCTGACTTTTCAGATTTTGGTCAAAAGTGGGTACGCCCCTGTGGTCACCTGAGTTAGGGTGCATGGAATGGAACTTCTCCCATTTATCAGCAAGCTTTCCTTGGCTTTACAGTACCATGTCACTAGCTGCAGTCATGCATGCTCTGCACAGCAGGCCCCACATTAGCTATCCCTGCAATGCTGAGCATTGCTACAGGCAGCAAAAAGTGTGGTTTTCAACATGGATGCTACCCCTGCTGGAGGGGCCCTGCTTCTGGCAATCTTGCCATAAGCTTCAAGGTCACTGCCAAGGATTCAGTATTAACAGAAGCTGGTGTGCTTTGCATGCCAGTTTGATGGTAGGAAGCTTCCTTCTACATGCTGCAATCAGCGGCGGGCGAGACGGGCCTATGCTGCAAGGCTGTCACCCACGCTGTCACCACCACTTTGGAGGACTGTTTTCTTTGTCACCTGTCACTGCTTGAAACAAGGTCTAGCATACCACAGAGTTGTTCACTGGGCCAGGCTTGTTGTAAAACAAGACATGTTACGCATATCCCTTCGGTGCAGCACCACCTTCTAGACCCGACGTGCCCTTGCTACTGCTGTTTTAACACTTTCCACCAGATCTTGCCATGATAGTGCTAGCAGATCTCTCAACAACCTCCTCAAAGCATATGTTTTTATTCAGCACCGCTCCCCCTTTCTACAATACCACATCGGCTATGCCAATCATGCTCCACCTGCAGAGAACAGCAGCTCGCTACATGTGCTGGGGGTATACCCTGCTTTGGGGGCGCCAGATATGCCCTTTGGGTATTCCGCATGGCACAGGCAGCTTCAGAGACAGCCCCTGCTCCAGCTGTAATGTCCTATGGCATGTGCTACCAGGGGAAGTGTGCAAGTCAAGGTATCTCAGTTGTTGGTATTTGCTTAGTGTACTGCTGCAGCTGGTGAGGGTAGGGGTAGGAAGGGCCCCCGTCATGGGTTGCCAGCACATGCAACAATTTATTCACCCTGGCTGTGACTGTTGCATAGGTCCAGCCCCTGGTACCTTAAACCAGCCCTGCCCCAAGCCAAAGCCCTTGCCTCTGTCAAACAGCAGCAGCAGAACCAATGTCCACAGTTGGTTGCAAAAGTTTTGGCCGGAACATAAGGCTGGGGTTTAAGCAGCAGCAGCAAGACCTGATTTACAACCATTTATGTTTAAGAAAGTAAACAGGCAGAGCATCAATGTGCTGCAGTTGGTATGCCCAAGTGGTACCACAAGTAGCCTCGCACGCGAGACGTCCCGAGTTCGAGCCCCGGGCGTGCCCTATAAATATACTATATAAAAGCCAGCCAGCCAGCCTTAGCCTTAGCCGCAGACGCAGACCAGCAAGCCTCCCCCCTGTTCCTATAGCCCTCCTGCTTTTTTTAACCTGGCTCTCCCCTTCCACCTCTGCCCCTCCTGTGGTTGCCAGCCCCACACCCCATCTGCTCCCCTCCCACAGCCCTCTCAGCTCAGCCTTGCACTTGCCCCAACTTCTCGCATGCCCTGCCTACCCCCACCTGCCCTGCCATTGAACTGGTATAGCCCCTGCACCTGCTTCACACCTGGTCTATATGCTACTGCCCCTAAACAGTAAAGAAAGGGCACCTGTGCCTGCTGGCAGTTCTCAGCATTTACCCCCTTAAAAAGCAGCAAAAATGCCTCCGCTGTCTCCCTTGCAAGACCCCTGCTTTTCTCAGCAGCCAAGCAACACAGAGCAACAGAGATGCTGACCGCACCCATTGGTGACAACCTGGACCTCATACAGAAGCTGCCTGTGCAAGAGAGCAATGAACGGCCATGCCATTTCACAGAAGCAGACCATTTCCTAACAAAATCTGAGTTTTGGGCCAAAACTTTTGCAACCAACTGTGTCCAATGTTTGCACCTCCTGTTTCCTCAAGTGCAAGCAGAGATAACAGCTGTGTCTAGCCTGTTGCAAAGAACTTGTTGATGCAATTATTGCCTGCTGTGCTAAATTGGTGGCAACCGCAACCGCATTGAGAAAGTGCTTGAGCTGACTTTTCAGATTTTGGTCAAAAGTGGGTACGCCCCTGTGGTCACCTGAGTTAGGGTGCATGGAATGGAACTTCTCCCATTTATCAGCAAGCTTTCCTTGGCTTTACAGTACCATGTCACTAGCTGCAGTCATGCATGCTCTGCACAGCAGGCCCCACATTAGCTATCCCTGCAATGCTGAGCATTGCTACAGGCAGCAAAAAGTGTGGTTTTCAACATGGATGCTACCCCTGCTGGAGGGGCCCTGCTTCTGGCAATCTTGCCATAAGCTTCAAGGTCACTGCCAAGGATTCAGTATTAACAGAAGCTGGTGTGCTTTGCATGCCAGTTTGATGGTAGGAAGCTTCCTTCTACATGCTGCAATCAGCGGCGGGCGAGACGGGCCTATGCTGCAAGGCTGTCACCCACGCTGTCACCACCACTTTGGAGGACTGTTTTCTTTGTCACCTGTCACTGCTTGAAACAAGGTCTAGCATACCACAGAGTTGTTCACTGGGCCAGGCTTGTTGTAAAACAAGACATGTTACGCATATCCCTTCGGTGCAGCACCACCTTCTAGACCCGACGTGCCCTTGCTACTGCTGTTTTAACACTTTCCACCAGATCTTGCCATGATAGTGCTAGCAGATCTCTCAACAACCTCCTCAAAGCATATGTTTTTATTCAGCACCGCTCCCCCTTTCTACAATACCACATCGGCTATGCCAATCATGCTCCACCTGCAGAGAACAGCAGCTCGCTACATGTGCTGGGGGTATACCCTGCTTTGGGGGCGCCAGATATGCCCTTTGGGTATTCCGCATGGCACAGGCAGCTTCAGAGACAGCCCCTGCTCCAGCTGTAATGTCCTATGGCATGTGCTACCAGGGGAAGTGTGCAAGTCAAGGTATCTCAGTTGTTGGTATTTGCTTAGTGTACTGCTGCAGCTGGTGAGGGTAGGGGTAGGAAGGGCCCCCGTCATGGGTTGCCAGCACATGCAACAATTTATTCACCCTGGCTGTGACTGTTGCATAGGTCCAGCCCCTGGTACCTTAAACCAGCCCTGCCCCAAGCCAAAGCCCTTGCCTCTGTCAAACAGCAGCAGCAGAACCAATGTCCACCAGTGTCCAATGTTTGCACCTCCTGTTTCCTCAAGTGCAAGCAGAGATAACAGCTGTGTCTAGCCTGTTGCAAAGAACTTGTTGATGCAATTATTGCCTGCTGTGCTAAATTGGTGGCAACCGCAACCGCATTGAGAAAGTGCTTGAGCTGACTTTTCAGATTTTGGTCAAAAGTGGGTACGCCCCTGTGGTCACCTGAGTTAGGGTGCATGGAATGGAACTTCTCCCATTTATCAGCAAGCTTTCCTTGGCTTTACAGTACCATGTCACTAGCTGCAGTCATGCATGCTCTGCACAGCAGGCCCCACATTAGCTATCCCTGCAATGCTGAGCATTGCTACAGGCAGCAAAAAGTGTGGTTTTCAACATGGATGCTACCCCTGCTGGAGGGGCCCTGCTTCTGGCAATCTTGCCATAAGCTTCAAGGTCACTGCCAAGGATTCAGTATTAACAGAAGCTGGTGTGCTTTGCATGCCAGTTTGATGGTAGGAAGCTTCCTTCTACATGCTGCAATCAGCGGCGGGCGAGACGGGCCTATGCTGCAAGGCTGTCACCCACGCTGTCACCACCACTTTGGAGGACTGTTTTCTTTGTCACCTGTCACTGCTTGAAACAAGGTCTAGCATACCACAGAGTTGTTCACTGGGCCAGGCTTGTTGTAAAACAAGACATGTTACGCATATCCCTTCGGTGCAGCACCACCTTCTAGACCCGACGTGCCCTTGCTACTGCTGTTTTAACACTTTCCACCAGATCTTGCCATGATAGTGCTAGCAGATCTCTCAACAACCTCCTCAAAGCATATGTTTTTATTCAGCACCGCTCCCCCTTTCTACAATACCACATCGGCTATGCCAATCATGCTCCACCTGCAGAGAACAGCAGCTCGCTACATGTGCTGGGGGTATACCCTGCTTTGGGGGCGCCAGATATGCCCTTTGGGTATTCCGCATGGCACAGGCAGCTTCAGAGACAGCCCCTGCTCCAGCTGTAATGTCCTATGGCATGTGCTACCAGGGGAAGTGTGCAAGTCAAGGTATCTCAGTTGTTGGTATTTGCTTAGTGTACTGCTGCAGCTGGTGAGGGTAGGGGTAGGAAGGGCCCCCGTCATGGGTTGCCAGCACATGCAACAATTTATTCACCCTGGCTGTGACTGTTGCATAGGTCCAGCCCCTGGTACCTTAAACCAGCCCTGCCCCAAGCCAAAGCCCTTGCCTCTGTCAAACAGCAGCAGCAGAACCAATGTCCACAGTGTCCAATGTTTGCACCTCCTGTTTCCTCAAGTGCAAGCAGAGATAACAGCTGTGTCTAGCCTGTTGCAAAGAACTTGTTGATGCAATTATTGCCTGCTGTGCTAAATTGGTGGCAACCGCAACCGCATTGAGAAAGTGCTTGAGCTGACTTTTCAGATTTTGGTCAAAAGTGGGTACGCCCCTGTGGTCACCTGAGTTAGGGTGCATGGAATGGAACTTCTCCCATTTATCAGCAAGCTTTCCTTGGCTTTACAGTACCATGTCACTAGCTGCAGTCATGCATGCTCTGCACAGCAGGCCCCACATTAGCTATCCCTGCAATGCTGAGCATTGCTACAGGCAGCAAAAAGTGTGGTTTTCAACATGGATGCTACCCCTGCTGGAGGGGCCCTGCTTCTGGCAATCTTGCCATAAGCTTCAAGGTCACTGCCAAGGATTCAGTATTAACAGAAGCTGGTGTGCTTTGCATGCCAGTTTGATGGTAGGAAGCTTCCTTCTACATGCTGCAATCAGCGGCGGGCGAGACGGGCCTATGCTGCAAGGCTGTCACCCACGCTGTCACCACCACTTTGGAGGACTGTTTTCTTTGTCACCTGTCACTGCTTGAAACAAGGTCTAGCATACCACAGAGTTGTTCACTGGGCCAGGCTTGTTGTAAAACAAGACATGTTACGCATATCCCTTCGGTGCAGCACCACCTTCTAGACCCGACGTGCCCTTGCTACTGCTGTTTTAACACTTTCCACCAGATCTTGCCATGATAGTGCTAGCAGATCTCTCAACAACCTCCTCAAAGCATATGTTTTTATTCAGCACCGCTCCCCCTTTCTACAATACCACATCGGCTATGCCAATCATGCTCCACCTGCAGAGAACAGCAGCTCGCTACATGTGCTGGGGGTATACCCTGCTTTGGGGGCGCCAGATATGCCCTTTGGGTATTCCGCATGGCACAGGCAGCTTCAGAGACAGCCCCTGCTCCAGCTGTAATGTCCTATGGCATGTGCTACCAGGGGAAGTGTGCAAGTCAAGGTATCTCAGTTGTTGGTATTTGCTTAGTGTACTGCTGCAGCTGGTGAGGGTAGGGGTAGGAAGGGCCCCCGTCATGGGTTGCCAGCACATGCAACAATTTATTCACCCTGGCTGTGACTGTTGCATAGGTCCAGCCCCTGGTACCTTAAACCAGCCCTGCCCCAAGCCAAAGCCCTTGCCTCTGTCAAACAGCAGCAGCAGAACCAATGTTTGCACCTCCTGTTTCCTCAAGTGCAAGCAGAGATAACAGCTGTGTCTAGCCTGTTGCAAAGAACTTGTTGATGCAATTATTGCCTGCTGTGCTAAATTGGTGGCAACCGCAACCGCATTGAGAAAGTGCTTGAGCTGACTTTTCAGATTTTGGTCAAAAGTGGGTACGCCCCTGTGGTCACCTGAGTTAGGGTGCATGGAATGGAACTTCTCCCATTTATCAGCAAGCTTTCCTTGGCTTTACAGTACCATGTCACTAGCTGCAGTCATGCATGCTCTGCACAGCAGGCCCCACATTAGCTATCCCTGCAATGCTGAGCATTGCTACAGGCAGCAAAAAGTGTGGTTTTCAACATGGATGCTACCCCTGCTGGAGGGGCCCTGCTTCTGGCAATCTTGCCATAAGCTTCAAGGTCACTGCCAAGGATTCAGTATTAACAGAAGCTGGTGTGCTTTGCATGCCAGTTTGATGGTAGGAAGCTTCCTTCTACATGCTGCAATCAGCGGCGGGCGAGACGGGCCTATGCTGCAAGGCTGTCACCCACGCTGTCACCACCACTTTGGAGGACTGTTTTCTTTGTCACCTGTCACTGCTTGAAACAAGGTCTAGCATACCACAGAGTTGTTCACTGGGCCAGGCTTGTTGTAAAACAAGACATGTTACGCATATCCCTTCGGTGCAGCACCACCTTCTAGACCCGACGTGCCCTTGCTACTGCTGTTTTAACACTTTCCACCAGATCTTGCCATGATAGTGCTAGCAGATCTCTCAACAACCTCCTCAAAGCATATGTTTTTATTCAGCACCGCTCCCCCTTTCTACAATACCACATCGGCTATGCCAATCATGCTCCACCTGCAGAGAACAGCAGCTCGCTACATGTGCTGGGGGTATACCCTGCTTTGGGGGCGCCAGATATGCCCTTTGGGTATTCCGCATGGCACAGGCAGCTTCAGAGACAGCCCCTGCTCCAGCTGTAATGTCCTATGGCATGTGCTACCAGGGGAAGTGTGCAAGTCAAGGTATCTCAGTTGTTGGTATTTGCTTAGTGTACTGCTGCAGCTGGTGAGGGTAGGGGTAGGAAGGGCCCCCGTCATGGGTTGCCAGCACATGCAACAATTTATTCACCCTGGCTGTGACTGTTGCATAGGTCCAGCCCCTGGTACCTTAAACCAGCCCTGCCCCAAGCCAAAGCCCTTGCCTCTGTCAAACAGCAGCAGCAGAACCAATGTTTGCACCTCCTGTTTCCTCAAGTGCAAGCAGAGATAACAGCTGTGTCTAGCCTGTTGCAAAGAACTTGTTGATGCAATTATTGCCTGCTGTGCTAAATTGGTGGCAACCGCAACCGCATTGAGAAAGTGCTTGAGCTGACTTTTCAGATTTTGGTCAAAAGTGGGTACGCCCCTGTGGTCACCTGAGTTAGGGTGCATGGAATGGAACTTCTCCCATTTATCAGCAAGCTTTCCTTGGCTTTACAGTACCATGTCACTAGCTGCAGTCATGCATGCTCTGCACAGCAGGCCCCACATTAGCTATCCCTGCAATGCTGAGCATTGCTACAGGCAGCAAAAAGTGTGGTTTTCAACATGGATGCTACCCCTGCTGGAGGGGCCCTGCTTCTGGCAATCTTGCCATAAGCTTCAAGGTCACTGCCAAGGATTCAGTATTAACAGAAGCTGGTGTGCTTTGCATGCCAGTTTGATGGTAGGAAGCTTCCTTCTACATGCTGCAATCAGCGGCGGGCGAGACGGGCCTATGCTGCAAGGCTGTCACCCACGCTGTCACCACCACTTTGGAGGACTGTTTTCTTTGTCACCTGTCACTGCTTGAAACAAGGTCTAGCATACCACAGAGTTGTTCACTGGGCCAGGCTTGTTGTAAAACAAGACATGTTACGCATATCCCTTCGGTGCAGCACCACCTTCTAGACCCGACGTGCCCTTGCTACTGCTGTTTTAACACTTTCCACCAGATCTTGCCATGATAGTGCTAGCAGATCTCTCAACAACCTCCTCAAAGCATATGTTTTTATTCAGCACCGCTCCCCCTTTCTACAATACCACATCGGCTATGCCAATCATGCTCCACCTGCAGAGAACAGCAGCTCGCTACATGTGCTGGGGGTATACCCTGCTTTGGGGGCGCCAGATATGCCCTTTGGGTATTCCGCATGGCACAGGCAGCTTCAGAGACAGCCCCTGCTCCAGCTGTAATGTCCTATGGCATGTGCTACCAGGGGAAGTGTGCAAGTCAAGGTATCTCAGTTGTTGGTATTTGCTTAGTGTACTGCTGCAGCTGGTGAGGGTAGGGGTAGGAAGGGCCCCCGTCATGGGTTGCCAGCACATGCAACAATTTATTCACCCTGGCTGTGACTGTTGCATAGGTCCAGCCCCTGGTACCTTAAACCAGCCCTGCCCCAAGCCAAAGCCCTTGCCTCTGTCAAACAGCAGCAGCAGAACCAATGTCCACAGTTGGTTGCAAAAGTTTTGGCCCAAAACTCAGATTTTGTTAGGAAATGGTCTGCTTCTGTGAAATGGCATGGCCGGTCATTGCTCTCTTGCACAGGCAGCTTCTGTATGAGGTCCAGGTTGTCACCAATGGGTGCGGTCAGCATCTCTGTTGCTCTGTGTTGCTTGGCTGCTGAGAAAAGCAGGGGTCTTGCAAGGGAGACAGCGGAGGCATTTTTGCTGCTTTTTAAGGGGGTAAATGCTGAGAACTGCCAGCAGGCACAGGTGCCCTTTCTTTACTGTTTAGGGGCAGTAGCATATAGACCAGGTGTGAAGCAGGTGCAGGGGCTATACCAGTTCAATGGCAGGGCAGGTGGGGGTAGGCAGGGCATGCGAGAAGTTGGGGCAAGTGCAAGGCTGAGCTGAGAGGGCTGTGGGAGGGGAGCAGATGGGGTGTGGGGCTGGCAACCACAGGAGGGGCAGAGGTGGAAGGGGAGAGCCAGGTTAAAAAAAGCAGGAGGGCTATAGGAACAGGGGGGAGGCTTGCTGGTCTGCGTCTGCGGCTAAGGCTAAGGCTGGCTGGCTGGCTTTTATATAGTATATTTATAGGGCACGCCCGGGGCTCGAACTCGGGACGTCTCGCGTGCGAGGCTACTTGTGGTACCACTTGGGCATACCAACTGCAGCACATTGATGCTCTGCCTGTTTACTTTCTTAAACATAAATGGTTGTAAATCAGGTCTTGCTGCTGCTGCTTAAACCCCAGCCTTATGTTCCGGCCAAAACTTTTGCAACCAACTGTGTCCAATGTTTGCACCTCCTGTTTCCTCAAGTGCAAGCAGAGATAACAGCTGTGTCTAGCCTGTTGCAAAGAACTTGTTGATGCAATTATTGCCTGCTGTGCTAAATTGGTGGCAACCGCAACCGCATTGAGAAAGTGCTTGAGCTGACTTTTCAGATTTTGGTCAAAAGTGGGTACGCCCCTGTGGTCACCTGAGTTAGGGTGCATGGAATGGAACTTCTCCCATTTATCAGCAAGCTTTCCTTGGCTTTACAGTACCATGTCACTAGCTGCAGTCATGCATGCTCTGCACAGCAGGCCCCACATTAGCTATCCCTGCAATGCTGAGCATTGCTACAGGCAGCAAAAAGTGTGGTTTTCAACATGGATGGTACCCCTGCTGGAGGGGCCCTGCTTCTGGCAATCTTGCCATAAGCTTCAAGGTCACTGCCAAGGATTCAGTATTAACAGAAGCTGGTGTGCTTTGCATGCCAGTTTGATGGTAGGAAGCTTCCTTCTACATGCTGCAATCAGCGGCGGGCGAGACGGGCCTATGCTGCAAGGCTGTCACCCACGCTGTCACCACCACTTTGGAGGACTGTTTTCTTTGTCACCTGTCACTGCTTGAAACAAGGTCTAGCATACCACAGAGTTGTTCACTGGGCCAGGCTTGTTGTAAAACAAGACATGTTACGCATATCCCTTCGGTGCAGCACCACCTTCTAGACCCGACGTGCCCTTGCTACTGCTGTTTTAACACTTTCCACCAGATCTTGCCATGATAGTGCTAGCAGATCTCTCAACAACCTCCTCAAAGCATATGTTTTTATTCAGCACCGCTCCCCCTTTCTACAATACCACATCGGCTATGCCAATCATGCTCCACCTGCAGAGAACAGCAGCTCGCTACATGTGCTGGGGGTATACCCTGCTTTGGGGGCGCCAGATATGCCCTTTGGGTATTCCGCATGGCACAGGCAGCTTCAGAGACAGCCCCTGCTCCAGCTGTAATGTCCTATGACATGTGCTACCAGGGGAAGTGTGCAAGTCAAGGTATCTCAGTTGTTGGTATTTGCTTAGTGTACTGCTGCAGCTGGTGAGGGTAGGGGTAGGAAGGGCCCCCGTCATGGGTTGCCAGCACATGCAACAATTTATTCACCCTGGCTGTGACTGTTGCATAGGTCCAGCCCCTGGTACCTTAAACCAGCCCTGCCCCAAGCCAAAGCCCTTGCCTCTGTCAAACAGCAGCAGCAGAACCAATGTCCACTGTGTCCAATGTTTGCACCTCCTGTTTCCTCAAGTGCAAGCAGAGATAACAGCTGTGTCTAGCCTGTTGCAAAGAACTTGTTGATGCAATTATTGCCTGCTGTGCTAAATTGGTGGCAACCGCAACCGCATTGAGAAAGTGCTTGAGCTGACTTTTCAGATTTTGGTCAAAAGTGGGTACGCCCCTGTGGTCACCTGAGTTAGGGTGCATGGAATGGAACTTCTCCCATTTATCAGCAAGCTTTCCTTGGCTTTACAGTACCATGTCACTAGCTGCAGTCATGCATGCTCTGCACAGCAGGCCCCACATTAGCTATCCCTGCAATGCTGAGCATTGCTACAGGCAGCAAAAAGTGTGGTTTTCAACATGGATGCTACCCCTGCTGGAGGGGCCCTGCTTCTGGCAATCTTGCCATAAGCTTCAAGGTCACTGCCAAGGATTCAGTATTAACAGAAGCTGGTGTGCTTTGCATGCCAGTTTGATGGTAGGAAGCTTCCTTCTACATGCTGCAATCAGCGGCGGGCGAGACGGGCCTATGCTGCAAGGCTGTCACCCACGCTGTCACCACCACTTTGGAGGACTGTTTTCTTTGTCACCTGTCACTGCTTGAAACAAGGTCTAGCATACCACAGAGTTGTTCACTGGGCCAGGCTTGTTGTAAAACAAGACATGTTACGCATATCCCTTCGGTGCAGCACCACCTTCTAGACCCGACGTGCCCTTGCTACTGCTGTTTTAACACTTTCCACCAGATCTTGCCATGATAGTGCTAGCAGATCTCTCAACAACCTCCTCAAAGCATATGTTTTTATTCAGCACCGCTCCCCCTTTCTACAATACCACATCGGCTATGCCAATCATGCTCCACCTGCAGAGAACAGCAGCTCGCTACATGTGCTGGGGGTATACCCTGCTTTGGGGGCGCCAGATATGCCCTTTGGGTATTCCGCATGGCACAGGCAGCTTCAGAGACAGCCCCTGCTCCAGCTGTAATGTCCTATGGCATGTGCTACCAGGGGAAGTGTGCAAGTCAAGGTATCTCAGTTGTTGGTATTTGCTTGGTGTACTGCTGCAGCTGGTGAGGGTAGGGGTAGGAAGGGCCCCCGTCATGGGTTGCCAGCACATGCAACAATTTATTCACCCTGGCTGTGACTGTTGCATAGGTCCAGCCCCTGGTACCTTAAACCAGCCCTGCCCCAAGCCAAAGCCCTTGCCTCTGTCAAACAGCAGCAGCAGAACCAATGTCCACAGTTGGTTGCAAAAGTTTTGGCCGGAACATAAGGCTGGGGTTTAAGCAGCAGCAGCAAGACCTGATTTACAACCATTTATGTTTAAGAAAGTAAACAGGCAGAGCATCAATGTGCTGCAGTTGGTATGCCCAAGTGGTACCACAAGTAGCCTCGCACGCGAGACGTCCCGAGTTCGAGCCCCGGGCGTGCCCTATAAATATACTATATAAAAGCCAGCCAGCCAGCCTTAGCCTTAGCCGCAGACGCAGACCAGCAAGCCTCCCCCCTGTTCCTATAGCCCTCCTGCTTTTTTTAACCTGGCTCTCCCCTTCCACCTCTGCCCCTCCTGTGGTTGCCAGCCCCACACCCCATCTGCTCCCCTCCCACAGCCCTCTCAGCTCAGCCTTGCACTTGCCCCAACTTCTCGCATGCCCTGCCTACCCCCACCTGCCCTGCCATTGAACTGGTATAGCCCCTGCACCTGCTTCACACCTGGTCTATATGCTACTGCCCCTAAACAGTAAAGAAAGGGCACCTGTGCCTGCTGGCAGTTCTCAGCATTTACCCCCTTAAAAAGCAGCAAAAATGCCTCCGCTGTCTCCCTTGCAAGACCCCTGCTTTTCTCAGCAGCCAAGCAACACAGAGCAACAGAGATGCTGACCGCACCCATTGGTGACAACCTGGACCTCATACAGAAGCTGCCTGTGCAAGAGAGCAATGAACGGCCATGCCATTTCACAGAAGCAGACCATTTCCTAACAAAATCTGAGTTTTGGGCCAAAACTTTTGCAACCAACTGTGTCCAATGTTTGCACCTCCTGTTTCCTCAAGTGCAAGCAGAGATAACAGCTGTGTCTAGCCTGTTGCAAAGAACTTGTTGATGCAATTATTGCCTGCTGTGCTAAATTGGTGGCAACCGCAACCGCATTGAGAAAGTGCTTGAGCTGACTTTTCAGATTTTGGTCAAAAGTGGGTACGCCCCTGTGGTCACCTGAGTTAGGGTGCATGGAATGGAACTTCTCCCATTTATCAGCAAGCTTTCCTTGGCTTTACAGTACCATGTCACTAGCTGCAGTCATGCATGCTCTGCACAGCAGGCCCCACATTAGCTATCCCTGCAATGCTGAGCATTGCTACAGGCAGCAAAAAGTGTGGTTTTCAACATGGATGCTACCCCTGCTGGAGGGGCCCTGCTTCTGGCAATCTTGCCATAAGCTTCAAGGTCACTGCCAAGGATTCAGTATTAACAGAAGCTGGTGTGCTTTGCATGCCAGTTTGATGGTAGGAAGCTTCCTTCTACATGCTGCAATCAGCGGCGGGCGAGACGGGCCTATGCTGCAAGGCTGTCACCCACGCTGTCACCACCACTTTGGAGGACTGTTTTCTTTGTCACCTGTCACTGCTTGAAACAAGGTCTAGCATACCACAGAGTTGTTCACTGGGCCAGGCTTGTTGTAAAACAAGACATGTTACGCATATCCCTTCGGTGCAGCACCACCTTCTAGACCCGACGTGCCCTTGCTACTGCTGTTTTAACACTTTCCACCAGATCTTGCCATGATAGTGCTAGCAGATCTCTCAACAACCTCCTCAAAGCATATGTTTTTATTCAGCACCGCTCCCCCTTTCTACAATACCACATCGGCTATGCCAATCATGCTCCACCTGCAGAGAACAGCAGCTCGCTACATGTGCTGGGGGTATACCCTGCTTTGGGGGCGCCAGATATGCCCTTTGGGTATTCCGCATGGCACAGGCAGCTTCAGAGACAGCCCCTGCTCCAGCTGTAATGTCCTATGGCATGTGCTACCAGGGGAAGTGTGCAAGTCAAGGTATCTCAGTTGTTGGTATTTGCTTAGTGTACTGCTGCAGCTGGTGAGGGTAGGGGTAGGAAGGGCCCCCGTCATGGGTTGCCAGCACATGCAACAATTTATTCACCCTGGCTGTGACTGTTGCATAGGTCCAGCCCCTGGTACCTTAAACCAGCCCTGCCCCAAGCCAAAGCCCTTGCCTCTGTCAAACAGCAGCAGCAGAACCAATGTCCACAGTGTCCAATGTTTGCACCTCCTGTTTCCTCAAGTGCAAGCAGAGATAACAGCTGTGTCTAGCCTGTTGCAAAGAACTTGTTGATGCAATTATTGCCTGCTGTGCTAAATTGGTGGCAACCGCAACCGCATTGAGAAAGTGCTTGAGCTGACTTTTCAGATTTTGGTCAAAAGTGGGTACGCCCCTGTGGTCACCTGAGTTAGGGTGCATGGAATGGAACTTCTCCCATTTATCAGCAAGCTTTCCTTGGCTTTACAGTACCATGTCACTAGCTGCAGTCATGCATGCTCTGCACAGCAGGCCCCACATTAGCTATCCCTGCAATGCTGAGCATTGCTACAGGCAGCAAAAAGTGTGGTTTTCAACATGGATGCTACCCCTGCTGGAGGGGCCCTGCTTCTGGCAATCTTGCCATAAGCTTCAAGGTCACTGCCAAGGATTCAGTATTAACAGAAGCTGGTGTGCTTTGCATGCCAGTTTGATGGTAGGAAGCTTCCTTCTACATGCTGCAATCAGCGGCGGGCGAGACGGGCCTATGCTGCAAGGCTGTCACCCACGCTGTCACCACCACTTTGGAGGACTGTTTTCTTTGTCACCTGTCACTGCTTGAAACAAGGTCTAGCATACCACAGAGTTGTTCACTGGGCCAGGCTTGTTGTAAAACAAGACATGTTACGCATATCCCTTCGGTGCAGCACCACCTTCTAGACCCGACGTGCCCTTGCTACTGCTGTTTTAACACTTTCCACCAGATCTTGCCATGATAGTGCTAGCAGATCTCTCAACAACCTCCTCAAAGCATATGTTTTTATTCAGCACCGCTCCCCCTTTCTACAATACCACATCGGCTATGCCAATCATGCTCCACCTGCAGAGAACAGCAGCTCGCTACATGTGCTGGGGGTATACCCTGCTTTGGGGGCGCCAGATATGCCCTTTGGGTATTCCGCATGGCACAGGCAGCTTCAGAGACAGCCCCTGCTCCAGCTGTAATGTCCTATGGCATGTGCTACCAGGGGAAGTGTGCAAGTCAAGGTATCTCAGTTGTTGGTATTTGCTTAGTGTACTGCTGCAGCTGGTGAGGGTAGGGGTAGGAAGGGCCCCCGTCATGGGTTGCCAGCACATGCAACAATTTATTCACCCTGGCTGTGACTGTTGCATAGGTCCAGCCCCTGGTACCTTAAACCAGCCCTGCCCCAAGCCAAAGCCCTTGCCTCTGTCAAACAGCAGCAGCAGAACCAATGTCCACAGTGTCCAATGTTTGCACCTCCTGTTTCCTCAAGTGCAAGCAGAGATAACAGCTGTGTCTAGCCTGTTGCAAAGAACTTGTTGATGCAATTATTGCCTGCTGTGCTAAATTGGTGGCAACCGCAACCGCATTGAGAAAGTGCTTGAGCTGACTTTTCAGATTTTGGTCAAAAGTGGGTACGCCCCTGTGGTCACCTGAGTTAGGGTGCATGGAATGGAACTTCTCCCATTTATCAGCAAGCTTTCCTTGGCTTTACAGTACCATGTCACTAGCTGCAGTCATGCATGCTCTGCACAGCAGGCCCCACATTAGCTATCCCTGCAATGCTGAGCATTGCTACAGGCAGCAAAAAGTGTGGTTTTCAACATGGATGCTACCCCTGCTGGAGGGGCCCTGCTTCTGGCAATCTTGCCATAAGCTTCAAGGTCACTGCCAAGGATTCAGTATTAACAGAAGCTGGTGTGCTTTGCATGCCAGTTTGATGGTAGGAAGCTTCCTTCTACATGCTGCAATCAGCGGCGGGCGAGACGGGCCTATGCTGCAAGGCTGTCACCCACGCTGTCACCACCACTTTGGAGGACTGTTTTCTTTGTCACCTGTCACTGCTTGAAACAAGGTCTAGCATACCACAGAGTTGTTCACTGGGCCAGGCTTGTTGTAAAACAAGACATGTTACGCATATCCCTTCGGTGCAGCACCACCTTCTAGACCCGACGTGCCCTTGCTACTGCTGTTTTAACACTTTCCACCAGATCTTGCCATGATAGTGCTAGCAGATCTCTCAACAACCTCCTCAAAGCATATGTTTTTATTCAGCACCGCTCCCCCTTTCTACAATACCACATCGGCTATGCCAATCATGCTCCACCTGCAGAGAACAGCAGCTCGCTACATGTGCTGGGGGTATACCCTGCTTTGGGGGCGCCAGATATGCCCTTTGGGTATTCCGCATGGCACAGGCAGCTTCAGAGACAGCCCCTGCTCCAGCTGTAATGTCCTATGGCATGTGCTACCAGGGGAAGTGTGCAAGTCAAGGTATCTCAGTTGTTGGTATTTGCTTAGTGTACTGCTGCAGCTGGTGAGGGTAGGGGTAGGAAGGGCCCCCGTCATGGGTTGCCAGCACATGCAACAATTTATTCACCCTGGCTGTGACTGTTGCATAGGTCCAGCCCCTGGTACCTTAAACCAGCCCTGCCCCAAGCCAAAGCCCTTGCCTCTGTCAAACAGCAGCAGCAGAACCAATGTCCACAGTTGGTTGCAAAAGTTTTGGCCGGAACATAAGGCTGGGGTTTAAGCAGCAGCAGCAAGACCTGATTTACAACCATTTATGTTTAAGAAAGTAAACAGGCAGAGCATCAATGTGCTGCAGTTGGTATGCCCAAGTGGTACCACAAGTAGCCTCGCACGCGAGACGTCCCGAGTTCGAGCCCCGGGCGTGCCCTATAAATATACTATATAAAAGCCAGCCAGCCAGCCTTAGCCTTAGCCGCAGACGCAGACCAGCAAGCCTCCCCCCTGTTCCTATAGCCCTCCTGCTTTTTTTAACCTGGCTCTCCCCTTCCACCTCTGCCCCTCCTGTGGTTGCCAGCCCCACACCCCATCTGCTCCCCTCCCACAGCCCTCTCAGCTCAGCCTTGCACTTGCCCCAACTTCTCGCATGCCCTGCCTACCCCCACCTGCCCTGCCATTGAACTGGTATAGCCCCTGCACCTGCTTCACACCTGGTCTATATGCTACTGCCCCTAAACAGTAAAGAAAGGGCACCTGTGCCTGCTGGCAGTTCTCAGCATTTACCCCCTTAAAAAGCAGCAAAAATGCCTCCGCTGTCTCCCTTGCAAGACCCCTGCTTTTCTCAGCAGCCAAGCAACACAGAGCAACAGAGATGCTGACCGCACCCATTGGTGACAACCTGGACCTCATACAGAAGCTGCCTGTGCAAGAGAGCAATGAACGGCCATGCCATTTCACAGAAGCAGACCATTTCCTAACAAAATCTGAGTTTTGGGCCAAAACTTTTGCAACCAACTGTGTCCAATGTTTGCACCTCCTGTTTCCTCAAGTGCAAGCAGAGATAACAGCTGTGTCTAGCCTGTTGCAAAGAACTTGTTGATGCAATTATTGCCTGCTGTGCTAAATTGGTGGCAACCGCAACCGCATTGAGAAAGTGCTTGAGCTGACTTTTCAGATTTTGGTCAAAAGTGGGTACGCCCCTGTGGTCACCTGAGTTAGGGTGCATGGAATGGAACTTCTCCCATTTATCAGCAAGCTTTCCTTGGCTTTACAGTACCATGTCACTAGCTGCAGTCATGCATGCTCTGCACAGCAGGCCCCACATTAGCTATCCCTGCAATGCTGAGCATTGCTACAGGCAGCCAAAAGTGTGGTTTTCAACATGGATGCTACCCCTGCTGGAGGGGCCCTGCTTCTGGCAATCTTGCCATAAGCTTCAAGGTCACTGCCAAGGATTCAGTATTAACAGAAGCTGGTGTGCTTTGCATGCCAGTTTGATGGTAGGAAGCTACCTTCTACATGCTGCAATCAGCGGCGGGCGAGACGGGCCTATGCTGCAAGGCTGTCACCCACGCTGTCACCACCACTTTGGAGGACTGTTTTCTTTGTCACCTGTCACTGCTTGAAACAAGGTCTAGCATACCACAGAGTTGTTCACTGGGCCAGGCTTGTTGTAAAACAAGACATGTTACGCATATCCCTTCGGTGCAGCACCACCTTCTAGACCCGACGTGCCCTTGCTACTGCTGTTTTAACACTTTCCACCAGATCTTGCCATGATAGTGCTAGCAGATCTCTCAACAACCTCCTCAAAGCATATGTTTTTATTCAGCACCGCTCCCCCTTTCTACAATACCACATCGGCTATGCCAATCATGCTCCACCTGCAGAGAACAGCAGCTCGCTACATGTGCTGGGGGTATACCCTGCTTTGGGGGCGCCAGATATGCCCTTTGGGTATTCCGCATGGCACAGGCAGCTTCAGAGACAGCCCCTGCTCCAGCTGTAATGTCCTATGGCATGTGCTACCAGGGGAAGTGTGCAAGTCAAGGTATCTCAGTTGTTGGTATTTGCTTAGTGTACTGCTGCAGCTGGTGAGGGTAGGGGTAGGAAGGGCCCCCGTCATGGGTTGCCAGCACATGCAACAATTTATTCACCCTGGCTGCGACTGTTGCATAGGTCCAGCCCCTGGTACCTTAAACCAGCCCTGCCCCAAGCCAAAGCCCTTGCCTCTGTCAAACAGCAGCAGCAGAACCAATGTCCAATGTTTGCACCTCCTGTTTCCTCAAGTGCAAGCAGAGATAACAGCTGTGTCTAGCCTGTTGCAAAGAACTTGTTGATGCAATTATTGCCTGCTGTGCTAAATTGGTGGCAACCGCAACCGCATTGAGAAAGTGCTTGAGCTGACTTTTCAGATTTTGGTCAAAAGTGGGTACGCCCCTGTGGTCACCTGAGTTAGGGTGCATGGAATGGAACTTCTCCCATTTATCAGCAAGCTTTCCTTGGCTTTACAGTACCATGTCACTAGCTGCAGTCATGCATGCTCTGCACAGCAGGCCCCACATTAGCTATCCCTGCAATGCTGAGCATTGCTACAGGCAGCAAAAAGTGTGGTTTTCAACATGGATGCTACCCCTGCTGGAGGGGCCCTGCTTCTGGCAATCTTGCCATAAGCTTCAAGGTCACTGCCAAGGATTCAGTATTAACAGAAGCTGGTGTGCTTTGCATGCCAGTTTGATGGTAGGAAGCTTCCTTCTACATGCTGCAATCAGCGGCGGGCGAGACGGGCCTATGCTGCAAGGCTGTCACCCACGCTGTCACCACCACTTTGGAGGACTGTTTTCTTTGTCACCTGTCACTGCTTGAAACAAGGTCTAGCATACCACAGAGTTGTTCACTGGGCCAGGCTTGTTGTAAAACAAGACATGTTACGCATATCCCTTCGGTGCAGCACCACCTTCTAGACCCGACGTGCCCTTGCTACTGCTGTTTTAACACTTTCCACCAGATCTTGCCATGATAGTGCTAGCAGATCTCTCAACAACCTCCTCAAAGCATATGTTTTTATTCAGCACCGCTCCCCCTTTCTACAATACCACATCGGCTATGCCAATCATGCTCCACCTGCAGAGAACAGCAGCTCGCTACATGTGCTGGGGGTATACCCTGCTTTGGGGGCGCCAGATATGCCCTTTGGGTATTCCGCATGGCACAGGCAGCTTCAGAGACAGCCCCTGCTCCAGCTGTAATGTCCTATGGCATGTGCTACCAGGGGAAGTGTGCAAGTCAAGGTATCTCAGTTGTTGGTATTTGCTTAGTGTACTGCTGCAGCTGGTGAGGGTAGGGGTAGGAAGGGCCCCCGTCATGGGTTGCCAGCACATGCAACAATTTATTCACCCTGGCTGTGACTGTTGCATAGGTCCAGCCCCTGGTACCTTAAACCAGCCCTGCCCCAAGCCAAAGCCCTTGCCTCTGTCAAACAGCAGCAGCAGAACCAATGTCCACAGTTGGTTGCAAAAGTTTTGGCCGGAACATAAGGCTGGGGTTTAAGCAGCAGCAGCAAGACCTGATTTACAACCATTTATGTTTAAGAAAGTAAACAGGCAGAGCATCAATGTGCTGCAGTTGGTATGCCCAAGTGGTACCACAAGTAGCCTCGCACGCGAGACGTCCCGAGTTCGAGCCCCGGGCGTGCCCTATAAATATACTATATAAAAGCCAGCCAGCCAGCCTTAGCCTTAGCCGCAGACGCAGACCAGCAAGCCTCCCCCCTGTTCCTATAGCCCTCCTGCTTTTTTTAACCTGGCTCTCCCCTTCCACCTCTGCCCCTCCTGTGGTTGCCAGCCCCACACCCCATCTGCTCCCCTCCCACAGCCCTCTCAGCTCAGCCTTGCACTTGCCCCAACTTCTCGCATGCCCTGCCTACCCCCACCTGCCCTGCCATTGAACTGGTATAGCCCCTGCACCTGCTTCACACCTGGTCTATATGCTACTGCCCCTAAACAGTAAAGAAAGGGCACCTGTGCCTGCTGGCAGTTCTCAGCATTTACCCCCTTAAAAAGCAGCAAAAATGCCTCCGCTGTCTCCCTTGCAAGACCCCTGCTTTTCTCAGCAGCCAAGCAACACAGAGCAACAGAGATGCTGACCGCACCCATTGGTGACAACCTGGACCTCATACAGAAGCTGCCTGTGCAAGAGAGCAATGAACGGCCATGCCATTTCACAGAAGCAGACCATTTCCTAACAAAATCTGAGTTTTGGGCCAAAACTTTTGCAACCAACTGTGTCCAATGTTTGCACCTCCTGTTTCCTCAAGTGCAAGCAGAGATAACAGCTGTGTCTAGCCTGTTGCAAAGAACTTGTTGATGCAATTATTGCCTGCTGTGCTAAATTGGTGGCAACCGCAACCGCATTGAGAAAGTGCTTGAGCTGACTTTTCAGATTTTGGTCAAAAGTGGGTACGCCCCTGTGGTCACCTGAGTTAGGGTGCATGGAATGGAACTTCTCCCATTTATCAGCAAGCTTTCCTTGGCTTTACAGTGCCATGTCACTAGCTGCAGTCATGCATGCTCTGCACAGCAGGCCCCACATTAGCTATCCCTGCAATGCTGAGCATTGCTACAGGCAGCAAAAAGTGTGGTTTTCAACATGGATGCTACCCCTGCTGGAGGGGCCCTGCTTCTGGCAATCTTGCCATAAGCTTCAAGGTCACTGCCAAGGATTCAGTATTAACAGAAGCTGGTGTGCTTTGCATGCCAGTTTGATGGTAGGAAGCTTCCTTCTACATGCTGCAATCAGCGGCGGGCGAGACGGGCCTATGCTGCAAGGCTGTCACCCACGCTGTCACCACCACTTTGGAGGACTGTTTTCTTTGTCACCTGTCACTGCTTGAAACAAGGTCTAGCATACCACAGAGTTGTTCACTGGGCCAGGCTTGTTGTAAAACAAGACATGTTACGCATATCCCTTCGGTGCAGCACCACCTTCTAGACCCGACGTGCCCTTGCTACTGCTGTTTTAACACTTTCCACCAGATCTTGCCATGATAGTGCTAGCAGATCTCTCAACAACCTCCTCAAAGCATATGTTTTTATTCAGCACCGCTCCCCCTTTCTACAATACCACATCGGCTATGCCAATCATGCTCCACCTGCAGAGAACAGCAGCTCGCTACATGTGCTGGGGGTATACCCTGCTTTGGGGGCGCCAGATATGCCCTTTGGGTATTCCGCATGGCACAGGCAGCTTCAGAGACAGCCCCTGCTCCAGCTGTAATGTCCTATGGCATGTGCTACCAGGGGAAGTGTGCAAGTCAAGGTATCTCAGTTGTTGGTATTTGCTTAGTGTACTGCTGCAGCTGGTGAGGGTAGGGGTAGGAAGGGCCCCCGTCATGGGTTGCCAGCACATGCAACAATTTATTCACCCTGGCTGTGACTGTTGCATAGGTCCAGCCCCTGGTACCTTAAACCAGCCCTGCCCCAAGCCAAAGCCCTTGCCTCTGTCAAACAGCAGCAGCAGAACCAATGTCCACAGTGTCCAATGTTTGCACCTCCTGTTTCCTCAAGTGCAAGCAGAGATAACAGCTGTGTCTAGCCTGTTGCAAAGAACTTGTTGATGCAATTATTGCCTGCTGTGCTAAATTGGTGGCAACCGCAACCGCATTGAGAAAGTGCTTGAGCTGACTTTTCAGATTTTGGTCAAAAGTGGGTACGCCCCTGTGGTCACCTGAGTTAGGGTGCATGGAATGGAACTTCTCCCATTTATCAGCAAGCTTTCCTTGGCTTTACAGTACCATGTCACTAGCTGCAGTCATGCATGCTCTGCACAGCAGGCCCCACATTAGCTATCCCTGCAATGCTGAGCATTGCTACAGGCAGCAAAAAGTGTGGTTTTCAACATGGATGCTACCCCTGCTGGAGGGGCCCTGCTTCTGGCAATCTTGCCATAAGCTTCAAGGTCACTGCCAAGGATTCAGTATTAACAGAAGCTGGTGTGCTTTGCATGCCAGTTTGATGGTAGGAAGCTTCCTTCTACATGCTGCAATCAGCGGCGGGCGAGACGGGCCTATGCTGCAAGGCTGTCACCCACGCTGTCACCACCACTTTGGAGGACTGTTTTCTTTGTCACCTGTCACTGCTTGAAACAAGGTCTAGCATACCACAGAGTTGTTCACTGGGCCAGGCTTGTTGTAAAACAAGACATGTTACGCATATCCCTTCGGTGCAGCACCACCTTCTAGACCCGACGTGCCCTTGCTACTGCTGTTTTAACACTTTCCACCAGATCTTGCCATGATAGTGCTAGCAGATCTCTCAACAACCTCCTCAAAGCATATGTTTTTATTCAGCACCGCTCCCCCTTTCTACAATACCACATCGGCTATGCCAATCATGCTCCACCTGCAGAGAACAGCAGCTCGCTACATGTGCAGGGGGTATACCCTGCTTTGGGGGCGCCAGATATGCCCTTTGGGTATTCCGCATGGCACAGGCAGCTTCAGAGACAGCCCCTGCTCCAGCTGTAATGTCCTATGGCATGTGCTACCAGGGGAAGTGTGCAAGTCAAGGTATCTCAGTTGTTGGTATTTGCTTAGTGTACTGCTGCAGCTGGTGAGGGTAGGGGTAGGAAGGGCCCCCGTCATGGGTTGCCAGCACATGCAACAATTTATTCACCCTGGCTGTGACTGTTGCATAGGTCCAGCCCCTGGTACCTTAAACCAGCCCTGCCCCAAGCCAAAGCCCTTGCCTCTGTCAAACAGCAGCAGCAGAACCAATGTCCACAGTTGGTTGCAAAAGTTTTGGCCGGAACATAAGGCTGGGGTTTAAGCAGCAGCAGCAAGACCTGATTTACAACCATTTATGTTTAAGAAAGTAAACAGGCAGAGCATCAATGTGCTGCAGTTGGTATGCCCAAGTGGTACCACAAGTAGCCTCGCACGCGAGACGTCCCGAGTTCGAGCCCCGGGCGTGCCCTATAAATATACTATATAAAAGCCAGCCAGCCAGCCTTAGCCTTAGCCGCAGACGCAGACCAGCAAGCCTCCCCCCTGTTCCTATAGCCCTCCTGCTTTTTTTAACCTGGCTCTCCCCTTCCACCTCTGCCCCTCCTGTGGTTGCCAGCCCCACACCCCATCTGCTCCCCTCCCACAGCCCTCTCAGCTCAGCCTTGCACTTGCCCCAACTTCTCGCATGCCCTGCCTACCCCCACCTGCCCTGCCATTGAACTGGTATAGCCCCTGCACCTGCTTCACACCTGGTCTATATGCTACTGCCCCTAAACAGTAAAGAAAGGGCACCTGTGCCTGCTGGCAGTTCTCAGCATTTACCCCCTTAAAAAGCAGCAAAAATGCCTCCGCTGTCTCCCTTGCAAGACCCCTGCTTTTCTCAGCAGCCAAGCAACACAGAGCAACAGAGATGCTGACCGCACCCATTGGTGACAACCTGGACCTCATACAGAAGCTGCCTGTGCAAGAGAGCAATGAACGGCCATGCCATTTCACAGAAGCAGACCATTTCCTAACAAAATCTGAGTTTTGGGCCAAAACTTTTGCAACCAACTGTGTCCAATGTTTGCACCTCCTGTTTCCTCAAGTGCAAGCAGAGATAACAGCTGTGTCTAGCCTGTTGCAAAGAACTTGTTGATGCAATTATTGCCTGCTGTGCTAAATTGGTGGCAACCGCAACCGCATTGAGAAAGTGCTTGAGCTGACTTTTCAGATTTTGGTCAAAAGTGGGTACGCCCCTGTGGTCACCTGAGTTAGGGTGCATGGAATGGAACTTCTCCCATTTATCAGCAAGCTTTCCTTGGCTTTACAGTACCATGTCACTAGCTGCAGTCATGCATGCTCTGCACAGCAGGCCCCACATTAGCTATCCCTGCAATGCTGAGCATTGCTACAGGCAGCAAAAAGTGTGGTTTTCAACATGGATGCTACCCCTGCTGGAGGGGCCCTGCTTCTGGCAATCTTGCCATAAGCTTCAAGGTCACTGCCAAGGATTCAGTATTAACAGAAGCTGGTGTGCTTTGCATGCCAGTTTGATGGTAGGAAGCTTCCTTCTACATGCTGCAATCAGCGGCGGGCGAGACGGGCCTATGCTGCAAGGCTGTCACCCACGCTGTCACCACCACTTTGGAGGACTGTTTTCTTTGTCACCTGTCACTGCTTGAAACAAGGTCTAGCATACCACAGAGTTGTTCACTGGGCCAGGCTTGTTGTAAAACAAGACATGTTACGCATATCCCTTCGGTGCAGCACCACCTTCTAGACCCGACGTGCCCTTGCTACTGCTGTTTTAACACTTTCCACCAGATCTTGCCATGATAGTGCTAGCAGATCTCTCAACAACCTCCTCAAAGCATATGTTTTTATTCAGCACCGCTCCCCCTTTCTACAATACCACATCGGCTATGCCAATCATGCTCCACCTGCAGAGAACAGCAGCTCGCTACATGTGCTGGGGGTATACCCTGCTTTGGGGGCGCCAGATATGCCCTTTGGGTATTCCGCATGGCACAGGCAGCTTCAGAGACAGCCCCTGCTCCAGCTGTAATGTCCTATGGCATGTGCTACCAGGGGAAGTGTGCAAGTCAAGGTATCTCAGTTGTTGGTATTTGCTTAGTGTACTGCTGCAGCTGGTGAGGGTAGGGGTAGGAAGGGCCCCCGTCATGGGTTGCCAGCACATGCAACAATTTATTCACCCTGGCTGTGACTGTTGCATAGGTCCAGCCCCTGGTACCTTAAACCAGCCCTGCCCCAAGCCAAAGCCCTTGCCTCTGTCAAACAGCAGCAGCAGAACCAATGTCCACTGTGTCCAATGTTTGCACCTCCTGTTTCCTCAAGTGCAAGCAGAGATAACAGCTGTGTCTAGCCTGTTGCAAAGAACTTGTTGATGCAATTATTGCCTGCTGTGCTAAATTGGTGGCAACCGCAACCGCATTGAGAAAGTGCTTGAGCTGACTTTTCAGATTTTGGTCAAAAGTGGGTACGCCCCTGTGGTCACCTGAGTTAGGGTGCATGGAATGGAACTTCTCCCATTTATCAGCAAGCTTTCCTTGGCTTTACAGTACCATGTCACTAGCTGCAGTCATGCATGCTCTGCACAGCAGGCCCCACATTAGCTATCCCTGCAATGCTGAGCATTGCTACAGGCAGCAAAAAGTGTGGTTTTCAACATGGATGCTACCCCTGCTGGAGGGGCCCTGCTTCTGGCAATCTTGCCATAAGCTTCAAGGTCACTGCCAAGGATTCAGTATTAACAGAAGCTGGTGTGCTTTGCATGCCAGTTTGATGGTAGGAAGCTTCCTTCTACATGCTGCAATCAGCGGCGGGCGAGACGGGCCTATGCTGCAAGGCTGTCACCCACGCTGTCACCACCACTTTGGAGGACTGTTTTCTTTGTCACCTGTCACTGCTTGAAACAAGGTCTAGCATACCACAGAGTTGTTCACTGGGCCAGGCTTGTTGTAAAACAAGACATGTTACGCATATCCCTTCGGTGCATCACCACCTTCTAGACCCGACGTGCCCTTGCTACTGCTGTTTTAACACTTTCCACCAGATCTTGCCATGATAGTGCTAGCAGATCTCTCAACAACCTCCTCAAAGCATATGTTTTTATTCAGCACCGCTCCCCCTTTCTACAATACCACATCGGCTATGCCAATCATGCTCCACCTGCAGAGAACAGCAGCTCGCTACATGTGCTGGGGGTATACCCTGCTTTGGGGGCGCCAGATATGCCCTTTGGGTATTCCGCATGGCACAGGCAGCTTCAGAGACAGCCCCTGCTCCAGCTGTAATGTCCTATGGCATGTGCTACCAGGGGAAGTGTGCAAGTCAAGGTATCTCAGTTGTTGGTATTTGCTTAGTGTACTGCTGCAGCTGGTGAGGGTAGGGGTAGGAAGGGCCCCCGTCATGGGTTGCCAGCACATGCAACAATTTATTCACCCTGGCTGTGACTGTTGCATAGGTCCAGCCCCTGGTACCTTAAACCAGCCCTGCCCCAAGCCAAAGCCCTTGCCTCTGTCAAACAGCAGCAGCAGAACCAATGTCCACAGTTGGTTGCAAAAGTTTTGGCCGGAACATAAGGCTGGGGTTTAAGCAGCAGCAGCAAGACCTGATTTACAACCATTTATGTTTAAGAAAGTAAACAGGCAGAGCATCAATGTGCTGCAGTTGGTATGCCCAAGTGGTACCACAAGTAGCCTCGCACGCGAGACGTCCCGAGTTCGAGCCCCGGGCGTGCCCTATAAATATACTATATAAAAGCCAGCCAGCCAGCCTTAGCCGCAGACGCAGACGCAGACCAGCAAGCCTCCCCCCTGTTCCTATAGCCCTCCTGCTTTTTTTAACCTGGCTCTCCCCTTCCACCTCTGCCCCTCCTGTGGTTGCCAGCCCCACACCCCATCTGCTCCCCTCCCACAGCCCTCTCAGCTCAGCCTTGCACTTGCCCCAACTTCTCGCATGCCCTGCCTACCCCCACCTGCCCTGCCATTGAACTGGTATAGCCCCTGCACCTGCTTCACACCTGGTCTATATGCTACTGCCCCTAAACAGTAAAGAAAGGGCACCTGTGCCTGCTGGCAGTTCTCAGCATTTACCCCCTTAAAAAGCAGCAAAAATGCCTCCGCTGTCTCCCTTGCAAGACCCCTGCTTTTCTCAGCAGCCAAGCAACACAGAGCAACAGAGATGCTGACCGCACCCATTGGTGACAACCTGGACCTCATACAGAAGCTGCCTGTGCAAGAGAGCAATGAACGGCCATGCCATTTCACAGAAGCAGACCATTTCCTAACAAAATCTGAGTTTTGGGCCAAAACTTTTGCAACCAACTGTAAGGTTCTTGAGGCACGATTTGACTAATCGATTACTAAGCGGTGAAATCATACTGCTAATGCGCAACACAGCCAGATGCCGCCTCTTTACAACGATTCCGGGCCATGAACCTGTCCTATCTAGCCCCGCATAGGCATGCACTAAAAGTCATGCCCAACTTGGGCGTCTAGAGGACATCGCTGCGGACAGATGTTGTTTACCGCTCTGAGAAATAATGTCTGGATCAGCGCTTTGGCATCTGCTCTTGAAAACATATGTATTCAAGCCTGTTTCAATGCCCCCTAAGCTCTTGGCAACAGACAGGTATTGTCTGCACCGCAACCTGTTCCTGTGGAAGCCCTGTGCGTCTTGAGGCTTGTCAACAGCCAAAATCATCCAGTTGTGAGCACTCAGCGGCGTAGGAAATGCATCGAAACTGTAGATAAAGTGTGTCTAGACGCCTTCCTGCATGCGCTTGATGATCGAAGCTTTCTGTGCTACGTTGCCACTTTGCGTGCATCTGCTGTGCCATGTTGACTTTTAAGCCAGGTACACATGCTTCTGCTGTCAATTTGCTGAGAGTCTATAGCTCTTAATCCTCAACAACTATTGCCAGGGGCCAGAACTCTTCTCTGCCTTTCCAGACATTCTAAAAGGGCTTCGGTCCTCTTGCTCCAACAGACCCTGCTCCGCTTCAACGTTTTCCCTTGCTGCATGCATCTTCTTAAGCGTTCAGCCCTACAGGTGTCAATAATATAGTATGGACCGTCCATGGCAACAAGGTTTTGATGATCAGCTCCGGGCATGGAGAGTTTTTCTTGGTTTCCCGAGTTGCCCAGACGCAATGTTTGCCAGCCTGACCCCAAGCAGGCAGACCAGATCAAACTTCCAGCTCTTTTAGGACCCCTTAAGTACGGTGTAAAGTATAAGTACAAGCTGTCAAAAGGAATTGAAGAAGACGACCGAACAGCAGGGCACGATGCTGCCAGAACCGGATCTTATGAACAGCTTCCAACATCGCGCCGCGCTTGCTGGACAGTTGTATCACATCATACCCGATGCAGGCGAGCACATTTGGGCGGTTGTTTGCGTGTGCATGGGCGTCTGTAAGCCTGCGAGCTTTGCTTTGTAACTCTATCGAATCATTAGTAATCGATGAGTCAAATCCGCCTCTAGAACCGTATGGACCAAATCACTGTGGTACAAAAAGACGTTCCTAGGACCAACTGCTGAGCATCTGCCATAGGCCAGGTCTTTTGGCAGAGCCATGCTGCTGTGAGAGAGACCTATACAGTGCCCACATTGTCATGTGGAAGGACTGCCCAAACTTGCTGATGTGCATGCCCACAGTGCAAGGATGTTCTCCAGCTTTGACTGAGTGCCTCGGGCAGTGAGCCTTGAATACAGCACTCAGGATCATTCATGACCCCGTGCAGCCTGCATGGATCCTGTTCCTTGGCACCACATGGCTTGCACTTGGCACTGCCCTCTATAGCATGTGCACCGCAGTATGTCGATTTGCTTTCCCTCAGCATGCCATGTGGCTGTTTCGTTCAATGCGTCGTTAGTGGTGTGCAAGCTGCAACATGCAATTTGGGGAATTCCACCTTGCTTCCTGGTAACTCTTCCGACGGGCTTGCAGGCACCCATGTTGTGTCACCCATACCCAAACGCACGTTGTACATGAAAGGAGGATAAGGAAAGACAGCAAGGAGCAGGGTTTGGGCCTCCCAAAATATGTGGAGCTGTCTGGAAGGCCGCTGCTGCTTCCAAAATGTGCCAACGCCCCGGGACGTGGACGCACTAGCCAGCGGGAGTAGCATACGTAAATTCAAGTTTCTCCCTCCACACACATCTATTTGAGGTCTGGCAATGCTTGTTAGCTTTGTCTGAGTCTATTCTACAATGTAGTTGAAGCGGGCGTGCTCAGGGGGTGGGTTTTCGGCACGTCTTTTTGTACCGGAGTGAAATACTATCAGATCCCACTGAAGCCCACTCCACCAACACTCACAAATGAAGTACACCATGTAACCCTACTACTTTCGCCCCGCCTTCCCCTTCTTTCCGGTGCTATCTCTCTCCCTTTCAACCGGGGCAACACACAGAGTTCTCCTTGCATAGCTCTCTTCCCCTCTCCGCCATAAAAAACAAAATCAGGAAGCCTGACAGCCAGAAATTTCAAGAGAGAGAGAGAGAACTACGCAGAGAAGGGGTGAAATCCCTTCTTGCATATGTTAAGGGAGTGGACCCTCACCTAATACATATAGATAGGCCCACTACCATTCGGAGCCCAGAACACATAAGTGGGTGGGTAAATTACCCACCCGCCTATGTTATCTGGGTGGATGGGTGTGTCGCCAGAACTGCGGGTCGAGGTGACGTTCCTTATGACGTTTAGTAGTGTAAATCCAGTGAAGATTGGTGATGGTGATGACCAGAAATTTCAAACCCCAGTGCTGCTAGCAACAAGGTTGGGCTAATCTACTGCACCCCTTTGAAATGGTAAGGCATAGTCAGGCCCAACTGTTCATGATGAATCGCAGCTCACTGCACCAATCATGCCCCCAAAGATGGCGCATCTTACACCCCCTTTGAGGGGGGCGCCACTGTGAGTTTGTGTCAATCATATTCACTCCTAGCGGCAAGCAGCTCCGGACAGGCATATATACACAAAGCAAAATACATGCATAATACAAACATGCATGCATTCTGTCACGTACACAAAACAGTCTCAGTCATATGCTGCATATCTTTCCTGCTTAATAGTAAGCTCTGGCCATTTATCTCCAGAACATCTGCCAATGCCCACATAGCCGTGCGTTAAACAGAATCTCTGCATAAGGTGGCAGGAACCAACTAGGCGTGCAGCCATGCCATAAGCTCACAACTAGGCGTGCAGCCATGCCATAAGCTCACAACTAGGCGTGCAGCCATGCCATAAGCTCACAACTAGGCGTGCAGCCATGCCATAAGCTCACAACTAGGCGTGCAGCCATGCCATAAGCTCACAACCAACAAACCTCCACACACCCACACTATCACAACTCAGAGCTTATAAACGAGCACTGCCTAATCCGTAGGGTCATGTCTGGTGTGAAGGTGGGCTGCCTGTAACAGTCCATTTACAGCTGCTGACAGCACCACAGCTTTGGGATACTTAAATTATACATGTAGCAGTGCATAGCCTCTTTACTCACAGATCCAAGCAGAGCCAAGCAGGGCAGCAGGGGGGCACCAGACACACTAAAGCAGAGGCACATAAAATCAGAACTTCCCCTTCTCTGCGTAGCTCTCTCTCTCTCTCTCTCAGAACTTCACTTGTCTGTCCACATCCTCATTTACGAACTTGACCTGTAAAGGCCTCTAACCCTGGAAAGCCCCCCACAATTAGGTATCCGCCCCCGACATTAAGGATCCCCCCAAATTGAGGCCGAAACCCCGACGAAGCCCTAACAGTACATAGGTTGTGGTTATGGAAACCCTTGTGTCTTTCTGCTGCATGCAACCTCTGGTCATGCAGACAATAAGTAACAACACAGCACAGCCATGCCACCGAATTGCAAGCTGGACACCCACTCAGACTTGATACTTAGCATTCCTATTAAATCAGCAATAGCAATCCATGCATACTCGATAACCTGCATGGAGCACAGCAATAGAGGAGGCTGTGAAGGCGTCGCAGTAGCTCTGCAATGTCGCCCCAACCCTTTCCTCGTGCCAGCTTGTGTGCAAATGGACGTTCCTATGACTGTCTTCTTCTTACACTTCATTGACTTTATGAGAGCTAAGCCGCCGAATAGCTGTGCATGCAACTTGCCACTGCAGCAGTGGCACTAGAGGACCCTTCGAGAATAACTACCAACTGGGGAGGAGTGAGATATTCATACTGCCAATTCACTTGCTGACTCGCATGGCACAACCGGTACTTACTTTTGAATACTGGTCATCTGCCCCGATACAATCAGCTTGGTCCATCACACACAGAATACAACATCACGCAACAACAACCATTGTTCCATTACCAATTGTGGTTGCCAGTGCTTGTTTTCTGCCTTTTTTCTTCGTATGCCTCCTCCAGAGCGTCCAGATGAAGCCTGTAATGGTTGCTAGTCCTGCAAGTATGCCAAGTACGATGCCTACTTTTTGAGCTGTTGACCATACACCAGAGGGTGTAAGCGGACCCTCAGTAGCTGGTGGTGTTATGATATGTGATGGTTGCGGTGGGGGTGCCACTGGTGGTGGCCATGGTATTGAAGGACGAGGGGGTGCTAGCTGGGCTTGTGGTGGACTGAGACCTGAACATTGACCCAGCGCAGCATACCGTAGAGATAAGTTATGCCATTGGAGAGAGGTGGAACGCAAGTTCAGCTGTTAGACCAATTGTAAAAAAAGCCTTTGCAGAGAGCGCAATTGTAAAGAAAGAAATTCTGGGGAAATGTTATAGCATGGATAGAGCCCAAGTCCACCTAAGTCCACGTGTGGTGCCCCTCTGTTTGCACCCTTCTTCATGCCAGGGTCCGCCTAGAGACTGTTGGAAGCACAAGTGGAGGTCTTACATAGGAGGTATACGTCAGTGGGCTAGGCAAATACCTGTTACGACCATTTATGATTCATTGGAATGACAATTTGGGCAGCCCAAAGACAACTTTTGAGCAGAATGGACAGGCCCTAGAAGTAACCTCAAGGGTAGAGGGAATTGGACACCTCAAAAAGCTGGTATTCTTTGTTGGGCAACCCGTTCTTGTTACCGATACTTTTGTTCGATCATCACTTGGTGCTATATTACTGGGCCAAACAGTTCCCCTATATTTGTCCTAAGCATTCTTAGTTGTCATGATGCTATACATGGCACACCATTTGTCCTAAAAAGCTGATGAAACAAAGAAATCACTTTGTTCGTGGAAATGTGACTAAACGGTGACTTGTGCGTACTGTTAATGCAGCAGATGTAAAGCCCTGAGACTTTTGCACAAGTTCAAAGCATGGCCTGTTTCGTTGCTGGGATGATCGCACCAAAACCATCCTACCTGCCAGCAACTCCTTCGCTACATATACTTCATTTGACCAGCCTCCCCCACAGGTAAGGGCAGGGTCCCCTTCACATTTGTCAGAGCATGTATCAGCTTTGCCAGCAGCCATAGCTCCTGTTAGGTTGCCTCCAAGGAAGCATTGATAGCCAGCCTGCAGGCCAAAGACAGTGCTGCCTCCATCCCTCGCACGTTTGGCACACTTCTCTGGTGTCATGCTTCTATCAGGGAGCAAGAGTGGTATCGCACGGAGCTCCGTGCATGGTAGCACATTATAGCACGCTAGGTAAAGGCCTGTGGATGCACAAGGATTGTCAGTTAGCCGGCCATAAAAACTCAAAGTCCTGACCAAACCTGCTGCAACATGGGGCATCCCGTCACCTCAACTAAGTGAGGCTGCGCAAGTTTCATGTGCCGCCCGCCGCTTGGTTAAGCTGACAGGTTGCGAGCATGACCAGTGTGCGGGCCCAGGTCTCTGGTATCTACACAGTGAGCTCCCTTTTGTATGCAAGTCTCCCGTGCTCTGTTTTCTGGAGGCTGTTGCAGCATATCATGCCACTCTACTGCAGAGTTTTCAATGCGCCCCTGACACCTAGGCACGTGCCCCTGTCCCAATGAGATCTTTTTGCGTGGTGTCTGACCTAATTTGCACCTGGGAAGCCCTGATTGGCTTGTAGAGGAACCAAGGTTCTATCAATTCCAGTGCCTCATCGAAATCAGTACCCTGATAAGACTCACCTGTTGATGCCGTCTTATAGAGAGCGTACGTCCAAGGACCCCCACATCGTCCCGTCCCTGCTTTGCATAGTGTGCTACAACTTTCGTCTGCAGTCTTAGTGCAAGACGTAGCCCTGGTGAAGTCATTGGAGAACCAGCACTCGTTACCAGCTTGAAGGCCAAAATAGCTGTAGTTCTTGGTGAGCGCCAGCGTGTTGCACTCGTCTATGCTTGCAACGCTATGCTGTGAAGACGGGGGATATTCCACGCCTCCACTCTCAAGTGCTCGTGCGGGATCCTTGTAGCAGCCCAGATTCTTGAAACCTGCATCAATGCCAGGCCTGTGGTGCTCAATCGTATCAGTACATGGTTCACTGATGCTGGCCAATTTTGACTAGTTAGACAGGCTGCTGTTCATGCCAGTGAAAGATTTCAACTCCCAAGGGAGGCTTAGGCTCAAGACTGACAGTGGTAGCGTCAACTAACATGAAGGCTGTCCTTGTGACTTACACCGCCATCTAAACAATTTGCGGTAGGCCATAAAGGGGTCTGATTAAGTGTTCAAAATCATGAATGTTGGAGCTTCGTAGGAAACAGGAGCTGACACAACATACATCCGCCCCGCACTGCCCGGCAAGAGATCAGGGATTGCCCATGATGACGCTTTATGTACCTTGCAGTGACTGTCCATACACAGGTACACATAGGATAGTAATGATGAAAGCAAACGGCCAGGTGCACTTTCTCCTTGGGGATCCGCCAGCTCTCTCGCACCGAGGCATGGTGCCCTACTTGTTGCCCGGGATGCGCTTAGAGCTGTCGCCGAAAGTCAGGGTGTGTGAGAGAGGAGTTTAGGAGCAATATCACTTCTGCTAGACTTTCCTAGTGCATCAAGAGAGCAGTAGTGGGCACTGAAGCAGAATCGATCGCGGGCTCAAATGCGAGGTTAAACATCGTGTACTGGTTCCTTTGAAAGTTGAAACCAGGACCGAAGCAAAGAGGAACGGAGGTCAGCATGCATGAACGCAAGCGAACTGAACAGCGTCTACAGTAACACTCAACCATGGACACTGAAGCAGGTTGCTCACGGCTTCAAACGCGAGGTGGGAAATTCGGTCCTAGGACCTTACATGGCGGGTTGAAAAGGAGGATGAAATGCAAGAGGAGTCAGCATGTGATGGGCACACATGCTCGGGTGACCCCCGCTCGGGTGTCACCAAGTCACACCCAACCCCACCCAACCCCACAGTCTCACCAAGTCACAAAGACTGCCTATGGAAGAATACTAAGAGGTCAATTCCTGGCCGTTTGCGTTCGTTAATCATAGGTACAACAGCCTTACGTTCTGACCTGTCAGATAATGCCCAAGAGATGGGTCCCCAGTGAACTAAGGCTGCCCGGAATAGCCAATGTGATCGTCAGTCAGTGATCGACAGCCGATACATGCAATAAAGTGACCCAAGGTATGCACGGCTCTCGGGGGATCAACGCGCATATCGTAACAATTCAGTCTCCAGTCAAAGTCAGATCCCTGGTTCCAAATGCTTGTACCAATGACACCAATGACCACGAACGGGGACCTGGTTCGGTGAACTAGCCCCCTATGATTTAAGGCGCTCGTTTGGTGCTTGGGAGGTCGTGGGTTCGAACCCCATCAACGGCCGCTCCGACCCAGAGTGTGTTTGGGTACATATCGCTTCCACGCGGGGTGACGGGCGCACCGCACGCTGAATGGCGTAAAAGTGGATAGGGTATGGTACAACTACAAAGGTTGCGAACAATGTTCGATCTCCCATGGGCCACGAAGTAGGCCTGCAGGCTAGTGCCGGGAGGGGTTTCAGTCCCCCAACTTGTATTGTATTGTATTGTATTGTACATGACTGATACTTTCTAGGCTACCCCAATGTCGGTCGCTCGGTACCGTGCGCTGTTACGAACTCACTCTTCGATCCCCTAGTCTAAATAGCTACATGTTTGGGTATTAGCCTTGGTTGGTATGATGGACGTCTTGGGTGGTACATATGCGGTGGCCTTACTGGACATCCTGCTTGGTTGGTGCTCTGGATTGTGTTTGATTTGGACACCCCCATCAGTCTCCTGCTGGTGCTTTGTTTGCTGGTGCTCCTATTTGCCGTGTCCGTAGTTGGATGTCTGCTTGGGTCTTCCTCTTGCTTGGTGGTATGGATTCCATTGTTTTTGGACCCATCCGATGGTGCGTTTGGTCGTTTCGACTTCGCAGCCCTTTGCGGTTGCCGCACTTTAAATTTTTGTTTGTTTGTTTATTGTATTGTACTGGCTGGGGATGTTTGCTATTACGGGGTTGCTTGCGGCTTCTTCCCTTGGTTATGACCAATAGTCCACAAAGGCTAGCATGTACATCAAGGCATGCCCCTCTTTTCGAAAAGCAGGCTCACCCGCACCAGCCCGCCCCATACCGACACCATCCTGGGATAGCATTCGTAGTCCCGTACGTGCAATCGGTCATCAGAAAACCATGCCTTGCACACAACTGGCTAAAAGATGCTCCCACTCTAGTACTATAGTATCATGTGTCATCCAACATGCAAAATTATATCATCTCTCGTCATCATCAGATTACCAATAAAGCGGACGCCCAGGAGCTTCCTTCGGGGCCCGACTTCTCTCACGAGTTGCAAGCAAGAAGAAGTTGCACCTGTGTTTGTATGTACCTACTGTACCTCCTGGTAGGGTGTCTGACTGGCCGTTACTGAGATGTGTCTGCTTGCACACTAGCACCAGTGCTGTCCAATCTTGAATATTTCATGTTGAATCGGCGGGAGGACATGTGGGGAAGGGGGTGGAGCAAACCATTGCTGGCCCATGCAGTCGGCATTGGTATCGCTGTTCTTGCATGGCAGGGTGACATTGACTCTCAGGTTCATCAAATAATGTTGGCTCACTCTTCGATCCCCTAGTGCCGCACCTTAAATTTTTGTTTGTTTGTTTGTTGGCAAACGCATCGATCTCAATACCCAAGCAAACGTGTTGAGTATATCCGTCAGCTCACATCTGGGGAGTCAGGGAGTGCCGTGTATGAGATAGAAAGTGGTCTTAAGGATGGGTCTCTTGACCCTGTTACTGCTGCTAAGAGGCTATATGCGGTGATCTATGATGTGGCTCTCAGGGGTTTTGGCACTGTGAACACTGGCAGGCAGTTGCCTAGCGGGCGCTCTCCCAACAAGTGGTTTAAGCATTGCAAGCAAGAGTATCAGGCATTGCAACAAGCCCTCCGCAGGGGTGACACACATGCAGCACAGCAGCTCAGAAAGGAATTTAAGCGAGTACAGCGCAAGTGGGAGAGATATTTTGATCGTAAGCAACAACAGCGCATGGTGGACGATTTGAAGCATAATCCTCGCAAGTTTTGGTCTGCCTTCAAGGGTAGGAGGTCCTCAATGGTGCAGTTTGACATCCACCAGCTCCATGCATACTGGAATACGTTGTATGGTGGTTCAGGCCGGGGTGCGTTGGGTGAGCTTGGGCAGGAAATGGCCCTCCTTTTGCAAAATCTGGACAGGGTAGCTAGAGCCAGTCAAGGTTTTGAGGCTGCAAAGCGCCTAAATGCCTCACTAGGGGCTGGAGAGGTTGAGGCCGCTCTTAAGAAGTTGCACTGTGGTAGAGCACCAGGTCCTGATGGTTTAAGGGCTGAACATCTTCGCAATGCGTACACTGAGATTGATCTCGGAGATGGCAAGGTCCTTAGGGAGTACACCTTGGTTCCAGTGTTGCATGCGTTATATGGGGCTTTGTTTGACAATGGACAATACGTTAGAGAGTGGTCCATGGCATCGCTCACATCTGTGTTTAAAAAGGGGGATGCCACTTCCTTAGACAACTACAGGGCTATCGCTATAGGGGCCGTGTTTGGGAAGCTGTACTCAGTGCTCTTGGACACACGCATGTCCAATGTGGCAGAAAAAGAAGGTTGGCGGGCTGAAGGGCAAGCCGGCTTCCGGCCTGAAAAAAGTACAGTTGATCATGTGTTTGTCCTACGGCATCTCATTGAGGCATCTCAGGGCCACCGTACGAGTAAACCCTTGTTCTGTTGCTTTGTGGATTTTCGAAAGGCATATGACATGGTAAGAAGGGATTTGTTGGTCAAGCGTCTTGCTGAGTTAGGAGTGCATGGATGCATGTTGCAGGCAATAGTGCAGATGTATTGGGATGCCCCCCTTGTGCCCAAAATTGGTACCATGCTTGGCCCTGAGATCGGCAGTCAGTGTGGCGTCAAGCAGGGTGACCCCCTGTCTCCCTTGTTGTTTGGTCTTTTCATTGATGAACTTGAGCAGTGGTTGCGAGAACGGCTGCCTGGGGCAGGTGTCCAACTGGGGCCCAAGCTGTTGCAAATGTTACTATATGCTGATGACTTGGTGCTGTTTGCACCTAACCCCCAGATGCTTCAGCAACAGTTGGACCACTTGCATCAGTTCTGCCTTGCGAAAGGCATGGAGGTTAATGTTGCAAAGACAGAGGTGGTTGTTTTCCGGCACCCTCAGTTTCCTGCTGCGGGTGAGGCATGGCAGTGGCAGATTGATGGGCAACATGTTGCCAGAGCAAGAGAGTTTAGGTACCTAGGGGTGATTTTGCATGAAACTGAGGGTGTCTCTGCAGCCATCAGCTCCCTTGCAACTGCAGCTACGCGTGCCACCTGGGCCATGATCTCACGTTTCCGAGTCCGTAAAGTAAGGGACATAGCTGTGAAGCTTCAGATGTTTAGAGCTCTTGTCTTGCCTATTTTGGAGTATTGTGGTGCCATCTGGGGCCCTGACATGCTTGCCTCAAGCAAGCATCTCAGCCAAGTTCTTGATAACCCTCTGCAAGCGGTTCAGACAACGTTTTTGCGAGGCCTGGGTCAGCTGCGCAAGTCTGTATCCAAGACAGTCTTGCACAAGGAAATGTGCATGGAGCCAGTGGCCAAGGGATGGTTACGATCTTCAATCGCATTGTGGGAAAGGTTGCAAGCAGCACCCAGCAACAGTATCTTGGGTATTACTGTTAGGGAGTCCATTAAAAGAGTGCAAGCCGCTCCAAAGAGGAACACATCGTGGGCCGGAAGGTTTTTGTCTATGATGCATATGATCACTGGCCAGGGCTCCAGGGATGATGCTGCCACTGTGCAGGATTTTGTCAAACAGTTTGGCTTTGACTCCACAGCTGACCGCATTTTACCTGTTCCCAGTGGGGTAGTGTGGGCTGCATGGGAGAAATTTGTTCAGGTAGAACCTTGGGAGAATTTGGAGTCAAACCCCAGGACAGCACCCACGGCGCGTATAAGATTAGTTACGTACAACAATTGGTTTGCTGTTCCCCATGGGACTGGTGGGACACAGGAGAAAGGCTACCCTCCGGGTATGCCCAACTACATTAAGCATTCTGGTGGGATCCCTTTTTCTCAAATGAAGCAGTTGATACGGTTTAGGACTGGTGCACATCATTTAAGAGTGGAAACTGAAAGGTGGGTGCCGGCCCCCGCTCGGTTGCCGAGATCTGAGAGGGTCTGTCAGAAGTGTACTTTGGGCTCAGTTATGGAGGATGAGTATCATGTCCTGTTTGAATGCCCCACATATCACCACATTCGGTTGAAGTATGAGGAAGCATTGTTCTCAAATTTTGGAGGAGTGTCCCGGGCTGCTCGGTCTATGCGGCCCTCTGGGAAGGTCAGTGCTTTCATGAACCAGAACCCCAGGAAGGTTGCTGCCTTTGTATCAGAATGCCTAGACTATAGGCGCTTTGAAGCATCCGACCTTCTACCTTATGCAACTAGGGAGACACTAGAGGAGCTAGGTCTGGTTGGTTATCAAATTGATACGTTTTCGTCTGACTATGATGATTATATTGATGAGTTTGGCATGGTGTATGATGCCCATGGAGCCTAGTTTGGCTCCGTTACGGGCGCCCCCTTTGTGGGGCCACTTTGTAATCTGTAATATGTAATCTGTAATCAATAGCAATACAATACAATACAATACAAGTTGGGGGACTGAAACCCCTCCCGGCACTAGCCTGCAGGCCTACTTCGTGGCCCATGGGAGATCGAACATTGTTCGCAACCTTTGTAGTTGTACCATACCCTATCCACTTTTACGCCATTCAGCGTGCGGTGCGCCCGTCACCCCGCGTGGAAGCGATATGTACCCAAACACACTCTGGGTCGGAGCGGCCGTTGATGGGGTTCGAACCCACGACCTCCCAAGCACCAAACGAGCGCCTTAAATCATAGGGGGCTAGTTCACCGAACCAGGTCCCCGTTCGTGGTCATTGGTGTCATTGGTGTCAATAGCGGGGGTACCTGGCTTTTCCATCGAAGCAACATAAGCTTCTGGGGTGTCGAACGTCATGAGAGAGGGCATTGCAGTCTTGTAATGCTGCCAGTTTGCTGCCACAAAGGCAACACACTTCTTGCGGAGGTCAGCATGCGCATCGTCTGGACAGAGGCCGTGCAGAATGCAAAACGCATAAAATAGGCAGTTACCATCCATGGGCGAGTCAAGCAGGTGCATTCTCCTTGCTGCAAAGTGTTGGATTGCCCATTCAGGTAGAAGAGCAAGCGTGGGAAGCACTACAGTGGCATTGTCCACAATGTTTGTTTCGCTGACGTTGCTACTCTGTCCTGAACTTGGAGGGCGCCCAGTGTGACGACTAGGTGGCCCATCAGCAGCATTCTTTAGGGCTGTCTGCATTAGTGCAGCACATCTGTCGTCTTGCACTGTGCCTTTGAAAAAAGCCTGCAACTGATCGCGCACAATCTGCACATATGGTTTATCGTGCAAGCAGTTACTGTTCGGGCAGATGTAGAAGCTTGTTGGGTTCTCTGAAGGAGTCCGTCTACGTTTGCTGTAACCAGTCTCGTTCAAAAGAAGCTTTGCAACGTCTGCCATTTCGCCTGCTACGCTGCTGTGTTCTTGATTTGGGAAGAAGACGTGATGTTCCTGGCCACCCACCACGACCTTCACCTGCGGTCTCTTAGGCCTTCGCTTTTCCGAGCTTGTGTGACTTGTTTTACCACCACCGATTAGATGGTCCCACAGGTTCATCACGGGGTCCTGTAGATATGGTGTACTAGCTGGGAGGTTGCAGCGCATTGGGACGCGCGCAGCAACACTGCTTGGGGTGCTTTTGGCATTGCTTTTAGGAGTTCTTTCATTGCACTGTGGCTTGTCGCCACAGTCATTACAACCCTGTCCAGCGGCGGTAGGATGTGTTGCCTGGCCACGGCTGGCTTCAGCTCTAGCGCCAGCGCTGATAAGGGCTAGGCTGTGGGGTGCAGATAGTATCAACCTGGGAGGGGCCGAAGTGGGGACAGCATCTTCAACATCGAACCTCCAATGTATACACTCGGAAAGGAGCCACAAATGCCTCTGCAACGCATGGGAGGAGCTGCTTCTTAACAATGGGCGCCTTACAACGCATTCACCAGGGGCGACGGCGCCTGACAATATAAACAGTACAATCCACCTGCATTACAGTCCGTACAACAGTGACACCGTACACGACCCCATGCGCATGCCATTATGTAGGGGCAGGTGAGGGAACTAAGGATCAGAGCTCTTCAGCAACGCGTGCAGACCCCGCGGGTCCCCGCGGACTGCGGCGATCGGCGCTTAGCTAAGCCAAAAGCCTCGCGGTTTAGGTCCTGACCTATTTGTCGAGCGATGTCAATGGCCCTCCTCCCGGGGGAAGTCGGGCCAAAAAACCAGCTGCAGATTACCAATTAGCCTTGATCAAAGCTGGGCGCCGGTCGGTGGGGGCAGCGCCACCCACAACGATCCAACTTAGGCGGCAAACGGCATACTCAAAGTTCCTGTCCATGATTCTCACATAACATAACAAACATTTAAGGTGTGGCAACCGCCAAGGGCTGCTAGGTCGAACCGACCAAACACACCATCGGATGGATCCAAAACACAATGGGTTCCATACCACAATGGCTACCACCAGAGACCCTTATGAATCACCCCTCACTCTCATCTCTCGGCATCCCCATCAGCGCCCATGGCCTAGCAGCACCAGTGGCAGCACCACGGCAGTGGCAGCAGCAGCAGGAGGCATAGCCAGTAGGACCATCACAAGACCATCAGCATCAGCCCAGCAACCGTACTAGTACACTCTGTATGTTAGGTTTGTAAGGTACTCCCCTTCAGGGTATGCTGGGTGTAGCGGATGGTCTACTGCCGCACCTGCTTTACGCAACAACGTCACCTGGCACATGACAAGCAAGGACAGAGCTTCAGCATAAGGTCACGGCAACCTCTCCTACAACTAGATAGCCTGGAAAACCAAGGTAGATCGCTTCCTGAAGGTGTCACTCCCCCCCTGCGGCCTTTCCTGCTGCTGATACTCAGTAATATAGCAAAGGAGCAGTCGAGTGCACAACCACCATCATTAAAAACAAGGTATGCACCTGCCAGCAAACGCTAAGACCAAGCTCTAGGGCGACAAACAGGCAGCCTCCCGACAATTAAAAGCCCATTTCCACCTGCCTATGTGCCTTTTCTGCTGCTCGTGCCAGTCTCTGCTCCAGGCGAACCCCCTGTTAGTGCCATGGGCCTCTCACACTGGCCCCCGAAGAACTATACGATAACAGCAAGGGGTGATGAAAGGTGGGCTGGTGGCAGCGTGTGAGACTCTTGAACAGCAACTTTGTTCAATTATGCCGTTAGAGCCTAGGCTGCTTGTGAGTTGAGCTGCATCACCAGCAACCCCTTTATAATGGGACCATTTGCTGATCTGTAATCTGTAATTTAACAATGCAAAATGATACAAGTTAGGGCACAGACCTCACAGCTCCACACACACATGCAAGACCTGCTGCATGTCAGAGAACAACCCATACATAATCCGCAACCACCTACGGAAGCCCATAAAGCCTAAACCCCCTGGCACCTGTCGCTTTGCCTTGCCTGCTGCTTGTGCTACTGCCCCTGGCAAACCTCCTGCTTCCAGTCATGCACACCAACCATCCCCACACAGCAATGCAACCTGCCCCAACCCTAAACCCCAATCCCAACCTTGAACATTCTTAAACCCTAGGAACCTAAATCCCCTCCTCACCTGTCTCTCCGCCTTCCCTGCTGCTTGTGCCACTATCCCTGGCAAGTCTCCAGCCTGTGTCATGGCCCCAGAGCAGCTACATGTCATTAGTAATCCCCCGGGACGCACCACTGACAGAGCCAGGGTGTTGAGGGTGCGGTACCGGACTGATGCACGCTGCAAAAACAGGGCAGCAAACAAGAATCATCGCAATAGGACTGTTGCGGGTCTTATGGTGTCTATATGAGAGAAGGACGCTGCATAGACAGGGGGAACAGAAGGGGGCAGCAGCGATTAGTCCACTGAGAACTGGACTTAGATGAGGAAAAGTCAGCAGTATGATCTACCCTACAGGTCCTAGGATTTAGCAGGAGGTGCTGGGCAACCTTAAACCCCAAATTTAAACCCTGGCAGCCCCCCCCCCCAACTTCACTGGAGCAGCTGCAAAGTACCATAATTAAACAATGTTGTTTTGGACGAATCATCCAGGAATGACAGGCAAAGAGAGAGACAAGATTTAAGATTGGGTGGTGGTTGCAACCTGCTTTCAGTTCGCTGTACCCTGCTTTTCTCGCTTTCAGCACTGTATGACAGACCCTGCTTTTCTTGCCGCATCACTCTACCCTGATTTGATTACCTGTACCCAATCTCCGAAAGAGATAGGCAGAGAATGGGTGGGGGGAGTGGGGGAAGGAAAAACTGGCAATGAACAGGCCATGCTGCAGACTCGTCTCACGAGCCTCCATTGGGGGCAACTCCCCCCCCCCCCCAAGCTCCCAGAGCACAGGCAAATATACCTAGATGTAATTCAATGTCACTGTCTACCACTTCTCAATCTTCAACAGGGCATGAGATAGGGGTGGCCGCAAATGACTCCCTGCTTGTCTTATTGGTCACCATCTGTTCAGTGCCACCTGCCTAGTAGAACGCTGCTCGTATTCCTTCGCCCGGATCCCTGAGGTTTTGGTTGTCTAACGGAAAGTAAGCTTCTGACGTTGGCGCCCCCAACCCCTTTTCTACCTCTGTTCTGCTGCCACAGTTTCAACAGCCTCATCTGTTTGTGTTTAATTTCTACAAGAGCAATCATCAGTAACCGCTACTTGAACCAGGGGCCGTCCCCACAGTTAGCACTCGGCCAAAACCGGTGCCCAAGCTATCTTATTTACTCTCCCATGTAGTGCCCCTTTGTTAGGTGCCAGCTTTGGCAGGTCCAACGCTAAACCCTATGAGGAGTGACCATGCAAAAGCTTTTTCAGGCCTTGCCCCCAAAAGCTCATTACCACTCACCCAATCCCACCTGCAGTGTGTCGACTTCGTCCATTGCCAACTGTGGACCTCATACCTAGCATTACTGGTATTATGGTTGCATGCCAACAACAACCCGTATTCTGTTCCACCTCGCTATTTTTATGACGGCTTGAGGTGCAGGGCCTATGGCACTTTTGCTATGGCATATCATGCAATGGAACCAGCTATGGCCAGCTTCAACACCTAGCAGCACATCATATTGCTGCTACAGTATATCGTGATTATGAGTGCTTGCTGCGCTAAACCCCAACCCCTCTGAACCCCCAAAAGACCCTCAAACCTGCAGTACCCATACCTGTAGTGTGCCTTTGTTTGGTGCCAGCTTTGGTGGGTCCAGTACCACAATGTCCCAGCTATGTCCAGCATCAATAGCGACACTAACTGCTACTACGTTGCAGAGGACTCTTATATACAAGAGGAGTAACTTTGCTAAACCCTAATCGGGCCTCAACCCTCATTACCCCTCACCTACTCTTACCTGTAGTGTGCCTTTGTTTGGTGCCAGCTTTGGTGGGTCCAGCACAACAATGTCCCAGCTATGTCCAGCATCAACAGCAGCACGTAGGAATGCTGACACATCATCCTTGAAGAAGGCGCAGCGCTCTGTCAAACCATTCAGCTCAGCATTACGGGTAGCCAGATCTATAGCTGGGCCTGAGCTATCAACACCTGCCATCAGAAGATAAGGAGCAGAACATGAGCTTTAGCAGAAGGTCTTGGGGAAACAGAGCCAGGGGGTACATACAGGTGTTGCAATCAAGAATAGAAACTGGGGCAGGTGGGGCGTTCAGTAGAGGTATAATGGTCGCAGGGGTAGAGCCTAGACCGCACCTGAGCTGGCTTTGCTCTTTGCCTTCTCTTACCTCCTTCTGCCCCCTCCTCTCCTCCCTCTCCCCTCCCTCCATCCCCCACCAACCCCCTTTTCCTCCGCCTTCCCTCGCTGCCCTTCGCCACCCTGGTCCCACTCCCTGGGTTCTCACTTGCTTGCCTCGCCCTCGCCCTCCCCCTCCCCCCCCCCCCCTCCGGACCCCCTCATTTCCTTCCTCCCCTCTTTCACCAATTCTGCCCCCCCCCCCTACACTGCCCCTCCCACCATTTCAACTTGTCAACCCCTCTCCCCGTAAGCTACAGCCTCCCTCACCTTCCTCTGTGTCCCCTGCCCTCCCCTTCCCTTCCCCTCTTTTCCCGCTGCCTCTCTCTACATCCATCCAACCCTCTCGGGGTTAATCGCCCCCCCCTCCTCTGCCCCGGCCTCCTCCCCCTTCACCTGTAGTAGCCAGAGCTCCTGCTGCAGCAGCTGTAATAGCAAAGCCTCCAGAGTAGCAGCACAAGTCCAACACAGTCTTGCCCTGGGACACGCCAGCTATGAAAGCACGGCTCTCACGTTGGTCTGCAGAGAAAGAGCGCCACAGCATAACAAGGGATCAAGCCAAAACACTTATGTACTCCCTCGCTCAGTTAGCTTGGGACAGCAGGGCAGTTACAATTATATCAGCTCTCACGTTGGTCCGCAGAGAAACAGCGACACAGCGGAACATATGCTTGGGTTAATTAGTTAGCGAACCAACTGAACAAGCACTAGTTAAACAACGCCGCAGTCAAATAACAGCTAGAAAAGAACGGCTCTCACATTAATATGCAACACACAGCAGAGCATGTGACTCAGGCAGCTCTCGCACATGTGGTGCAGGGGTTCAGGGCTTCTGATTTCAGCCTTTAGGGTTCTACCCCCTGCACTTGGGGCCCAGGTTTCCACAATCTCATGCAAGCGGAGTGGAAAGGCAACAACCCCTACAATACCCCAGGCCCTAACAAAGGGGGTGCTCCAGGTTCTCTGGAGCAAAACTCCTACAAGTGCAGTGGGCCCTTAGAGGCCACAAACGTACTTGGATTCCCTCCTCAAACTCTGTTTACTTCATCAAAAAGGGTAGGGTACCTTGGGCCCCCCAAACTCAGCTTCACCCTGGCGTCCCCACCCTCTGCCCTCTGCTCTCTGGCATCTTTTGTTATTACCTTTCATGATATGCCGTAGCACAAAGGGAGTAGGCATCACAGCTGGAGCTGTTGCAACAAAGTGAGACGGACACACATACAATTCAAAGGCCCCCCCCTTCCCTTAAATTTCCCCTGCCATTCACCCGCAGTATGCCCTGTTTTCTGAACATGTCTTGTTTGCAAGGGAAGGCAATCCCCATAAACAATCCTAATACCCCTCTAGAATCCCCCTTGCACCCACCCACATGTAAACCCAATTTTGATTAATAAAAAAAACTGTAGTGTGAAGCAGTGGAGCCCCTTTCTTTTCCTCGGCAACATAACACCCCCACCACCCCCCTCTCCACTTAAACCCCCTTCCCACTCACCCGCATAGAACCCTGTCTTCTGGCCATATATTGGAGACACCCAGAACTTGATGCCGCCCTCCTTTACAACAACAGCATCATCAGCACCCTTACTGCTGCTACTGCTGCTATCCTTGCTGCTGCTGCTGCTACTGCTTATACTTGGTAGTTGTCCTCCTCCCCCATGGTCTAATGGTCCAGCTGTAGCATGACTGTGCCTCCTCTCTGCATCACTATCAACACTTTCTGAGGACACTTCTCTAGTGGAGCTTCCCTCTGCTTCCGTGCCTTCAACCTGCACAAAGGTGAAAAGGCAATTTCTGATTGAAATTCAAATACTATGCCAGTTTAATCATCATCCCGTATGGTACTGGCATGACTTCAACCGATGTGGGAGACCGGTTTTCTTGAAGTAAGGAACTGTACTCTGAGTTCTGATGTATGGAGAATGCTTTGCTGTGCCATCAAGTGACAGAAAATATTCTGCCTTCATCCATATGCTTTATGGATCTGTACAGAATCCTAAAGCCAAAACCACACACCTCCATGCTTAGCCCTAAGCCCCAAACATGACAGGGCTGGGTTCTTGACATACAGCCCTACACTCATGGAGCTAGCTAAGAAAAGCCCCAAAGTCCAAGCCTACAGCCCCATCAACAGCCCCCAGCCCCCCAAAAAGACCCAAAGAAAGCCCCCAGACCCCCCTAAAAGCCCCAAGCCCCCCATAAAGCCCCAATTAAAGCCCCAAGGCCCCAATAAGCCAAGCCCCAAAGAGAGCCCCAAGCGCCCAAAAAAGCTCCAAAGACGGGCCCAAGTCCTTAAAACCGAATGAGGGACATCACACCTGTATTCCTTCTTCTTTCAGTATTCCCGCCACAGGTCGCCAAATGATGTCTTTGCAACCACTGTGCTGCTGTATAGCTGATATGAGCTGCTCTTTGTAACGTTCTGACCAAGCAGATGTGGACTGCATGGCAAATAAGGGAGATCAGAATATTCAGCACAATGGGCCCATACTGACAACATACCATTGCAAGGTGGGCAGGGGTGAGGGCCGCGGGGAAGTGCACCAAGGAGTGGAAGTGGGAGTATGAGCTAAACTTTGTACTGTTGAGCCCAAGCAGACGTGTACTGCATGGCAGGGGCAACAAGGGATCAGCATGATAAGCAATCAAAACGTAACCTTTTGACACTCCTGACCCCGATTCAAAGGGGATTGGGGTTGGCTTCAAATTGGAAGTGGGTTGAACCCTGGGGCAATTCGGGTTACGAAGGGTCAAACCTGTTTGCTTCACATGCCAACCCGGTTTGGCTGAAGCGCGCATCAACCCTCTTTGTCAATCCAGCTACTAGAGTGGAATGAAGAGCAGGTTGGGAAAGTGGGTTGGCTCGCTCAATCCGCTGCCACGCCGAACAGGGTTGACGCACCAAACCACTTTATAAACCCGCGTTTGTGGTGTCCAATTCCAATGACAATCCAACCCACTGCATGTGTGAAGACGCTTATTATCTGCTCCCAACAAGACCAAGACAAAATACTGGCAACTGAACTCATGTCAAAATGGCTGTTAGTAAGGCTGAGCTGTGACATCTATTTCATAAAATACCTTGATAACAACGGTGCCCAGTCCACAGGGACCTCCATGAGGACAGCTGGTCAATCCTGCATGGCAGATACTCACGTCCCTGAGCTAACCCCACGAGGTAAGCAGTCGCTTCTGCATGTGACTAGTCACTTCTGAACATAACTAGAGACTGCTGCAAGGAAACTAGTCACTTCTGCAGGGTAACTTGTCACTTTAGGGGCTCTGTGGTCAAGTGAGGGGTGGGGTTTAGCGGGAGGGGTATGGTTCTGCTAGGTACTGAACCGCACAACCGTATTCTGGCTGGGTCTCCAAGTAACGTTCTTGGTGTCTCGTTAAGGTAACTAGTCACTTCTGCGAGGTAACTAATCACTTCTGCGAGGTAACTAGTCACTTCTGCAACCCCCATCCATCCATCCCTCCACCCCCCTGCCAACCCACAACCCCCCTCTCTCACCTGCACCACCACCGTTTCACCCAGCTGATCAGCAGTCACTCCTGATAATCTGTCACCCTCATTATTGATCAGCCTAAAGACATTGGTGGCGTCACTCGGGTGACCCAGGGTTTTGCGTAATGACACTGCTTGTGACACCCGCAGCTGTATGAGTGCAGGCATGTCCAGAACTGCACTGTCATCCGCAAGGCACTCCGGCTCATGTTGCATGATCCTGACAAACAGAGCAACAACAATGAAAGAAGCCTCAGACATACATCAGCGTTACGGCAACAATTTGTAAAGATCCACACAGATACGAAAGAAACTTTCGATTTGCATCCACTGTATCAACGCAGCTCTTGCCGCAGATCCTATCATTAATCTGGTCACCCTGCCGACTCGTAAACTCGGCAGTGTGACCAGATCTAAACACAGTGTGTGCTAGCCAGAGGCAAACAGCAGAGCAGCAGAACCAATCTCGGCAGTGCGTAAACCAGCCCATCATCCAAAACTGAGCTTGCAGCTCAAAGTCTTTTCTTGTCTCTCCCTAGTGTGTTGAGCAGACCCTGACCCCCCATTAGAGTAAGTCTTCCCACCGCCTTCCCTAACTTTATACTTACACACCCCCCAGGCAATGTGAGACCTCCTACCATCTGGTTTTCTCCTGATGATTCCTAATAATTCCTGATAGAATTCCTAATAATAAGATAAGGAATTGACACAAACATTGCCTTTTGTGGCCTACAATCATCTGCTGTCAACAGTAGTCCTAGCCTCCCCTGCTTGAGCCCTCAGAATGAGACCGCACCCTAGCCCACCAATGCTTAAGCCCAGATATTGGTTCTCCCGTCTTACCTCTTTCTAAACATGGATGCTGGATTAAACATCCGCCAAATGCAATGCCTGTTTTCCTAGCATCTGACAATTGCCTACAATCTTGGCCTGCAGCCATCCCACCTCAGAGGTAACAAAAGCCTAACGATTCTTTTTAGGGCTTCATTACCTCTGTCCTACCTCAAATAAAAAACACCACCCCACCCCACCATCCCTATTGCTGGCTTATTCCTGCTCACTAAGCAATAAGCAGCGTTCTAAACCTAAACCCTAAACCTAAACCTAAACCCCAAACCTAAACCCTAAACCCTACCTAAACCCTAAACCCTCCCGTCTTACCTCGCTCTAAACATGGATGCTGGGTTGAACACCCCCATGCAATGGGTGTTTTCCCAACATCTGACCATTGCCTAATTGTGGTCTGCAGCTATCCTACCTCAAATAAAATCCACCCCACCACCCCACCCACCCCGGTGCTTGCTTATCCTTGCTCCCGCCTTACCTCACTCTAAACATGGATGCTGGGTTGAACACCCCCCATGCAATAGGTGTTTTCCTAGCATCAGCCACCAGTATCACATCACCAGCTTCAGGAGGGGGGCGGCCGATCACACAATCAACAGCACCACCATACACCTGTTGGCAGGACAAGCAGCATCAGCAGCACAAGCAAGGGGTGAGCAGCAGCAGCAGCAGAAGGAAGTCCAGCAGCTGAAGAAATCCAAACATACCCCCAACAGCAGCAGGAGAAGGAGCATGGGGATTGCAGCCAGCAGCAGCAGCAGCGGCAGCAGCAGAAGGACGACCAATAAGCGAACTAATTCAGACCAAACCACCAAAAGCAGCAGGGTCTTAGTAACACCTCTGTCTTAGCTCCCTCTGGATCATTAAAAGTGCCCCCAGAAGTAAATCAATGCACATGAATGCAGATAATGGACTCACATTACATTAGGAATGCACGGCTTGATACCATCCACTCACGGGTAGGCGGGGGCAGACAAAACCCAAACTACATAAACCCCAAGCACCCACCCCAAAAACCCCGAACCCCAACCCGAAATTCAACCCCATCCAAACGACACACCACTCACCATGGGTGACCCTGCTTCAAACAGTCGTGCTTTGCCCTTCTTGAGGACAGCTACTGGTATGTTGCCTAGGGACTCAGCAACCCTGCCAATGGCTGTAGCAGGAATGGGGAAATCCTTGGAGCTGCTACTGCCGCCACCAGTGTCGCCACTGCTGCTACTGCTACTGCCACTGCCCTTGCTGCTACTGCCACCAGCTTTGCTGTTAGTGCTGCTGCTGCTGTTGCTCTGAGAGCTGCCTGATTTGTTGCCTCTGGACTTGCTGCTGCTGCTGCTGGTAGTGGTGGTGGTGGTGGGAGGTGAGCTGGCAGTGGCTTTGATACTGCGAGGTTTTGTGGTTTTCGCAGGTCCATCTCTGGCATGAGTGCTTGATTGGGCCTTGTGAGCATGCTGTGGGTCTAAAACATCAAGGATGTCTGAGGATGCTGCTGCCAACCGTGCCGCTGCTTCCTCAGCGTAGCTGTCGGGACCTGGTCGGGCTTTGCGCGCGGTTGAGGGCTTAGATCCGTTTGGGGGATTTACGCGGTCCACTTCTGCGTAATCGTATTCGTCGCTGTCGAATGGGGCGAGTTCGGAAGCAGCTTCTAGCTGCTCTTGTGCTGCTGCTGCTTTCATCTGACCAAGTAGCTTCTTACGTAAGTTTGCCATTGTGTCTTGGTCGTTGATTATAGCCTCAAACTCCATGTCGCTCATAATCTCGCTGCTGCCGGGATCGGATGTCGGTTCCCTCGAGGGCCTCTTGGCGGAAGCATGGACTGCGCGCTTGCTGCTGGGATAACGGGCTATGGTATAAGCAGTGATGGCCCTTTGTGTATACGTTGTGGGCCTCATTGAACTGCAAGGGCACACAACAGGCAATAGCCTGCGGGCCGTATTGACGTACAGCTGTGGCCTAAGATGGCGTAAAGCTAGCAGCAACACCATGCAGCGTCTAGATGACAGGTTATACAGATGTAGCTGGAAGCTTGATGGACAGACGCCCTTTCATAAACGTCTGATTCAAGCACCAAACGGGTGTACCTGATAGCAAGCTCCTATGGGAGAAGAATGTACCGCTGTTGTGATAGCATCGTGCGAATGTGTTAAGACTGCACAGCAATAAGACAACGGACCATAGACCTGCTTCGTCACCCGGCTGCTGCAGTAGTGCCACTCGGTGCGAACTCCGCAAGCAAGTGAAGGACTCCATGCAATCAAACTTACCGTGATCCCCCATGAGGAGTAGGTATCCTTAATATTTAGGTCAATGAGCGAACCTTACGGCAAGTTTGGCTTCGCTCTCTTCTGGCCATTGGTCTCCGTGTGCGGGTGACTCCCCCTTTCCCAAGGCCTAGGAAAGCACACTGCAGCCTGCGCCACGCGTCTCCAGTACAGGCTTTGACCCAGACATCTGAAGTTGTAGCATAGCGTGTTCCATTCATCAGGGATCCAGGATGCACTGCATCAGCGGTAGACTCGCGAAACCCTCGCACCTAGCCCATACCTCCCAACAACGACTACACCAACCAACATTCACCGCCTTCCGCCCTATCACTACTCGCGCCACGCCTGAACCAGCACAGACCACGACAGAAGCCCAACCGGCAGCACCAGCACCAGCAGCAGCAGCAGCTGCTGCCCCTCCTAAATCGGAAGAAGAGCGCTTCCATGAGGCTTACGCTAAGGCTTATACAATGAGTCAGCTATACGTGGAGGACAGGCCCCCGCCAGTCCCACAGAGCGAGTATGAAGCACGGAGGAGGAAGCGGGATATGGAGGACATTTTGGCTGTGAGTGGCTTGGGGCGTTGCTAGAAGCTAAAAGCAGAACCTGTCCATCAGCATTCCCATAAGCATTATCATAGATGGGATCCAAGCAAGACGCCAGGGGCTGTACCATCTGGCTGCACAGGAATGATATGGCAATAGCACTGGCACCAGAAGCAGCGAGAATTACCAGCAGCAGCAGCAGTACCAACAGCAGCAGCGTTACAAACAGCAGTCGCAGCAGGAAGAGCAGGGGCAAGCAGCAAATACAGGAGCAGTAGTAGCAGCAGCAAGAAGAACCAGAGCAGTAGCAGCAGCAACAATCATCCATTCAATCAAACAATCAGTCAATCACTAACAATCAATCAATCAATGCCATGGCACTTGTGCTATGTCATGTCATGAATTGTAGAATTGAAAGTTTACCTTGCCATGCCAGTCCTGCTGCTGTTGCTGCTGCTGTTGGTTTCGATGCTGCCGCGCGGCTGCTGCTTGTATTGCTGGTAGTGTCTGTGTACTGCTGATGATGCTCTGACGTTGTTGCCTGCTGCTGTTCTACCCCCCCCCCCCAGGCTGCTCGTCGTCGTGGCAAAGGGGACGCCATCGTGAAGTCAAACCTTGAGAAGTTGGAGAGCATCCTACCAGACCTCATCAACCTTAATCGGATGAAGGCAGCAGATTGGGTGAGAAACTCTTTTTCATTTTTGTTTTTATAGTTTATTTGTTTTCTGTTCTCGTTATCATAATTTTCTAATCTCGTTAGCATATTTTAAATCGTTTGGATGTAGGGAGGCGGCACCACCACCAAAACAGAGGTATCACCAACCGGTGAGATACGTGATTGCAACAGAGTCCTGACTTGTGCTTTACCTTGTGCCTCGTACAAGGTAAAGCACATGTCCGTGCTTTACCTTGTACGAGGCACAAGGTAAACCCTAAAACCTAACCCCTAAACCCTAACCCTAACCCCTAAACCTAAAACCCTAAACCCTTCCTTAATTTGGATCTCTCATGATAATAACTTAGTGTATTCAGGTTTAGTGTGCTTTTGGACTCATTTTTAGGGTGGGGCCGGGCCCAGGGAAGGAATGTTGGCCAGTCATAATCTGACGCATACTAGTGGAAGTGCTCTCAGAGTTAGCCATGTAATCTAGTTATCAGCTTCAGCCTATCGTCGGATGAAGGCAGCAGCTTCAGCAAAGTAACATTTTTATTACATTTTGTGATGCGCCATGGCAAAAACTGCCAGAGGCCCTGCACCTCAAGCCGTCACAGACACAGCGAGGTGGAACAGAATGGGCTTAGACTAGATTTGATTGCCTCCGTTTCTTAAATGGTCTGATACCCTCTGCTCTGTAGCGGTCTCACCTCTCTCTGTCTTGAGCCTTGCACCCAAGCCGTCTGTAAGAATTGCTAACAAACGGTTGCAGCCATTCCGTGGGTGCTGCACGGCCAGTAAGCTGTGCAGTGGTGCTAAACCCTAGTGCTAAACTCTGAACCCTAAACCCTAATGCTAAACCCTAAGCCCTAGACATCCGCCACCCACCCCTTACTGTACCCTCCCACAGCTGTGTTTTTAGCAGAGGATGTGAATGCTGGCTGTCAGCTGGATCCGTGTTTGGGTATCATGACTGTTCTGCTGTTTCTGATGTTCCGATGTTCCGATCTTCTGCTGTTCTGGAAGCCATGTTTTGGGTGTCCATCCAATCGTGTGTTCCTATCAGCCATGTTGTCATTTGCCACACCTCTAATGCTGCTTGTTTGTTCTTGTTATGCTACCAAGCCATGACAGTAAAGCCCCCATACCTTTTATAGTCATGTAACCATTTGCATTTTTTCAGAGCCGGCACATGGACCTAAACTGACCAATGAATTTACTTCATTTTGCTTCTTTGTTTTTTCTATTGATTGTTGCAGGTATTGTTATCAGAGGATGTGAATGCTGTGGCCAACAAGTTAATCACCTTGAAGGAGCTGTACCCCAAGGCTGATGTGTTCACCATTGCTGCCAGTAGACCTAGGACACTCATGCAATCAGAGCAGGCCATCAAGGACAATGCAGCAAAGGTAGGAGGGTGGGGGGGGGGGAGAGGGAGGGGCAGGGGGGGAGGAGGGGCAGGAGGGTGGGCTTTAGGATGGGCGGGGTTAAAGAGTAGGGCAGGTAGGAGATATGGGGAATTTCAAGGTGTTAGATGAAGACATCAAAGACACTGCACCTAAGGTGTTTGGGGGGAGGGGGGGGGCTTTAGGAAGGGCGTGGGGAGGCGAGGTGATTAGGAAGGGAGGGGAGGGGAGGTATGAGATATGGGGAAGTGGGAGAGGCTCAAGGTGTCAGATCAAGACATGAAGGACAATGCAACGAAGATATGTAGGGAGCAGGGGTTTCAGAGGGGCAGTGGGGGGGGGGGGGAGCAAAGGGGGATACGAGGGTAGGAAAGGGAGGAGATATCGGGAAATAGGAGAGGCTCAAAGTGTCAGTCAAGCCATCAAAAAGAATGCAGCTAAGGTACGGGGGGTTGGGGTGGCCTGTGCAGCGGGGAGGAGCAAGGAGGGGGGGGGGGGGGGAGGGAGGGTGTTAGGAAGGGGGGGCGGGGATTGGGGGACGGAGAAGGGACTGGCGGTGCAGACAGATATAAGGATAGGTAAAGCAGCTCGAGGTAGTGGCAATAGGATAAAGGAGGCTGAGGAGAGTCTGAAAAGGGGGTTTAGGCCAAAGAGAGGGGGAGGTTCAGGGTATAGGGGTTTAGGCTGTCAAGGAGACTGTAGCGACGATATGGGGGGTGGGGTTGGTAGATGCAGAGGGTCTAGCATGGGGGTTATGCCAAAGAGATGTTGAAGGGTTTAGGGTAAAGGGGTTTAGGAAGTTAAGGAAAATGTAGCCACGGTATGGGGGGGTCTAGCAAGGCAGCGAGAACAGTGGAAGGGGGGAGGGCGAGAGTAAAAAGCGGCACATGCCGAATGTTCACGCTGATCAGGCTGCAAAATAAAGAAAGTATCTGTATCAAAATTATCGTGGACCATGAACTTCAAGTTGATTTTTAAAAACGGGTTGAAAAATGGGATAGCGGTGTGCATGACAAGAGCATGTGGACCACTCCCAACCACTTGCTGCAGTTTACCTTCTTGACTCTTCTTCTTTTTCCTCCCCAGTGATTCACTACTGACCATTTTGGTTGTATCCCGGTGTGTTTAGTCGTTTCGACCTAGCTGCCTTGGTGCAGCCACACCTTAAATTTGTGTTTATATGTACAGCTCGCCCCCCCCCCCCCTCCTCTCCCCACCCTCATTTATTGCGCCCTACCAGTTATCAACTCCGCTACCTTTTGCTGCTAGGACTCCCTGCTGCTGCTGCTATTACTGTTCACTGTTTAGTTGGCTATGGTTGATTCTGGATCAAATCCATCCCCAGTGACTCGTCTGCTGACGACTTGATTGACGTCTTCTAGATGGTACAGGTATTAGTTACATCAACAGAACCCCGAATGCCCCCCCCCCCTGCTCTCCTAGGGTGCACCAGGTTTTAAATCAAGGGTTTAGGGTTTAAGTCATAAACCCTAAACCCACTGCTAGGTTTCCACTGCCTTTGAGACCGCTGCTCCTTCATCTGCGAAGCAGTAGCCCCCTTTATCTCTCGCAATTTCTCAGCCCATCCCATTAAGAAACTGGTTGGAGTTATGCTTGGGTGCTGCATGGCCCCGAGGGCTGTGCAGTGGCATCTCTTAGCAAAGCAGTAGGTACGCAGCGCTGGTCCATATGTACTGCAATGACCTGCTGTTCCCGAGATGCTTTGGTTAAGGGTTTTAGGGATACATGCTTGGGTATCATTCTTTGTTGGTAGTCTGGAATCCATTGTCTTGGGATCCATTCGATGGTTTTTTCCGTCGTTTCGACCTAGCAGCCCTCTTGCGGTTGCCACACCTTGTATGTTGTTTGTTTGTTTCTTTGCTAAACCCCCATGCATCGACAGAACCGCCCCTCATGTTCCTTCCTCCCCTGCTCTCCTAGGTGCGCCAGCTGCTCTCTAAAGCCAAGGACATAGACGCAATCATCCAAGCAGTACCGGAGCTCATGGATGCCACTGCTCTGTCCCGCTCCCTGGCCTTCCTTCAAAGCAGCTTCCCTGACCACGACCCCGTGGAGCTCCTGCAAGAGAACCCCAGGCTGTTGCTAAACCTCGGGGAGAGCAACATGGAGGATAATGCAGAATATGGGGAGATGACAACTAAGGACTAAACCCTGTGGTTGCGGGTCCGACTGCTAGGGTTTGAAACCTGAGGTCTTGTGCCGAGTGGAGTAAAGAGAAGAGGTCACTATAGAGGTCACATAGATGTGGATGATGCCACGAGCCAGGGCATTGTTATCTTAGGCTGCACAATAGCTGGATACATACATGTTTGCGGATCAATACTGAGTGGTTAATGGTGATCTGGACCCGCATGCAAGTGTCTATGGATCCATCCGGTGTGGGTGTATTTGGTCGGTAAGACCTAGCAACCCTCTTGCGGTTGCCACACTGTAATGTTTGCTTTACTGCGGAGCCTGTGGGGACAATAGTATCGAAAGCAAGGCGGGCTAAACCCTGACATGTGTTGCTGCATGAGCTGGTCGTCTAGCCGTTCCCCTGTGCCAGTTGAACAGCTGGTCAAGCCAGATCCAGGAAATTCTGTAATTTTACTTTATTGATGGGAAATGACGATTACGATTACATCATGGCCCCTCAAAGGGGGCGCCCGTACGGAGCCAACCTAGGCTCCATGGGCAGAAATACTGGAACCTGGTCCATCAGAAGTGAATGTCTCAGCAATATCACCTCTTGGTCCAGAAGAAAAGGTATCGAAAATACGACCTTGCCATTCATCCCCGAATAATGACAAATCAAAGTAAGGATTATAGTCCTCACATTCCTCCGACCTCCGAAATTCCATGCATTCATAAACAAACTTTGCAACTTGGAAACTTGGCTCTTGGTCCATGAACAATCTCACGTTGTCTGAATTATGCTTCATTGTACTAGAAGCTTCCTGGCAACCTCCAAACTGTGCAAACAAAACGGTGTTATACTTCTCACGAATTCTATCATATGCTGGGCATTCAAAAAGAAAGTGTACCTCGTCCTCAACCACTGTGCAAGAACATTTTGAACATACACGATGCTGCCTTGGCAGTTTGGGACGAGCCCACCTCCCAGTTTCAATAGCAAGATGGTGTGCACCAGTACGAAACCGCATTAACTGTTTCACATAAGTAAACGGGATACCTGATGTGTGCCTGATATACCTTGGCATACCCTGAGGATAGCCTGCCAGGGTCTGAAAGGGGGCGTGCTGGTTCGTGGTCAAGCTAGGATATAGCTGCCAGACCAACACGTGCCTTTACAGTCCGGTAGTAGCGCTGTTGTATGCGGAAGCGTGTGGCGATGGGCCAGGTCACAGGATGCGGAACCTTCAACTGCTTTATGTTGGCAGAGCTGCTTTTATCTTCTATAGACTGGCTTTTGCTGCTCGATGGATTCCTATGACAATGTCTAATGCGTATGTACACAGCTATGCGCTGGATTCACAGATCAACTGTACGCTGCGAAGCTGCCGGCAGGTGCGGCCGATTGCGGACTTGGCGGTGCGGACGGACCACCAAGTGCTAGGCAGGCAATGCGCTCTTGATTGATATGCCTGAAGTATAAGACTGAACACTGCTTTGCTGTGTTACTGGATATCTGTATGTCGTCGAACTGTTCTCGAGCTCAGACTGATGCGGTCGGTCGAGTACTCAGTCAGAGTTGGTTTCAGATATTCTTACACTTGATAGACACAACCACACTTCACTTTAACTTACTTGCAAACCACTTGCTTGCTCCACGATAGTAGAAGAAGGACTGTTGCTTGTGCGAGGTACAGCGACTTGAGCAGATGTTTAGTGGATAAAGGGCTTCCTGAGCGGAAAACTCAGAATTTTTCCACTTCAATTTTTTTCGATGTTACCTATATTTATACTGTTCCCGAATGCTCCTGGGATAGGTCGTCACTCAATTTCACACTTCTTTGCCAAGTGTTAGACAGTGCTACCAAGTCAAAACCGACTTGGTAGGGGACAAAGGACTTGGTAGCGACTAAAACGACTTGGTACACGCACAATTCTGAGTCACACGCGCGCTTTATGATCTAAAAAGCGCAAGCCTTAGCTACTTCCAGATGCCAATGACTTGGTAAGGTCGAAATTATACCAAGTGGCTAGATTCCACCAAGTCTCTTATACCAAGCCTAGCTTCGACGAGCTTCTAATTCACGACAAGCCATCGTTTTCCTTTGGCCCTTTTTCGGCTTTCAGCTTTAACACAAACTCGAACAGTCGTACTTTGAATCACGCTCCACACAGAGGAGAATGCTGTTCTTTTCCTTGGGTTTGGCGAACTCTGCTAAAGGAGATGCTGAGGTATTGAGGCACCTTCTTCATGTTTAACACTTTCTGGGCTTGGAACGACTGAGTCCGCTGCAAGCCAGCCTCTAACTCCTCCTGAGGGATGTCTCCCGTCATAAACCACGAATGATATGTGGAAAGCTTGATCAAATTTGAGCTGACAGATTGCCTGGGGTTTGCATATGCGGCCACCTTGTCCCATGGCTCTTGCAACATGGTATCCCAAGTACCCCACACTTTAAGCCATGGAATAGCTGCAAGTTTATCATTGTCCGGCTCAGCTAGGCCATTTGTTGCCAGAAACTCTGCAATGACATGCATGATCGTAGCTAACGAGGCTATGCGGGCGTGCAATCGGTTCATCAGCAATCTTGCACGCCCCGCTCTTACATGCATCAACTGTTAGTTACATAGGAATGAACGCATAATGAGCGCTTTGTTTGCCAATGGGACAGTGGTGATCGACGACTGATTGGGCCAGTAGTTCAGAGCCTGTGTTATGGTCTGGAGGGCGGAGCCTGGTGGCCTAGGGGGGGGGGGCTGAAATGGCCATGCATTTCCGCTTTTGAATTGCAGTGTGACGGGCTTATGTGACAACATGGCACTGCTGTACGGTTTATGTTTCTCAGCACGCCTCAAAATTCAAGGTCAAAACAAAATTGATCTACAATCAGCAATCGAGGCAAACAATGGTTAAGACAGCAGAATGAAGTGCCCCAAGCCCTGGAGAGATTGGCCAATTAATATCTGGCAAACGCTGCGGATGACCTCGACCTAAACGCTTGTTTATGGGTCAGGGCACCTCTCTTTTCACCACAGGGACCGACTTTTAGCCACCTCGTCTCCATAGAACTTCCTTTTTCCATAGTAGAACTTCCTTTTTTCCGTTGAGTAGGGAAATGGGGTTTGACCCCGGTGTGTTTGGTCGTTTCGACCTAGCTGCCTTGGTGCAGCCACACCTTAAAATTTTTGTTTGTTTGTTTGTTTGTTTACAGGGAAGGTGGGAAGTGCTGGAGGGTGGAGTAGTTGAACAAAGTAGGAATAAAAGAACCACAGCAATTGGAGCAGCAGCAGCAGTAAAATGCCTTGTGCGACAATGCGAGCAGAAGCAGCTGCAGCAGCAAAAGTATCCAGAGCACCAGAGAGTTGAGCAGCAAGGTTGCTCAGTAGGCACAGTGAATCAACATTCATACATAAGAATTCTGAAACTGCGGATCACGGACAGCTTTGCAGCCAGCATGCCCACAGAATAACCACACCAAGCCTCACATATGTACAAGTATGTACGTTTTCAAATGGGCCTACTCCCTTCACGTATGTCACAAGAAGGGTTTTCCCCTTCTCTGCGTACTTCTCTAGTCTCTCTCTCTATTCTTGAATATTAGAAAGCAAGATCACAGTACAGTCCGCGGGCCGTGCAGCACCATACCTACATTGTTGTCGTAGTTCTTGCAAGAGAAGACTACCATACTCCATGCAGAAGCGCCCATGTATAAGCCAAGAAACATGACATCTACCCACCTTGCCTTCTACATAATAATCAGTCTGTGCTGAATCCAAAGGGAGTTCTAAGTGGGGTTTCGTCCTTGCTCAAGGGACTCATCAGTTGGCTTTTAGTATTGCATAGGTTACAGAGCAACCAAGACCCCCCTCTCCATTAAAACCTTTCCTATCTTTCGCAGTCCTGTAGTTGCCCTAAGCCCATGTGTGATATCCTATACCATGCATAAACCTATGTCTGCTCTGCCCCCTTTACCCCCAGTTGCACCTTGATAGAGCGCTAAAAACATATGCAAGGGAAGGGAGACCGACGGGCTCCCAGCCCCAACGGCAGTACAGTTTATGAAGGGGGCAGCAAGCCGACGGGCTACCAGCCCCAACGGCAGTACAGTTTATGCAGGGGGCAGAGCAAGCCGACGGGCTACCAGCCCCAACGGCAGTACAGTTTATGCAGGGGGCAGAGCAAGCCGACGGGCTACCAGCACCAACGGCAGTACAGTTTATGCAGGGGGCAGAGCAAGCCGACGGGCTACCAGCCCCAACGGCAGTACAGTTTATGCAGGGGGCAGAGCAAGCCGACGGGCTACCAGCACCAACGGCAGTACAGTTTATGCAGGGGGCAGAGCAAGCCGACGGGCTACCAGCACCAACGGCAGTACAGTTAATGCAGGGGGCAGAGCAAGCCGACGGGCTACCAGCACCAACGGCAGTACAGTTTATGCAGGGGGCAGAGCAAGCCGACGGGCTACCAGCCCCAACGGCAGTACAGTTTATGCAGGGGGCAGAGCAAGCCGACGGGCTACCAGCACCAACGGCAGTACAGTTTATGCAGGGGGCAGAGCAAGCCGACGGGCTACCAGCACCAACGGCAGTACAGTTTATGCAGGGGGCAGAGCAAGCCGACGGGCTACCAGCACCAACGGCAGTACAGTTTATGCAGGGGGCAGAGCAAGCCGACGGGCTACCAGCACCAACGGCAGCACAGTTTATGCAGGGGGCAGCAAGCCGACGGGCTACCAGCACCAACGGCAGCACAGTTTATGCAGGGGGCAGAGCAAGCCGACGGGCTACCAGCACCAACGGCAGCACAGTTTATGCAGGGGGCAGCAAGCCGACGGGTTACCAGCACCGACGGCAGAAACAGTTTATGCAGGGGGCAGCAAGCCGACGGGCTACCAGCACCAACGGCAGAAACAGTTTATGCAGGGGGCAGCAAGCCGACGGGCTACCAGCACCAACGGCAGTACAGTTTATGCAGGGGGCAGAGCAAGCCGACGGGCTACCAGCACCAACGGCAGAAACAGTTTATGCAGGGGGCAGCAAGCCGACGGGCTACCAGCACCAACGGCAGAACAGTTTATGCAGGGGGCAGCCTGCTGCACTCTGCCCCTTTTGGCTGGTGGATGCTGTCAGTCCTCTTACTACTGCCTGCTGCTGCTGGTCCCGTTGCTGCAGCCGTCTTCCACTGCTCGCCGCTGACTGCTGCTGCTGCTGCTGCTGCTGCTGCTGCTGCTCTTCTTGACCCTCCTTCTCATGTCCTGCTGGCTGTAGTGCACACACTGATGCTGCTGCTACTATCCCTCCTCCTGCTACTGCTGCTGGACTGCTGCTACGTATGCCTGGCTTTGCCAGGTGCATCAAGGCTATTGCGGGGACATCCTTACCATGATGGAAGTATATTCCAATCAAAGCCGTATCTGCTACCACCCTTGTACCCTGTGTATCCATTGGCCCAACATTGTTATCTAAACCGGGCTAACTCTGGCAATCAGTTCCAATAGTGTTCGAATGGGCCTGGCACCTCTGAAGCACACAGCTTACTACCGTCATACGTGACTGATGTGTAGTCTGCTGCTGTTGCGCCCCAGGTGAATGACGGCATCTCCACAGCCACCACCAAGATGGAGATTGTGTTCCGGGAGCTGCTGCTGCCTCGTGACAGGTTCTACACAGATGCATGCCTCACAGAGGTAAAAGCAGCAAGTTTCAAGGTGCGCAATGCATAGCCAATGGAGTGGCTCTGCTCAATTTGGATGTGACAAGCTAGCAGTCTTGGCATGGAGTGCAGACGGGGGTGCTGTCTTGCATCTGACCTGTCTGTCTCCTCTTGGTCCTTCAGCTGCCACACACGGTCCTGACATTTTCTTCAGAAGTAAATTATCAGCTGACAGCCTTGCACCTTGATGCAAATCCATCTTTTTGTAATTTCAATGGTCACTGCATTGTGCTAAGATGCATTGTAGTAGGCAGACTGATGACGGTTGGAGCAACAGTGCATTCTATGGTGAGGCACTCCGCACATCTTACTATAGCATGTAATCTCATTTAAGAGCCCTTGGCTTGTATCTTCTTAAAGGATCAACTGTGCTGCCCGAGTGTTTCTTGCTGTTATTCATTCACTCAATTTATGCCATTCTGCAGCTCCACGAGTGTGTTGTGCGCCTGCCACGTACAACTGGAGACGAGGAGGTGGTTGTGGCTGAGAGCATGACTACAGTGGTGTCCCTTAACCAGGATTACAAGCCCATCCCCTGGCCAGCAGCTGCAAGGAAGCATACTGTCAATGCTATATGTTAGTAGAAGAGCAAGGGTAACCCCGACTCAAGAAGGCGCTGGGAGAGGGTCCACCTTCAACCGCATTCAAGGCAAGGGACTTGCAGCAGCACAAGCGGCAGCAGCAGCATCAGTAAGGGAGAAGCTGGCATTAAGGTGGGAAATGGGCATAGCTTGGAAATCCAAGCAGCAGCAGCAGCACATGCACCAGCCGCAGCAGCAGCAAAAGGGGAGAACCTGGCAATAAGGTGGGACAAGCTGGCATCACCTGAAACAGGGGCAGCAGCAGCAGCAGCAACACAGCACCGGCTGAACAAGGCACTAGAAGGGGAGCCGCCTTCAACCGCAGTTAAGGCAAGGTGAACACTTGCAGCAGCATGAGCACCAACAGCAGCAGCAGCAGCAGCAGCAGCAGCAGCAATAAGGGAGGAGCTGGCAACCAGGTGGCAGATGGGCATTGCTTGGGAATCGGACTGGCGGCAGCAGCAGCAGCAGCAGCAGTGAACATGGCACCGGCTGAGGAAAGCGCTAAAAGACGGGCCGTCTCTAGTTGCTGCCGAAGCAGGGTGAAGACCTGCAGCAGCACGAGCACCAGCAGCCACATCAGCAGCAGATATAAGGGAGAAGCTGGAGCAGAGATAAAGGTGGGCAATGTTTGATGAGCGCAGCAGCAGCAGCAACTACGGAACTGTCAGTAGAAAGCCACAGCGTGGCAGTTGCGAAGGCAGGTAGACAGGGACATATCCGTTGCAATGATGGAAGCGAAAAGCAGATACCGAAGTCTCTAAGCTACCTAGCCGCGGCAGAGGCCAGTGAGCAACATCAAGGAATACAAGTTTATCAGTGTTGTCAGCGCGGGTGTAGCGGCAGCAGGACGGATCGAGCAAGACACAGGATGGGGCTGCAGCAGTTGTACCTAGGCAGCATGACGGTGGTTGAGACATGGGGTCGGGTGAGGGGGGGTAGGAGGGGGGGGGGGTCCGGGTGAGGGGGGGTAAGAGGGGGGGGGTCCGGGTGAGGGGGGGTAGGAGGTTTGCGCTGGAAGCACCCACAGCAGCAGCAACAGTAGCCAGCAGCAGAAGCAGGAGGAGTGGGTATTGGTGATGGTGACAGAGCAGCAGCAGGAGGAGGAGCAAGTAGTTGGAAGGGGCTAGTTTAAGTGGCCGAAAGAGGGGGTCGGGTGCGGGGGAAGCAAGAGGGTTGTGCTGGAAGCTTCCACAGCAGCAGTGCTGGCCAGCCAGCGGCAATAGCAGCAGCAGCCACCAGCAGCAGGAGCGGCAGCAGGATGGGCTATACTTGGTATTAGTAGTGGTGGTGGTGGTGGCAACAGCGGCTAAGATTTCGGAGGGGCCAGCATTGCTCAGTGGCTGGGAGAGAGTATCGGGCGAGCTGGAACAGGAGCGTCCACGCAGCAGCACTGATGCTACAAGCAGCAGGAACAGCAGCCAGCAGTCTGAGCCGAATGGTGAGGATAAACGTTGGTGGTGGCTGCAGTTGAAGTGTTAGCAGTGAGAGGAGGAGCTGTAGCTACAGCAGTTACCAGGCTTGCAAGCATGGGAGGTGAAATGAAGCTGGACGCTAGATGCTGGGAAAGGAGAATTACATGAGAAGTATAAATACATTTCTTGATCTGCCATAGCGCAAAGTGCCCTATGCCCTGAGTGCATGTGAGGTGTGAAGCTGAACATTGGATGTTCCTAGATCTGTCGAACAGGCTCAATAGGGTTCACTTGGGCGAGCCCAGAGGCATGGAATGGATCAGAGAGAACAAGAAAGAGGCCGCAGAGATCGAGAGAGAGGTGGATAATCTATGCACTATATGGAAAAAAGGGGGTGGCCCTGCATAGCAGCATACATGCGGCAACCTTGGGAGGATCCAGCTGTTTGAGGTTTGAGGGGGCGGGGGCATTTATTCGGGGGCTGTCAGGATTTTATTTGTTTCAGTTGTGTTGTACCCCTCAAGCTCAAGGGTTGTCCTCTGCAGCGATTGGCCCCTATCAATGCATGCACAGGGAAACTTCTCGTTAACATGTTATGGTCGTAGTGGCATAGCTACTGTGGCTACAATTGGTCATCGGCGCAATTCAGACAGGGGACAACAATTTTGGCAAGGCGGTTTGAGCATTTGGCGGGGTCGTTCTGGCAAGCAATGGCCCTAACTACAATCATCCGTTGGGAGCAAGTGCATAGCACAGCATCTTTTTGACGTACATCTGCAAGCAGTGGGTGGGGAGGGGGGCGGGGGTGCAAAAGTCAATTGCATTCATCAATATGTACTTTGTTTCAAACGATTTCTGCACGTGGCAAATCAATATACTTAGTGGCGTTACTGTTTTTTTGGCTATCAGCATCTCTATGAGTCGTTGGGTACTATTTGGCTTACCTGAGTGGGCCGGCAGTTTGAAAGTAATAGTTTTAAGGGCCATGTATGGATGGCTGACAGAGCATGTTATTGCTGCCGGCTTGCCACTGAGGCTTCTGGTGCACATAAGGTCCATTAATCCTCCCTTCACTTTCCTGCCCCAGCGTTATTAGCTCAGTCACACCAGGCATGTTGCAGGACAGGCCCGTGGCTATCCTGGGCAGAAGGATATATATATGGCGGCGGAGCGCATTACAAAAAGTGTCCTTGCTTGTGGGCCCATGCATGCATCAACTGTATGATATTTTGATAGGGTGTTTTATAATGTTTTGGCAGTAGTTTTAGCTGTGTTCTATTAATAGTTCGACACCAGAACCATTCTTCTCTTGATCATGCCATTGACTGAGACTGGGAAGTACTTCAGGTCACTGAGGGACTTTCTAAAATACAAAGTGTGCTTGATTGAATACTATGTGTTCTTTGGATGCCCTGTGTATCACCACATCAGCTTGAAGTATGGAGGATGCTTTTCATTGTGATTTTGGAGACTGTCATGTGCTGAGACTATGTCAATGATAGCCCTTTTACGGATCAGGATCCAAGTGAGGTAACTACCTTTGTCTCAGAGTGGCTGGAGTATATATAAGCATTGTGAGGTGGCACTGGATGTACTTTATGAGTTAGGTCTGGCTGGATACGCCACATTGCTACACTTTTATCTCATGCGTCCATCTGATAGTGATGGCTCATAATTGTATTCACTCGGTAATATGAGATGGATGCGTGTGGAGCCTATTTTATTTGGCTTCGTTGATGTGTGTTTGGTCGTTTCGACCTAGCAGCCCTTTGCGGTTGCCACACCTTAAATGTTTGTTGTTGTTGTTGTAAGAGCGCTCCCGCATAGTGTGGGGCGCGCAACTTGTAAGTCTGTATTCTTGGAGGTGGTACAGGAAAAAATGCCGGGGTGCTCCGCTCTCCGGTATCACTGTGGTTGCCACGGCCTATTCGAACTTATACTCAACTGAGGCAAAAGCTAAGGGGGGTTGAATAGTAGACATGCCATGTGATACGAATGAATGGGTCGGCAGGGGGACATCGGGCAGTATGAGCAAGGAAGGTCGCTATCAAGGCGGACACAACACTGCCGCTTGCCCTCATCGCTCGGAACACGAGAACTAAGTCACCATTTTTACGCAACGTGCCGCTGCTGATTTTACCCAGTCTCTGCCAATATGACCGGTGGCTAGGCATTACATACTTGGATAACAGTGATCGAGCTGGATCTGACTCGTAGGGTTTCTCGGACATCAGCTTCGTGTGTGAATGAACCTTACCTGGCTCTCCAAGTAACATTCTTGGCGTCTAACCGCACCCCGGGGGGGTCCTACTCGTCCAGGGGGGTGGTGGGTGGGGTCTGGACCCCCCCCCCTCCTCCCCCCCCTCCTCCCCCCCCTACCCCCCACCTCGTTCAAGGGGGGGGTGGGGGGGTTGGGGCCGCAGTCCCCCCCCCCTCCCCCCCCTTAATTTTGCAAGTTGACAGGTTTTTACTGCATCTTTCAGCACCTCTCAGGACTGGGATGTTCAGCATATCACCTAACAACACTATATTCGGCCAAACTAATGGCTAGCAAGGTCAGTCAAGGACTGATTACAGCTAGAATAGCCCACCACCGTTCCCAGGGGGTGGGTGGGGGGTGTCTGGACCCCCCCTCCTCTCCCCCCCTCCCCCCTCCCCCCCAGCTAGTCCAAGGGGGGGGTGGGGGGGGGGTCTCTGGACCCCCCCCCCTGCGGTTAGACGCCAAGAATGTTACTTGGAGAGCCAATTACCTTGGCAAACCCATCGGCACTTGTGCGGTGCCATGACAGTTCGTGAAGGCATAGCCGGGGCAATCCATTACGCCCCCTACCTTTAGGTCTTATGATGGCGATGATGACATGGTGAAACCAAACTAAAACAAGAAGACAGGTTGCCAGCACAGGAACCACAAGAGGGTTGCAAAAAGAACTGCTGCCTGTTGGTGCTGCTACCTAGTATGGTTCTATCGATTCGGGCAATCCCTCGCCCAATGGCCTGCCTGCTGACATTTAAAGCATATATTGCTTGCCCCACCTCCCCCGCCAGCAGCAGCTCCACCATTTCCCCCAAACCACCCTCCTCCTGCTCCTCCTCCACCACCTTGCCACTGCTGCTGCCCAGCCCCTGCCCCACCATTGCCACCAGCACCACCTGCTGCTGCTGCTGTTGTGGTCTTCCGGCGTTTCGTCCCCCCACTGCCACTCCCTCGGGCAGCCCCTCCGCTGCTGCGACCTCTTTTCCCACCCCTTCCTGCCCCACCACCACCTGCAGCAGCACCTGCCCCTTGTGGCGCCGCTCTACTTCTCTTTGTACTTCCACCACCACCACCCCGACCACCTCTCCCACCACCACCACCACCAGCATCAGGCAAGGGTGGCCCAGCATGCACTGTACCAGTACCCCAATCAAAATACTCCCCTCCAGCACCTGCTCGTCCCCCTGCCGCCTGCTGCTGGCCCCGTCCTGTTGCGGCCTCTCTCCCTGCGGCACTACCCCTCCCACCTCTCCCGTTACTCCTCCCCCCTGCCCCACCTCCACCCCTCGCAGCCCCACCTTGGGGCGGTGGACCCCCATTACCCCGCCCTTGTCCTCCGGCCCCTGCTCCCCTCCCCCCCGCCCGCCCAACCCCACCACCACCTCCTGCTGCTGCTCCTCCTGCAGCAGCAGCACCGGTGTTGTAGCCCCCGCCACCCCGCTGCTGCTGCCGCCGCTGAGTACCTGCATCTTCTATCATCTGGACAATGCTGGGATCACAGAAGGGACAGGCGGTGTACTCTGGCGCGGGAAACAAGCCTACGTAAAAGAACATCACAGAAAGCCATACAATATGATTTTCCGCATTAAAGTATATGTTAAGAGAGACCACTGCACTGCCCTCTGGGCCGTGCAGCACCCTAGCATGACTCCAACCGGGTTTTTTAGTGTGGTGTGTTGAGTAAGAGCGAGTAACAGAGAGCTAGAGGGCTGCGAATTCGAGCGAGGCGCGAATACAAGTAGACCTGAGAACTTTCTTACACTGCTAATTCTGAAAGCACTTCCACTCGTATGCGGTATGCCTTGCCGTTATCTCCCCTTCCCTGCCTCCCCCTGACCTAAACGAGTCCGAATGCATACTAAGCTGCATAGACTATTAAAGTATATGAGATAGATCACTGCAGAGCCCTCGGACCGTGCAGCACCCGCCACATGATTGCAACCAGATTGAAGTATGTAATTCCAAAAAAGGGGAGCAGATAAGAACAAAATGGAAGAAGGCAGTGATAAAGCTTCGGTATGAGGATTGACTCGAATAGCTCTTCTGCCTGTATCCCTGCCCTCTTGCAAAGGAGCTATGCAAGCCCCTTGAACTCAGACCTCATATGACCACTGCTGCTACAAACTGGCTACCTCAAAAGGATAATTAAGATGTAATAGCTAAGGATGTCTTGATGTCAGATTGTCTCCTCTAAATCGTCGTCGTCTTAGCTCTCAGTATCAGTTTCTATCAACACACACTAAACTACTGGTTGGAGTCATGTGGCGGGTGCTGCACGGCCCGAAAGCTGTGCAGTGATCTATCTCATGTAAGAGCTAAGGAGCATGGGGCATCATTTACCATGCTAATCTGTACGCTTAGCAGCACCACTGGGATGCTCACATTTCTCATGTAATGCTTAAGGGCCAAGAGATGGCTGATTTAACCCCTTGCTGCACAGAAGCTGCAGCCATAATCCAAGTCATATACTCCATGTAGAACCCACTCAGTACCGTAGCTAGGCCGAGGTTTTCTGAGGCCTATTTACACAAACCTCTCAAAAGCCACCACACCCTGCCCTTTAGGCCTTGAAGTCCCTCTGACAATATATGAAACATACCCAGACATTGCCTAAACCCTTGCCCATGCAAGCCCCACCCGAGAACCTCACCTGGCCTCAGAAGGTTCAGTTTCAGGCTCAGCTGCATACACGCCACCTGACCCCTAGCCGTCGTGCTACAGCTGCCACACATCTGCCCTCCCGGTGGTACTGCCACCCTCCAGACTCCCTTAGGGAAGAGCACCTTCTGATTGCACAGCGGCTCAGCGGCACACTTTAAGCACCATCCATGTGTCTGTCCTGCTGGAGCCGGGAACAGCAGCAGCACCCCACCGCACTTGGGACATGCCCCAACAGGAGTACCCCCTGTAGCATCTCCCCCTCCACCCCCCCCTGCTCCGCCGTGGGGCCCTCCACCACCCCCACCCCCTCCACCGCCCCCACCCCCACCCCCGCCCCCTCCACCGCCGCCCCCACCACCCCCGCCGCCACCGAAACCACCACCCCCATTGCCGCCGGCCCCTCTGCGTGGAAAGAAGCGCCCTACCTCCCCTTCCATGAGCTGTGTGCGCTGCAGTGCTGCTTGGAAGTCAGCACGGAAGGCGTCCATAGCTTGCTGCAAGATCTGCAAAGAGGGAAAGCAGCAGCAAACAAGATGAGGGGAACGTCCGCGGAGAACCAATTAGGTGCCCTGCACATAAGGTGGCACATCCAGTTGCAGCTTCTTGGTCAAATGTCAGGTAACGGAGAGTTGCTTTGATTTCGATGTTTTCATAATCGCTCTCATCTAGCTTTGCTTATAATAGATCAGACCAAACCTCAGCCCTTCTCTTGCTCACCTCCTGCTTGCTGACCAGCCCAGCGGCGATGCGTGAGATGCCCTGCTCAATGCGCCCCCGCAGATCAGGCTTCCACAGGTTGTCCAGACCCATGCGCCTGCCAGCAAATAAGAGACAGCAAGCACCCTTAGCCCTCAAGCAGTACATGCACGCCGTTGCATTTAGCCTCAACCTGTGTGTGGGCAAGTCCACCATTGGTTGTGTGGCTGTGTAATTATGATCAGGAGCCTTGTGTCGATGGCGTAGGTTTGCTTGACTGGTGGCATAGCTGGGTCTTGCATTTTGATGGAGTACATGCTTACCTAAAAGCAGTTCCCGCTCAAATACACAGCCTCGGACTGTCAATAGCATATTGTTGCTGTACAGCAGTACCAGTGCCCTGCAAACGTGGTATACCAGGTGGTTTACTAGGCTGATATGTTGACTTATACAGGCCCTGTGACCAAGCCTCAGGGCTCCCGACCAGACAAACAAGTTAGTCTAGTTAAGAGTACTATATGACATATCCCAGCCTCCTAGCTTGTTTACTCCAGGCTTGGCACATTTGTAAACACAAACTCCATTTGGAAGCTTGCCAAAGAGTGGCTGGTAGCACAGTCGCATTCAGGAAAGCAGGCATACGCTGTATTAGTTAGACAGGCAGTGCGCCAAATGAGAAACATGGTAGTTGTATCAAGCAAGCGACTGCTTTTGGTGTCACTTCACCCATCGCTCACTCCATCACTCACCTGTAAGCACTGATGAGTGCCTCTCCCAAGCGTGTGGGCCAGAAGGTCAGTGCTTGGTCCTTCTCTGCATACCCACGATCCAACTGCTTCTGAATGTGCTCTGCCACCGTGGCATCCGTGCCAATCCCGTGTCGCTCCATGGCTGCAATGAGGTCACGCTCAGAAAGCCTGGGTGGCGGCTGAGTGGCACTCTAACAAAAAGAAGATCCAGGCAAAAGGTTTGCAGACATGCTTGGTGGCGGATGCAAGCAGTGAAAGTGCAACCTCAGAGAGATCAAGAGACAGGCCTGCTTCTCACCCTCAAAAGGGGACATCGGTTAACAATGGCTGGTGCAGTGGAAAACGGTTCAGAACTGCTGGCGCTTGACCATGTGGTATTCACTGCTGGGTGCTAGCTCTCACTATACTGCAGAAGTGGCAACAGCGACTGTGACAACTGTACCAGCAGCAGAAATAGGCAACACCAGCAGTGACCGACACAAGCAGCCACAAGCAGCAGCGCTAAAAGCAGCTGCAGCCGTCAGCACCACCAACAATGGAAGCAGCAATGATCAGCAAACCAGACATGGGCTTCAGCAGCAGTTCACACCAGAGTCAGCAGCACCCACAGCAGTGTTCATGGTCCCTTCTTTGCTGTTATTTCACTTCACTTCACATGGCAGCTGTAGCAGCAGCTTGCACCAGCATTAGCACCAACAGAAGCTCCAGCAGCACCAATGTTGGCAGTTACAACCAGCAAGCCCATAAGCAGCAGCAACAACGTGGGATAGCAGCAGCAGCAGCAGCACCCACCTGTCTGAGCTCCAGCTCATGAGGCATGAAGGTCTGGCCCTCCTGGAAAGGAGGCAGGTTAGCTGCAGAACCCCAGTTGGTGTAAGGGTACACCTCCAGCCAGTTGCGCTCCAACACCATGAGGCCTGAGAGGTGCAGGAGGGGGGCAGGACAGGCAGCAGTAAGCAAATCAGAGATACGCAGTTGCTAGGGGGTACACGGGGGTGGTTTGCACACCAATGGGTCCACCAACATTATAAGCCAATTGCTGCATTTCCAGTCTCATATCCCCAGTCAACATCCAGATTAGATCACAAACATATATAACATATATAAAGACCTTGAGGGCCATCTGGAGGTGGGATACAGCATTATAATCGCCAGGAGCTGATCCAACACAATCAGATGAGTTTATGGGGCGAGACATGGCAAAGGATAGGTGTGCATGCTCTACTGCTGGAACAAAAATATGCCCGAATTCCGAGGACATTGAAAACACAGGTACATTTTCCCATAGGTCTTCCCAAAACCTTGACAGTGTTCTTGAGCATTCCTTGCAGTACACGCCCATAAAGCCTTAAGAGTATCAACACAAGTCACCCATGTATCCAGCAGCCAGTGAGGTGCCTATACGTCCACACATACGCAAACAGCCACTCCGCCACTCTAACTGGATAAATTGATGGTCTAGTGGATACCAGCAGGTACTCCAGCACAGACCACATAGCTTCACAACTACTGCCAAATCTGCTTTTCAACTGCTCCCCATTGAGAATCACGTTCCAATCCTACATCGAACTATATGCATCATCCTCTATGGCTGCGTGCTACCAGGCGATGCTTGTGGAGTGCAATGCAACCCAGGACTCCTTTCGGTTCTCCGTGTCTGCAACTTGCCCTCCCTACCCCCAACCACCCTACCTTCCCCACCAACATGGGGCCTTACAATACAGCCTGTGGCACAGCCCCTTTCTTACCAGTGGCCCTGGGAGCTGCTCTTATGTGCATTTCCATTTGGTTTTTGAACCACCGCCTGAAGCCGTTAGGCCCACTCCCAGGCGCCTAATAACAAGTGCAACGCGACCCAGGCCCAGTCGTTTTCCATCCCTTTTCTGAAACTCGGCTTCACTACCCCCCACCACCCCTTCTTTCCCCACCCATCATGGGCAGTTGCAAAACAGCCTGTGAGACAGTCCCAGTTCTTACCAGTGGCCTTGAAGGATTCTGTGGCAATGGTGATGATGACAGTGGTCTCAAAGCCTATGGCATGCTTGGAGCAGCAAGCAAGAAAGTGGCGCACAATGAACTCATACAGCCGCCGCTTGTCTGCAGGGGTGAACCAAACAGCAGAGGAGGGGAAAAGATAAGTGCTATGGTACAGCCTATTGGTCCAGCTTCATAGAACTGTAGTTTCATTCTTTCTGTATTATGCCGTTGATGATAAGAGCCTGCATGCTACAGAAGTTTACATTTCTTGGAAGATGGGGTCTCAGAAGGACAGAATTAGCAGAACATAAGGTTTCAGGAGAGACGGGGATGGGTGCCAAGGACAGAAGGGCAGAAGTAGCAGAAGTTGAACCTTCAGAAGGGATGGTTGTGAGTGTCAATGACAGAAGGTGGATTTGGGGGGGGGGGGGGCAAAGAAGCAGAAGTGTGGATGTGTAGGGTGGGCTGGGGTCAGAAGGGCATAATCTGGCTAATTAGGGGATCTCATGTTTCTGCAACACGGCACGCTACTCTGTCTAAGATACAATAAAACCCATACCTACTGCCGCTCTGTTCAAAGATGGTGAGAGCCTGCATGCTGTAGCTGCCTTCACACGACAATGCCAAGCATGATGCTGCAGCTCCTTCTCTTGCAGTGCCAAGCTAAATGTTTGTAGTATGAGCCTTGAACAGAGCAAGCTCTTGCCCCAAAGTCTTGTTCGACAGCTGATATGGGAACTGCTGGATGGCAGGATGCGGTGGTGGCTCGGACTCCTGCCTACTCCTTTAAAGGACCATACATTCCATTTCCTTGCTCGCAATGTTCATGCCAAAGCACACAGCAAGCAATCAGGTCTCTGCAAGCATGCACCATACGAAGCATATCCCTCCCCCACCTGGGCTCCAATCATTCTCTCCTGGGCTGTAGCGTGTGGGGTGGATGGGCGGATGTGCCTTATCATCATGACCTCCACTCTGAGGTGGCTTCCACATGGCACCATTCAATACGGCCTGGGCATGATTACCCCAGCGACCATCTTGTGCTTGGTCTGCAACAATAGCCTGCATGCAGCAGCAGGATAGGACCTTTTCGTGCTGATGGTTACCTCCTCCCTTATCATCCTCTTGGTAACGTATAAAAGGGATAAGCAGCATCTCGGTCACCCCTGCTGCTGCTGCCACTCAAGTTGTCGGGATGAGTGTGTCTGCCTCTTCCGATGGCATTGCCAGCAAGCACTGCTCCTACCCAGATTCTATAAGCGTGAAGCCCCACCCCCATCTGCAGGGACACATATCCATGCACCCTCGACCAATCAACTCTACATCAATCGCAACTCCAAGCAACCTGATTCAGGTCTACAATCAGGCACAACCACCAGCTCTATCAACAGCACTGTGAATTTTCAAGCATCAGGATCACTATGTTTGTCCCAAAGCATCGGCTCGATGGTCTTGCTCCTACCAGAGGGCATGTTCCTAAGAACCATTCCCTTCTTTTCCAGTGGACAGCCAAATTCCCAACACAACAGCCTCCAAACCCAGGTATGCAAAAGGCCATATGTCCTATACACCACCACCAACTCCAGGAGTGCATACCACTCACTTCATAACTGCCCACATTGTGACAAAGGATAACAACCTCCCAAACCCACCTGTAGATCCATCGCTGGGTCAAACACATCTGTCTCTGTCCTAGGGTAGCTGATAAACCCTGCCTGGTACAGCTCCTCTGCTAGCTTCATAATGGCTTCACCAGGGAGGCGGAGGTACTGCGTGGCGCGCTTCTGCATCTCAAGGGTGGACAGAGGGAAGGGTGCAATCCGAGTCCGCTGCTGGCCCCGCACCTGCAAACATACAAAGCAAACCAAAAGCAAACCCACGATCATCAACCAAACAAAAGGATATCCTGTGCAGAGTGGCAGCGAGCGTGTACACCAACAGCAATGTGCGGTGTCAGTTGGCCAGTTAAGGGTATAAGATTGAAGGTGCAGATCGTAATGGCCATCAGAAGCCACCGTAGCATGTTCCCAGTGGTGCTGCACAGGGGATGAGCCCAGCAATACCCGGATCTTTGGGAACAAGCATTACAGCCCCATAGCTGAGAGGATAAGGTGACATTTTCACCCGATAGTGCAGAAAGGCAGGGCATGGAAAAAAGCCGACAGACAAGCAAGGGCTTCAAACTTGCATTTTCACCACGGTATGCAAAGAAACACAAGGAGGCCCGAACGTGCAAGGAGTACAAGGACACCCAAATGTGCAACAGCTACTGGATTGTCACATGTACAAGGCCCACTACTTCTTCAAGGACTGCTTATCTGTGGAAATAGCCCCTGTACAACAAAGCTGTGCTTGGGTCTGAGCAATCTATTCCCAGGGCCAGCACATAGACAACCTGCTGAAATGCTGGCCTACTTTTGATGTTCCTGCTCATGAGTTCTGGTTTCCAATTGACCTGCTTACATCAAAACATATTATTCCTGATTTATCAAGCTTGGGCCTAATCCCAAACCACATGTACAGAAGAAAGCATCACATCCTTTCTTTCAACCGACCAGCCACCCAAAATGATTTACTCGTACAAACCATATGGCTGAGACTACTGCCCACCGCCCACCGTCAAAACACCCCTTACCTCTCTGACAGTTGCCATTGGTTCCTCTAAGCACCCCTCGAACAGCAAGTTCGCCATATTATGGTCAAACAGTCTCCCCCTGCTCCAGTCAAAGTTCACGGTTGCTGGCGGTTGGGGCGGGGCAGTGCGATAAGAGACATGGATGGCCCAAAAAGGCTCTGACACATGTGACTGGATCTCCCTGATTGTAGCACAGCACAATGGAAAGGATAACTCACCGGTGAAGGAAGCCGTGGACGTAGTTGCTAATACGATAGTGCTATTGCGCAGCAGTAGGGCTTTAGCACTGATTGGTGGCAACCTCAGTTACAAATGATAGCGTTGGGCAGTAGACTGGAGCATTGTGCCAGCTGTGGCACTGCCACACATCAGAAAAGTCCAAATACTGATATACCTGAGCAACCTTTGCAAGTACCAGTGCAAGCAATGTTCCGCGTTACCACACACACACAAAGTGTTGTGGAATTGCCATGAGCAATGCCAGCCTGAGATACTATATGCCACTGATCTGTTACTACATTGCAACTTGTTGAATTCGGGTGGCCAACCATGGAAGGTGGCAACCCAGCGAAGCACAGCAACCATGCAATCACAAATCCACAGGTAATTCAAACATGCAGCAGCACAAGAAGCCTGGGAAGTCTTGAGCAATCACTAGCAGTATGCCATGCACTTTGCACAGGGTGGATATCATGGAATGATTTTGCTGGACTGGCAACTTGAGCCTGCAGGTGCATTAACCCTGTCCGTGCAGCAACATGCACGAGCACTGCACTAGCCAGCGCAAATGTCACGGCCAACTTGGTCACTGCCCTCTGCAAGATCACCAACCCAATATAAATGCCAGCCCATTCAGCAGGATTATCCCGTTATAAGCTTGCTCAAACACTCGGCTTCAGCAAAGTATGCAGGCGACTAATTTAGGCAGCAGTCGCATGGACAAAAAGCTTGAGCTCCCAGCCTTTGCAAATCCCGCCCAGGCGTGAACAATTCCCTTTGCCAACTCACCATGCTCGCTGCACGATTAGTCCCAGTGTTGGGAACTGGCATGGCCCATAGCTCAGCAGGGGCCCTCTGTCTTCCAACCCTATCCCCAGTGCTGACCAGTCAAACTTGCTCTGCAGGGGCCAACAGAACATCCACATGGGCAGGGGTGCACATGGTGCGTATTAAGCAACATATGGGATATTTCTGGGTCGCCGCCTTTGCAGCAAGAAGAGTGACTCCAGCCAGACAGAACAGAAAGAAGTGCGGGAAGATGCCGATCTCTTGCAGCAAGCCAAAATGCACACTTTTAGCGTTTATGATGCCAGGGCCGCAAGAACGCGCCAAAATCAGTTACTTGTCACAGTCCAAAACCCAAAGACAGCTGCAGACATTACAGAGCCTCCACTAAAAGTCAATTGGCCAAGCTCTTGCCATTAAAGGTCAGCCAAACCCCCCCCTGCCCACCTGAAGCAGTAGGGTTTGCAACCTTGTGAAGGAGGCGCCCACCCTTAAGTCCAGCTCCTGCCTAGCATCTACTGCTAGTGACTCTGCCTCATTGGGTGGCACTAAGCGGTCTAGGGCACGGGCGAGCTCCTGCTGGACCAGGGCACTAAACCGCGCACGGAAGACACGCAGACGAGGGTTGGCTCTTCTGCATACATCCAGCACCTAGGTCAAATCATTCATGCAGCAAGACTCAGCCAGCAGTCTGCTTTTGTCAATCAGACCGCCCTTACTGGTAACAAGCAGGGTATGGGTGGATTTGCACACAGATGACTCAATGCCCATTTCGCCACTCTCACTGCTCCCTTTGTTGTGCAAGCTGGCAGGCGCTCCTTAGACATTTTTGACTTAGCCTGCAAAGCGCAACCCCACATGCTACGGTTCACGGTTTAGGCAAAATCTCAAAGCTGCACATACTCTCCTGGACCAGAGTGGCACTGATAGTCACATTGCTGAGCATTTTAAGCAGAGCCTGCTACATAGCCGCTGCGGTGGCTTGCCAGGGCTACTGAGCTTACACAACAGCCACTGTCAAGCTAAAACACACAGGATATGGGAATTTCTCCTGCACGTCAGTTCTTCTGCTATGTAAATTCAAGGTGACACCGCACCAAAGAAGACCAACAAAGTCATGGACACGCTGTTGCTGGTTGCCTTTCCATGTACCACTGCCATATCTAATAGCCCCTACTGGTGCTGCTGCCCCTTCTGCTGCTGCTACCATCCTATTAGCCACTGCTGCTGCTGCCATTGTAATAGCCACTCCTGCTGCTGGTGCCATCCTATCAGCGACTGCTGCTGCTGGTGCCATCCCTGCTGCTACTGCATTCATCCTATTAGCCGCTGCTGCTGCTGCCATCGTAATAGCCACTGCTGCTGCTGCCATCCCGGTAGCCACTCCTGCTACTGCTGTCATCCTATTAGCCACTGCTGCTGCTGCTATCCAAACAGCCACTGCTGCTGCTGCATCCTAACAGCCACTGGCGCTGCTGCTGCTGCCATCCCCATAGCCACTGCTGCTGCTGCTGCTGCCAACCCCATAGCCACTGCTGCTGCTGCTGCTGCAATCCTAACAGCCAATGTTGCTGCTGCCACTTCTGCTGTTGCCGCCCTTGCTAGCCCTGAGGAGGAAGAAGTGTGGTCAACAACATGGGGCAATGCTTTACTACTGCATGCAAGATCATAGGCAGCTGCTTGTTGCTGCAAGCTACAGTTGCCCTCTCAGACAGTTGCTACTCCTTCCACTGCTGCTGCTGTTCTTTTTCTTCCTCCTCCTCCTCCTCCTCCTCCTGCTGCTGCTGCTCTCCTTCTCCTCTGGTGCTGCTGCTGCTCTTCATCCTCCGCCTCCTTCTGCTGCTGCAGGGGTGCCCTGATGCTGATGCTGCCGTTCTTACTAGAAGCGATCTGTCTTGCTTGCTGCATGACCATCACCTGCAATGCTGGTGCCTGCCAGCTGTGTTTGATATACCTAAAATGAATGGTGAATGAAGATATGAGACCAGAAAATAAGCCAAGTTGAAGTGCTCCTAGCTGTGCCACGAGACATGCTGTTGAGCAAGAGCTGAAACCTCTCCTGCTTAGATAAGGTTCTGAGCTACCAGTCTGAACTATCATGCGCACCTCGAAGCAGATGTTCTCCCCTTCTCTGTCACAATCCAGCCAGAGGATAATCCATTGGCATTGGCGGGACTGAGTTTCCAAGTTCTCCTTCAGCAGCTGCTTGTCCTGCAGATCAAAGCAGTTTGAATACATGCAACTTGGCTCATGAGCTATGGTTACAAGCCAACATGTCCCATAACCTGCTTACAAAGCGCAAAACGGACCTGGGGGACGTTCTTGAAGACGCTGGCAGTGTAGAGGTCTATAGGAGCACAGCCATGCCATTTTTTATGTATCTGGTCAAAGTCGAGCTCCATGAGGTGCCCGGCCACGGATGTGAACACCATGTCACACTGCACGCCATTGATAGTGTAGTGGAAGCTCCAGTTGGGGTTGTATGGTGATCTGCAGCAAGGGCGGTACTACGGTTTGGTTGGGGCGTCCCTTGCAGACTAATGGGCCTTCAGCAGTGAACACGTTAGGCGTCTACGCACCTGCCCTGTGCTCTCTGTGCACCTCCATTGCTGAGGAGCCTGGAGACCTCTTTGGCAACGCTCGGTTTCTCAGCAACATTCAATACTCTGGTAGGCATGCAGGCAACTGCAGCATGCGCATCCACCAACACGTCTAAAAAGCTTAGACCTGCATGTGATGGCGCTGCTCGTGCTTATTGCTGGGGCTGCTGAGGTTAAGTCCTTATGCAGGACGTCTGGTCCGTCCGCCTTGACAGTGCCCTTGCATGGCCCGATCGCCTAGCAATATAGCGAGCGCGCCCCCTCAGATGTCGTGCCTGCTGTACTTGGCCCTGAGGAACTCAGCAAGGAGCAACGAATGGGACTCGATTCTTGAGAAGCTTGGCCGATTGAAAATGCTGTAACCAATGTAACCGATGTCACCAGGCGGCTCTGGATTTGAATCGCGGCCCAAACTGACTAGTTGCATAGCTCGAACGTGCTGTGCAATTGTGCACCACTGGGCACCTGCACCGTTATTTAAATGGATTGACCATAGACATGCTTGCCGGTCGTAATGTGATACTTTTGATCCTGATTAAGGATTAAGGGATATAAGAGCATAATTAGGAGATTAAACGCACTACCATCATCAGCAGAAGACTGCAGCAAAGCAACATGGCTAATAGACTAGTTTCAGCTTTATGATGACCTTACATGATCTGCTTGTTTGTGAACCCCTGCAAGTACTCAACAATGTACATTTCACAGAACTTGGCAAGACTTTGGCACAGCATCAAGTTCAACCAGTGCTGAAGAAGGTGAACAATCAGCTGTCATCCCAGCATTAAAGTTGCACAAACGTGCCAATATGTGTCGACCCATGTGCCAATATGAGTGGACAAAGAACAAAGCAGCAGGGGTGCAGTACTATATACAGTTTCATAGTATGCACTGCAGCCACAAACCACAAACGATGGCAGCACTTAGAAATAAGGTCTCCTTGACAATTAGACCAATGGCCTCCTTGCCATATACCGCCTGTTTGTAACAAGCCTAACTTGTCAGAGCGCAGGGGGGTCCTGGGGGTTCAGGTGGCACTATGGGACGCGAATTCGGTGACCCAATAACAACCGAATTCGACTGCCTGTCTGCATATGAACAGTGCTGCATAGGCGTAAATATAGTATTTCACCGTGATTAGAGAACTTAGAGCGGCTAGTTAGAGCGCCTCAAGGCAGCATATCTCTTCGTTCAGCGCCACATGCGCTCCCTTAACCTCTGCGCCGTATGGTATCCTGCCCATAAGAGCCCGCTTTCGCTGCATTCCCTCTAAAACACCCTCTGTACGTTCATTGTCCGCACTTGGGGTGCGCTTTTCTGCCAGGCACTCTTCCCCTTGTCGAATGGGCCATTGTTAACCAAGGTACCATGGGCACTATACAACGGCTCGACCAGCGTGCTCACAAGTACGTAGCAGCAGCCAAAGGCAAGCTTCCAGAACTGGTTAGCAGTACGGGCTGTCTAAGCGAGACATTAACCTTCGAGGCGAAGGAGCAGCTGTTTCCCGGAGGCTTCGTTCCGAGGAGCGCGCTGGGCTTAGATTTAGACAGCGCGAACATAGAAGACCACTATGGTGTTGGCCATTTGTATTATTACAATAACCCCATGGTAAGGGTCGGCAAGAAATGGCTAGTTATGCTATGGCGCCAGGAGCAACTGTCACCAACTGTCACCCTGGTTTTCAAGCATGTGACTTGTATTGCAGCTCTGATTGGCACTTTTTGGTGCGCAGATCCTCCACAATGACCTTCTGAAGGGTCCCTTGCGTTGTCATAAGTGCAACCTGACAACTGTGGTAATGAATGGCACACGTCCTGGCAGTCACAAGGTCTTGGGGCTTGACGAGGAGCTTCATGTCATCTCAGTGGGCTTGACCTGCAAGAACTGCACCAAGCACGAAGGAAAAGGTGATTATATGCAGGATAGAGCATGACACTGCTCAGCTTGCTACCATTGCTGACCACAGCAGGTGTCATTATTGAGGTAAAGTTGACAGACCATGGTACGAGCGTTGGATTAAGCAGCCGTTGAATGCAGTGGACATGGCTGGCCGTCACATCGTTGCCAACGGTCCCAATGGCCTCAGACCCTTTGACATCACCTTCAACAACCAGAAGGATCTGTGTGCTGCTGAGCGGCTAAGCGGTGAGTGCCTGGTCAAACATGAAAGTGGAATTTCATTGCATTCAAAGGCATGTGTGGTTGAAGCTGTGTTGCATGTGCAATCACTGTATAGGTCTGATGTGTTGGGTCAAGCTGTAAGGTGTGATGTGGTATGCCTCAGCTCGCTAGATACAACAGGCAATAGATCTTTTGAGTATTGCGTATGTGTAGTATGATACCCTCTGTTTCCATCCCAATGGATTTAATGCGAGCTTCTTCCGATTCAACAATCAACAGATCTACTAGCATGTGGAGCCTCTGCTCTGTGACAAGGGTGTTTGTTGGGCTCAGTGAATTGTAGAAGGTACATGTGAGTGTCATTAAGCACAAGCCTCACCTTTCACCTATCTTTGAATGCAGACCCGCCTGGTCTAGAAATGTATGTCAACATGGGCAAGGGTTCGCTTGGTCTGACCCAGTGGAGGACAGTGCGTGGCAGTTCCAAGAATGAGGCTTCAAACCAGGTGCTGGAGGCCGCTATCAAGACATCTGGCTTGCTGGGAGAAGGCACTGGCAGAGGTAAGCACATCCAAGAGCTCATAGAAGCGTCTCTAGGCTTTTGATCTATAGCTAAAAGCATCTGTTCAAAGGCTGATGGAAGCATTGGCTGTGAGTTGCCAAGTAGGAATTGTGCTTGCCTCGTACGTGAAGAGGCTTGGAAGAATGGATTATTGATGAGCATGGGTGAGTGCTCCTTAGCAGCTGGCAGAGATCTGGAGAGATTAAGAAGACCATGTGTAATCTCCTGGTGGGCCTTTCTCAATTAGGAAAGCTTGTGCAATGGGCGCATCTGATAATGCCATTCTGTTGCTCACAGGCATCTGCTCTGACCGGTTTACTCCCCTCAACCTTGACCTGGAGCGGAAGATGCTGGCTGTTGAGGCCAAGAACAGAGCAGCTAGGGACAGCAGCAGCAGCAAAGGGGGTGTGGGGAAGGGGCAGGGGGTGGACTTCAGCTTCCACTATGACCTCAAGGGAGCCTATGCCATAAAGGCCCTTGCTGCTGCAACAGGCAACGTGGACCCCTTCCCTTATCTGCCAGATTTGCAGCCAACTCGGGAGAAGTATGGGTTTGGCCTCCCTGCCACAGCAATACTACCAGAGGACATGACTGAGGCTGACCCAGAGGACCTTGCACAGCTGGTAGAAGAGGGATGGAGCTTAGCTGACTGGGGGGATGAGCCAGGGCCTCCTTTGCTCGATGTACCTACAGGAATCCCCGTGGCATCATCTTCGGCACAGGCATCTGCACCCTCTTCTATCTCAGGACAAGCTGCTGCTGGTGCTGCTGCTAGCGTTCCTTCAGCTGCTGCAGCTGCTGCTCGTTCAGCAGCAGTAGCTGCTAGCGTTCCTTCAGCTGCAGCTGCTGCTGCAGCTGCTGCTCGTTCAGCAGCAGTAGCTGCTAGCGTTCCTTCAGCTGCTGCTGCAGCTGCTGCTCGTTCAGCAGCAGCGGTGGCTCAATCAGCAGCGGTGGCTGCTGGTGCTGCTGCAGGAGCAGTGACAGGTGCTACTAGGTCAACACCTGCCTCAGCAGCAGCAGCAGGTGTGAATGCTGCTGCAACACCTGCTGCAGCAGATCCAGGTGAAGCTGCACCGTCTGTTCTGGCAAGTCCCTCTGTAGGAGGCAGGCCTAAGCGCTCTGCTTCACAAGGTCTAGCGCTTGTCCTGGAGTCTGTGTCTCCAAAGAGGAGGCGGGCATGTAGCGGGGTGGCAGGGATGGCAACTGGAGGTGCAGGTGGGGGTGGTGTGGATATGGTGGATGCAGCAGAAGTCTTCACGAGACCAGCAGGTTCAGAGCCGCATAACGGCCAACAGCAGTTGGACAGGCAGCAGGGAGCAGAGCAGTCACAGCAAGAGGATGCTAGGCAGCATGTGCAGCAGCAGACTGCCCAGGGGCAGCAGCAGCAGCAACAGTCGGGTCAGGTTCAGGAAGAGCAGCGCAAACCGGTACGTAAGCACAGGTGGAAGCCTAAATTTGTTCAGAAACGCATAGCTTCCAGCAGAGAGCTGCATTATAAGGATTTCATAGCTCCAGTAGGGACAGCTGATGAAAAGGCCCTCTTTGGAGAGCTGCACGACGCACATTACCAGAAATCCCCTCGCATTGATTGGGTAACCGTCACAAGGGAGTGGAATCAGAGAGCATATAATAACCTAGTGCAGAAGTTAGGCAAGGCCATCACATTTAAACAGGAGTCCCACTTGCGAGCTTACAATAAATCCTTATCAAAGGACGCTAGGCTCATGCATGTGCATGCTGCAATAGACAGCCAGGAATCATCTGCGCTGCATGTACAGCAGCAGCAGAATGAAGGAGCAGATGTTAGCATTTCTGATGCACACCTAGCTGCTGCACTCTGCAGAGTAGTGCATGATTGCATTGCATGGCAAGAGCAGCAGCAGGAGCCACAGGAAGCAAGCCAGCTGCAAGATCCTGACAGCCAGTCTGAAGTCCCTTCCTTGCCCTCATCCCACCCTCTGATGCAGCTTGTCAATGCCTTCCAGAGGCTCAATCAGCAAGCAGCAGGTACAGCAGCAGCAGCAGGAGCAGGCTCCTCCAAGCAGGCTGGTGGAGGGTGGTTAAGCAGGAGTACTAAGCAGTTCACTGTGGTCGGGGGTGGGGTAGGGAAAGGTGGAGCAGGGGGTGGCAAGACATGTGTGCCATGCACCATGGTTAGGCTCAACCTTACCAGCGAGGATGAAGCCAGGAAGCACACACAAGCTGTCATCAACAACGGCCCGCATCAAAAGAAAGGTGGATGCCCGTACTGCAAATGCTATGATGCCAAGAAGAAGTGGAAGGAGGGGATTTTTGAGTTGAAAAGGGACTGTGCGAAGTGCAGGAGCAAGTAAAGTTTGATCTGGGATTAAGACCAGCCAAAGGCAGCAATAGCCTTGGTTGCAGGGCTAGCAGCAAAGTGTGATGGGTGGGTAGTATAGGGTCTGCTGATGCTGCCATGGTGTATTTAATGCTGATGCATGTAGGGTGGCTAATAGCTTGTGTGAACATCATATTGTTTCCAATGTGGGAGTGGAAGTTGCAGTCCAAGTGCAGGGCTGGAAATGAGCAGTTTTCAGACAGCATATGGGGATGTTGATTGGGTTGGTATGGTTGGATATGCAGCAGGTTACTTCCGCAGACTTGCATGCTGCATGGTTGAAAATTGATGTTGGCAGATACCTCACTAGTTGACAGAAGTTAATTCTAGGGCAGTTATGTGTGTGGCAGTGGTCCTAATTAGGTAATAAGTTATGTTGACTGCAAGTGTCACCCCAGCAGCATGTTGCATGGTGCACTCAATTGACGTGCCTCTGAGCCCCATATTGTGTCCCTGGCAATCTAATTGAGTGCCTCTGGCACTCAATTGGGTGCCTCTGGCACCCAATTACAGGACGGCTGCGCCGTCCTATAGTGGGTAGGACGGCTTCGCCGTCCTATAATACCGAATAAAACCCAGCATGGAGACTACCGGTATATTGCTTGCTACTGCAACCGCGTCCATTTTACGTCGTGTCCGGATCCCAATGAACCTATTAGTGAACTGCTTTGCAATGGTCACTGCCAAGATATAGACAAGGCCATCAAGACATACGTGGCACAGCATGAAGAGCAGCTTCCAGAGGAAACAGCCAGCAGACCCCAGATCAGAGCTTCAGCTTGGCAAGTCCACCAGATTTCACAGCAGGGCTATTCCTCACGACCCCATGCAGACAAAGCACATATACGAGCCTACACTACCAGGTGCCATGCTGACAGCAACTGGTGCAGACCCATTACAACTGCAGCAGTGCATCAGCTACACCCCCCCAGCACTAGAGCAGACACAGCAGGTGCTGCAGCAGCATACTTGCTCACAACAGGTGCAGGGAGATAACCAGCAGGGCCAGCTATTTCAGCTGCTGTATGAACAAGTGTCACAGCAAGCTGAGCTTGTTAATGTTGAAGAGGACACAGCAGCCGCATGCACAGTCATCAGGCCTGAGGTTGAGCGTTTGAACAGAGACACTAGCAGTAGCCCTCTTGCATCAGCGCAAGATCCAGCAGCAGCAGGTACAGGAGCAGCAGGGCAAGCAGCACTTATGGCAAGTCTGCATGGCCCTGCTGCCTCTCAAGGTGTGCAATTTGCTGCACAGCTCCTAGCAGCATGCATGATCATACATGGGCAAGCAATTATGTTTCAAAGTGCACATGTGAATTGTAGATTTGAGACATATGCGCATATGTGGGTATTAATGCTTCTAAGCAGCAGTTTTGATTGTTAGAGGCATATTGCTGATCAAGGCATTCAGAAAGCTCATGCGTTGGTTGTTTGAGCCACTGGCTCCTCTGCATACTTGTGTCTAGTTGTCTTTACTTCATTCTGACGTGGTCCAGATGTGCATGGTAGGGGCAGGGTTGATCTGCCTGCCAAGAAGGGCTCAGTTTGTGATAGCTCCTCTCCTGTGGCTTCTATGGTTTTGTTTTGTTATGTTGGGATACTCGTATTGACTCCATGCAAGCTCCGTGTTCCTTTTTGGCTGTCACTCGAGGGGTGGAGATCGCCATGCAGAAGGGGGTGAAGTTCAGTATCATTGCACGGTTCTTTGGGAAAGCTGAGTCTTCCACGGTAATATATTATATATAAGGGTGCTTCAATCAAAGTTGCAGCACATAGACCTCTCGCGTTTGGCCACCAGACCACCTAAACCTCTATGTTGCCACCATCTGCCTGCTTGCAACTCGACGATCATTGTCAGTGCACTGTTTTCCCCCCAACCTGAAAGCGCCAGCAGTCGTGCCATGATATGAGCTAGCTCTGGCCAAAAATTCAGCACATAGCCCTCTCGGGATCATGCCCAAATCGGCGGATTTAGAGACGGAGGGTACAGGTAATCAAAGCAGGGGAGAGTGATGCGACAAGAAAAGCAGGGTTTGTCATGCAGTGCTGAAAGCGAGAAAAGCAGGGCGGATTTAGAGACATCGCGCGGGCATTTCCGGGCCCCTCAAATCCGCACCGCTATGTAACCGCTTTGTAAGCAGGTTATGTGACATATGGGCTTATACATATAGCTCATGAGCCACATTGCATGTAGTCAAACTGCTTTGATCTGCAGGACAAGCAGCTGCTAAAGGAGAACTTAGAAACTCAGTCCCGCCAATGCCAATGGATCATCCTCTGGCTGGATTGTGACAGAGAAGGGGATAACATCTGCTGCGAGGCGCGCAGTGATCCTTCGGGGTGGTAGGCTAGACACTCATTCAATCAGCAGAATCTTCAGCTCGTTCCCAACAGCATGTCTGTGGCACAGCTGGCAGGCAGCAGCATTGCAGAAGAAGGTCATGCAGCAAGCGAAAAAAACGCTTCTAATGAGAACAGCAGTTGCAGCACCAGGGCACCAGCAGCAGCAGAAGGAGGAAGCGGACGAAGATCAGCAGCAGAGGCTGAGGAGACGAAGGAAAAGCAGCAGCAGTGAGCAGCAGCGGAAGGAGTAGCGGATGCCTGGGAGGGCAACTGTAGCTTGCAGCAGCAAGGAGCTGCCCATGGTCTTGCATGCAGCTGTAAAGCACGTTCCATGCTGTTGACCACGTTTCTTCCTCCTTTGGTTTAGCAACGGCGGCAGGGCAGCAGCAGTGGCTTTTTAGGATGGCAGCAGCAACAGCAGGAGTGGCTGTAGCAGCAGCAGCAGAAGTGGCAGCAGCAGTGGCTATTTAGGATGGTAGCAGCAGCAGCAGAAGTGGTAGCAGCTCCAGCAGGGGCTATTTAGCATCGCGGCGGCTGATAGAAAGTCCACCAACAACGGCGTGTCCCGGGCTTCACTGTTTTATGGTGCAGTGTCATCATGAATTCACATAGCAGACGGAACAGATGTGCAGGAGATACTTAATCATCCTGTGTATTTAGCTTGACAGTGGCTGTTGTGTAAGCTCAGTAGCCCTGGCAAGCAAACACAGTAGCTATGTAGCAGGCCCTTCCTTACATGCTGAGCAACGAGATGTTCATAGCCATTTGGCCCCAGGACAGTATGAGCAGCTCGAAAGGTAGAATGAACTGTAAAGCACGTTGTTTCGGATTGCACGTTGCATCTCAAGTCAAAAAAGTATGAGAAGCGCCTGTCAGTTTGCACGATGAGGGGAGCAGTGAGATTAATGATGGGCACGGTGTAGTTGGTGTGCGAATCCACCCCTACCCTGGTTGTTAGCTAGTAAGAGGCTGTCTGATTGACAAGGACAAATTATTTGCTGTCCCGTGCTGCATTAAATGACTTGACCTAGGTGCTGGATGTATGCAGAAGAGCCAACCTTCGTTTGCGTGTCTTCCGTGCACGGTTTAGTGCGCTGGTCCAGCAGGAGCTTGCCCGTGCCCTAAACCACTTAGCGCCACCCAATGAGGCGGAGTCACTAGCAGTAGATGCCAAGCAGAAGCTGGACTTAAGGCTGGGAGCCTCCTTCACACGGTTGCAGAGACTACTGCTTCGGGTGGGCGGGAGGGGAGCGGGCGACCTTCAATTGAATGAGCTTGGCCAGTTGACTGTTACTGGAGACTCTGTAATGTCTGCAGCTGTCATCGGGTTTTGGACTGTGATAAGTGACTGATTTTGCTGCATTTTTGCAACCCTGACGTCATAAACATTACAAATGTGCATATTGGCTTGGTCGAAGAAGATTTGGCATCTTTCCGCACTTCTTTCTGTTCTGCCTGGCTGGAGTCACTCTTGCTACTGCCAAGGCGGCGAGCCAGTAATATCCCATATGTTTCCTGATATGCACCATGTGCATCCCTGACCATGTGGATGTTTTTTTGGTCCCTGCAGAGCAAGTTTGACTGGTCAGCACTGAAGACAGAGAGCCCCTGCTGAGCTATGGCCCATGCCAGTTTCCAACCCTGGGGCTGATTGTGTGCGTGCATGGTAAGCCTGCAAGGGGGAATTGGGCATATCCTCACAGTATTTGTCACAGGCTCCCCGCAGAATAAGTTTGCTTGTGTATTGGGCTCAGAGGTTCCTGGTATAGTGCAGTGACCAGTATAGCCGTGACATTTAGTGCAGTGCTCGTACACGTTGTGGGACAGACAGGGTTAATGCACCTGCAGGCCCAGGTTGCCTGTCCAGCAGAATCATTGCAATCCATGATATTCACCCTATGCAAATTGCATGGCATACTGCTAGTGATTGCCACAGCTTTCCAGGCTTCTTGTGCTGCTGTACGTCTTGTATTACCAGTGCTGGGGTGCAACTTCATGACTGCTCTGCTTTGCTGGCTTACCAGTCCATGGTTGGCCACCCGAATTTCACAAGGTGCAATGTTGTAACAGGTCAGTGGATATAGTACTTCTGGCTGGCATTGCTCATGGCAATTACACAATGACTTGTATGTGTGTTATACCATGGGTGCATTAAGGGTGCATCGCTTGCAGTGGTACTTGCAAATGTTGCTCCGGTTAAGGGTGCATCGCTTGCAGTGGTACTTGCAAAGGTTGCTCTGGTATCTGGACATTTCTGATGTGTGGCAGGGCCACAGCTGGCACAATGCTCCAGTCTAATGCCCAACAATAGCATTCGTAACTGAGGTTGCGACCAATCAGTGCTAAAGCCCTACTGCTGCGCAATAGCGCTAGCTTTGTGACGAGGCCCAAATTCTCTCATATTTTCAAAAAAACGAAGGAAGATGCGACCCCTGCCTCTGTCCACTCTTGAGATGCAGAAGAGGGCCACGCAGTACCTCTGCCTCCCTGGAGAAGCCATCATGAGCTAGCTGTATCAGGCAGCGTTTATCAGCTACCCCAGGACAGAGACAGATGTGTTTGACCCAGCTATGGACCTACAGGTGGGTTTGACAAAGCTTTGACTTCCGTCAAAATCCCAGCTGTCCAAGATGCATACTGTCAAGGATGCCATCTGTCCCGACAGCTGTCGTGCCAGAATACCGGTTTGACAGTCTGCCGCCATATCAGACAATCATGCATTTGCAATACGGATCGGGATGCCAATCAAGATCATGCCGGTTCATTCCCCCTGTGGAGATATGATACCACTGCCCCTGTCACCAAATCTGCTGAACCACTACTTTATTGCTCGCTGCTGTAACTGCTGGGCGTCTGTGGCCCCTAGGTATGTATGAGCAGAACCGCTGGGCAGTCTGTGGCCGCGGGGTCTCTACACCTGCTTGCTCTGTATGGAACCGCTGGGCATCTGTGGCCGCTGGGTCCGCGCTTAGAGCGTTCAATCCTGCACTGCTGATGTCTGGATGCTATCATGGTTCAGGCTGCTGCTTTGATGCGTTGGTCTGGACGTCCTTGCAGATTAGGCATGAGCCTTGACACCTTGGTAAGCTGCTGCACCCAATAGCAGCTGAAGTGAATCAGTCTCTCCAAGCTCACATAATTGCTCACATAGTGGACACTTCTTGGGGACTGCTGGCCGGCAATAGAAAGCTCTCTAACAAGTAGTAATTCGATGCTGCCGATGTGTCTCTGATATATCGCTCAGGCGCTCTTCGATGTAAGCTGCTGGTCCTTCGTGCGCCTGGCATCGCAGCTCGCTGCGGTGGGAAAGAAGTCAAGTAATCCCCCCCCACATGGAGGATTACAGGGGTCCTGACATTTGATGATCTTTCATAAGACTTTGGGGGGGGGGGTAGTTATGGCCTCAGCATAGGCTGTTGCCAACTTTGCATTGAGTAGTAGCTACAGCTGTAGATTGGTTGTAGTGCCAGCATTGAGGTTGAGTTGCAGCAGGCATTGGTGGCAGCAGTAGTTTGCTGTAGTTTCCAGACTGGTGAGGGAGCTGCTGTGTCAGGAGGTTATCTAGTACGACAACTGGCTCTTGATGCAACAACAACAACAACAACAACAACAACAACAACAACAACAACAAACATTTAAGGTGTGGCAACCGCAAAGGGCTGCTAGGTCGAACCGACCAAACACACCATCGGATGTATCCAAACACAATGGCTTCCAGACCACCAACCAAGCAGTACTGATACCGAAACATGTATCCAGGCAAGACGGAGCCCATGATCAAGAACACCACCCACTCCTCCATCGGTTGCAATGGCATGGCAAACAATGACGATTACCACGGGCTGGAGATGTACAAGAACCATGCAAAGGACTCAACCACAGAGGGATATATGCAACCAGACCCAACCACCATGGAATGTGGCCGAATCAATCCCTCCAAAGTCAAGGCAACGCTCCTATCGAGACAGAGCCCATGATCAAGAACACCACCCACTCCTCCATCGGTTGCAATGGCATGGCAAACAATGACGATTACCACGGGCTGGAGATGTACAAAACCAATGCAAAGGACTCAACCACAGAGGGATATATGCAACCAGACCCAACCAACATGGAATGCATGTGGCCGAATCAATCCCTGAAAGGTCAAGGCAACGCTCCTAGCGAGTGCAGGCAGGTGCGGATGATGGGACACAGCAATCCTCCAATGCCAGTCCACAAATAGCATCAAAGAGAAAGTTGCATCAACCATAATGGCTGGCCACAAGCATGGAGTGCTATAGGCCAGCCCAGCAACAGCTGGCCCCCCCTACATAGGCAAGCTGCTGCTGCGCACTACGGGACACAACGTATCGCACAGCTGTCTGAAGAGGCTAATCATCAGGTTGTCAAAGCATATAGCCCAATGGCTGCCACCAGCCCACCCTGGATCCCTTGCTGGCCAATGTATGTCAGGCCAGCCCATTTCGACTTGCCGTGCGCTGATCGGTGGACCCAGTCAGCAGCAAGCCAAGCAGTTTAATGCCTTGCTCGGGGCTTGATGCATATCTGCACAACGCTACTGGAATGCTCTTGTACAAGCACGGACGAACTCCCACCCCCGCCAGTCAGATCCATTTACTCCTACGTGAATATGGAAGGGATCATGTTGGATACACGAGCCCCAACCGGGCGTCCTGCCGCAACATGGATAGCAGAGGACACGTATAGGGCCCAGGCAAAAGCTCAGGCAAATGCCAGGAAGAAAGCAGCACGTGCAGAAGGGTCATCCAAACCACCACAGAAGAAATCACGTCAAATGCCGCCACGACAGGACGTACCCCATACCCAGCTACATAGTCATCCCCCACCGCAGCCTACCAAAGCTAGCCGCCAGGCTGATACACGACGCTTGCAAAGCATGTGGAGGCTTGCAGCACCCCTAGGAATTCGCGTCAGCCGCCAAGTGGCTAGCCACTGCGGCTTGCATGCTCTAGAAGCCATGGTAGGACAGGCCATTGCCTCTCCTCGCTCAATCAGTCATTAAATACCTCCAAGAGACGTGGCCTGCGGGGGAGGACAAAACCAGGGCAACAGGGAGGTCAGTATTCCACGGATGGGAATTACTCCATACTTGCACTACAGCGCATCCGATACTGGTTCTGGTGCAGGCGGGCCCGCCAAGGAGCTGAATCTCTAGAAATACAGCTGGTCTCAGGGCATGCAGAGGTGCAGAAAGGCACATGCAAAGAAAACAAACTTGCACTTAAGAGTCCAGCAGAAGCATTTATGCCATGGCCGGAGGGCAGACTGGAGGCAGGCATTACTTAGTAGTCAGAAAAGGCAAAACAAGCAATGGGCCCACACCAGACTGGTACCTGGTGGACTCACTCGATCAGGGTACCCATCCCACCCAAACAAAAATTATGACAGACAATGAATGGAGAAACATTCATGGCACCCTTTCCGTTGTCCAACCATGCAGTGACGAAAGGATGCTAGCATAATGTGAATTCACCGATGAGGAGCTCATCATACACCAGCACATGAAGACACAGAGATGGCTCTGTCGACACTTACGTCTCAACAACACAGGCTACACAACCCTAAGGCTGAGCACGCCACAAATTTTTTGACCCAGGCCCAAACAAACAAACAAACAAACAAAACAAACAAAAATTTAAGGTGCGGCAACCGCAAAGGGCTGCTAGGTCGAAACGACCAAACACACCATCGGATGGGTCCAAAAACAAGGGATTCCACACCACCAATCAAGAGGAATACCCAAGCATACATCCAACGACCGAGACTGCAAACAGTGCGCAGGGACACAGCCAGTGGCGGACAGTGCCCAGAAATCAGCATACCTGAGAGAGGACAGCGCGGCCACGGGGGGTACCACAGCTGCCAGGAACAAATCTCGAGCCTCAACAATTGTGGGGTGTTCACACATGAACAAACAATGCGCCTCATCATCAACTACTGTGGAGCTACACCGCAAACATGTGTGTTGAGAATGGGGAAGGACGCGCAGAAGCCAACGCCCAGTATGGATGCGCAGATGATGGCAACCAAGACGGAAACGCAAGAAGCGTACCACACACCGTGAGACAGGCGACATGAGTAAAAAGAAGGGACAACGCCCAAAACATGTGTACCAACAACCCTAAAATACATACCAATACGGGACCCAGGACCATTGACAACCTGGGACAGACGCTGGATGTGCTCAGTGTACCGAGCATGCAATGCTTCATCAATGCCATCAATATCCAAAGGCAGGCGAGGTCGCAAGGTGCGAGTAAGACCACCTGCACGGGGCAGAAGGATCCGTGACACAGGTGCAAGCAATGCACACTACGGCTCGCAAAAACCCAGAGGCACAACAATTACCCCCCGCCAAGAAGCGCACCGTCAACCAGCATAAAGGGTCTGGCAAAGCCCCAAAAGCAGCTAGCACCACAACTGAGCCCCTCAAAATGCACAACATCTGCCATTACATGAGCAGACCAGCTCCAAAAGGTGCCCATGATCAGACCCCCCCTGCAAAACCACCAACCGCAAGACTGCAAATGGGCAGTCACAGGAGGCCCTCCATCAGATCCACCCCCATCACTCTCAATGCCGCATCAAGCACAGAAATCCCAACCCCACCATCCAGACGATGCCCTAATACCTCCATCAACCTATAGCGGGCAAACAAAACCAGTGCCAAGCATTGTAGAGCCATTTGCACGCCAGGATAGTAGCCAAATAGCCTCGCCGTCAGCCACGCGGCATGCACCCGAGCAGCTGTCTCCCCCACAACAACCTGGCCTGGCATGAAAGTCTCATTATCTAGACCCAGTCCAAGCCTCCCCCATGCCCAACGACGAAGACAAAACCCCCACCTACCTGCAGGAAAAAGATGGCCTACCTACATCACCAGGAATAAAGGGCTCGGTCCCACCGCACGCAGCCAAGTTCACCATAATGACCTTAAACATCAGGGGCCTCGGAACAGGCACAGCTGACATATTGGAGCTCCTGCACCAGCACAAACCAGAGGTACTGATTATTACGGAAACCAAAGTCACCAAGACAAGCAGAAAGTCATTCAGCAAGCGACTGGAAGGTCAAGGGTACTACCAGTACTACAGCAGCAAGAACAATAGCGAGGATGAACCACAAGCAGGAGTGCTCACTCTCGTGCACAAAAAGTTCCCTGACCTGGGCATGGTTGTGCCTATTACAACCCCAAACAACTTACAAGGCTACATCAAAGCGGTCCAAATCCGTGTGCCAAGCTCTACTCCGCTAGACGTGGTGGGGGTCTACATGCCCACAGGACAGCAACAAGACAAGCCGAACAAGAGAGGAAATACATAAATCATTGGCAAATCTTAGTGGAGAAGCAAATAGCACAGACGATCCGCACTACATCCTCATTGCTGGCGACTTTAATGCCACATTCGCCAATACCGACCGACAGGCCCAACAATTGCTGTATCCACACAGACCGGCAAAACAGGCACATGATCACAGAAAGCAAGCTCCACCCATTAGAACCCCCTACCGCCTCCCAAGCCATACAATTCACATGGCGCCAAGGAGCAAGGTGAGAGCCAGCAAGCAGAGTTGATGATTTCTTCACCAATGATAAACAACTTACAACAGGAGCTCAATGCACTGTGATTGACATGGGTGGCAGCACCACTGATCATGATGTACTACAAGTGGACATCCCATACCATGCCCTCAACATGATCCCTGGTATCAAACAATACATACCAATACATCCCTCGTATCAAACAAAGTAGTTTGAGGGCCACAATTCAAGGACCTCACATGCATTTGCCGAGAGCTGCTGTATATGAGGGCAGACGACAGGTTTACACCTGTCGGTAGTGGCTTCCGTGCTCGTCACGGGTGGCTGCCGGTAAACCACGATCGAGGGTTCTGTCTTGCACTCGCCAAGGAAAGCCAACTGCGCCCGGTGGTTGCCTGCTTTCTAGGTCCTCAAGATGTTGCAGTAGCGATCAGAAGTCTATTACCCTTCATGTATCGGCCATACTGCCACCGCCACTGCGTATCTGCGACAGACGGAGCAAGAATGGCTGATGTACCGTCCTGAAGCCGGTTCCAGGTTCCGGTTCCAGGGCAAATTGTGCCCAGTTCCACGGTTCCAGCGATGCCAAACATGTCAGTTCCTGGTTCCAGCCCTGGGCCACCCTCTGGCCAACATGTCACATGCTGGTTCCAGCAAGTTTCTTACTAAATGTATGATAACCCTCTGAGTGGAAGAATAGCACATTCCATTGTACGATTGATGGTTATAAGTGGAAATTATCGCTGGCTCCTGGGGCTTCGCCCCAGACCCCACCAGGGGGGCTGTTCCTTCCCCCTGGACCCCCGCCTCCTGCCTGGGTCGATGCTAAGCATCGACATGGCATGGCCCCCTGGAAAATATCGGTTCCAGAGGCCTCTTTTGAAGTCCAGTTCTGGTTCCAAAGGATGTTGTGGAACCGGCTTCAGGACGTTATGATGCAGCCAGCAGCGGCGGTACCCGAGAACTTCTTGGCTGGTCGCTCGTCGTGCTATCAATCGCTAGCCTAGATATAGTATATGACACAGTCAGGCCCCAGCGTGCTCTGTGGACGTGCCTCGCTCCCGCAGCCGCTTGATGGTTGCTTCATACTGTGTTTAGCGGTTGCGCACAGTAGGCACGTAGTAAGGGGTAAGGATTTTGTCTTCAGCAGTTAGATTACATCTTGCTCTGGTTGACTTGCTTGCGCAGGACCTAGACATACAACGGAGCAGTGCAGCTGAAGACGCAACTAGATGCGCTGGCGTGCAGTTGCCAAGGCACTCGCTCAACAGGTTCTAACTCCCGACCTAGCAGTCATGGGTGTAGCTTAGAAGGCATGTATCGTGGCGGGGCCGCTTTTCGTCAGCTCCAGCTTCCGACACAAAAGTGGTCACCCCGAACTGACATGCGGCGGAGTCCAGCAACAACCTCCGCACGTATACCAGGGCAGTAGAGGGCCCATTGGCACCTCATTCCCAAGGTTCATTCTGTAGTTGTGATTGCACAGGTTTTCGTGGGATATGAGTTTATTTGTTGTTACCCAAGGCTGCAACCTGGCAGCCCCTTCGCCCTACTGCAGATGAGCAGTAGGTGTGTGCCAGCACATGACATCTTGCAGGCGTTGCGAGTGATATTTTGCAGCTGCAGGGCTATACTGTGCTATTGGCAGCAGCAAATGGTGTTGACCTGCAGGCATGTGCTTCGTCATACCTTGCAGGTTGTATGTTTTCCGGCAGTGGCACTCTCAAGTACAGTACGCTCTCTTTCTCAGGGTAGAGACGCAGATGGGACCATTGCAGAGTTTCTGGCAACAAATGGCCTAGCTGAGCCGGACAATGATAAACTCGCAGCTATTCCATGGCTTAAAGTGTGGGGTACTTGGGATACCATGTTGCAAGAGCCATGGGACAAGGTGGCCGCATATGCAAACCCCAGGCAATCTGTCAGCTCAAATTTGATCAAGCTTTCCACATATCATTCGTGGTTTATGACGGGAGACATCCCTCAGGAGGAGTTAGAGGCTGGCTATCCTCAGGGTATGCCAAGGTATATCAGGCACACATCAGGTATCCCGTTTACTTATGTGAAACAGTTAATGCGGTTTCGTACTGGTGCACACCATCTTGCTATTGAAACTGGGAGGTGGGCTCGTCCCAAACTGCCAAGGCAGCATCGTGTATGTTCAAAATGTTCTTGCACAGTGGTTGAGGACGAGGTACACTTTCTTTTTGAATGCCCAGCATATGATAGAATTCGTGAGAAGTATAATACCGTTTTGTTTGCACAGTTTGGAGGTTGCCAGGAAGCTTCTAGTACAATGAAGCATAATTCAGACAACGTGAGATTGTTCATGGACCAAGAGCCAAGTTTCCAAGTTGCAAAGTTTGTTTATGAATGCATGGAATTTCGGAGGTCGGAGGAATGTGAGGACTATAATCCTTACTTTGATTTGTCATTATTCGGGGATGAATGGCAAGGTCGTATTTTCGATACCTTTTCTTCTGGACCAAGAGGTGATATTGCTGAGACATTCACTTCTGATGGACCAGGTTCCAGTATTTCTGCCCATGGAGCCTAGGTTGGCTCCGTACGGGCGCCCCCTTTGAGGGGCCATGATGTAATCGTAATCGTAATCGTAATCGTAAATGATCAACATGTGCAGGGCAATATTTTGCTGACCTCTAGTGTTTAGACGCTGTTCCTTTGTTCTAATATTGCAACAAGTTCATCCGCAAGACTTTGGATTAGGGCTGCATGGACGCCCATTTTTCTTGTGCACATATTAACATATAGGAACTTGAAATTTGGCAGTCGGGCAGCAGGTATGATAATCTGTCTGTCCTGGTGTCACTCATGTCAATGCAAGCCAGCATTTTTGTTTTTTGCAATCTGGCACTGTGGGCTTGCTTCTGGGGTGGTCTGCTGAGTGCATTTTTGCGCAGCCCCCCTGGGGCAAGCCCTGAGACGCGCCTGTTCGTTCGTGCGTGCGTCACCATTTATACTGATCGCATGAATTAAAGTATTGAAGAAATCCATGATCGCATTGCATTGCGGTTCATTACTGTGCGGAAGATCATATCGCACACACCCACGTGAGGCCACGTGGTTCCACGTGAGGTTGTTGGATTATCCAGCGAGCGTCCAACTAAGCCTCTGCCTCTGCCTCGCCCTCATGTCTTCGTCCACGTACAACTCTTCGGTCTACCTTATGCTGTCTTCTTCGTATCTTTAGCTTGTGCCTGCAAATGCTCCCACCAGACGCATCTTCGCCATGCTCTGACAGAAATGTCCTTTACTTGAGATGCTTCCCACATGGGCCTCAATGCCTTAGTAGTACTCCTTCTAGCTGACGGAAGTGTCCTGGCAGTGGATTGGTCAGGCCATGTTGCCGCGACCGAAGTCGCAGCCGAAGAATGGCCCAAGCTGGTCTGGGTCTGCTCTTTGGATCCTGTTGGAGGTGCGCATTTCTTGTAGACGACATATATACACGTCTGAATGCCTTATAGAATCGGAGATGTGTGCATCAGCGCTTTAACCCGTTCTGTACCCAAGTAAGTGTCACAATACTTGCATGCATCCTCCCTTGTCTGCTGTGTAGAGCTCGTTGCTCGCCTTCTGGCATTGCTGCAAGCGCAGAACTCGGGATTGAGATGAGCCGTTGCCATTAAATGTGGTGGTGCAGCAGCCACTCCATAGGAACACCAGTGAGCAGCAGTACTCGCCTTGTTGCTGAAACATGAATAAGTGCACTAGCAGCATGAACCTCAGCTAGCAGCCATTCTCCTTTCCTTCTCATTCCTTACCCCTCCGCTGCAGCAGCCGCTTCCCATGTGGCGCCAGCCACTACTGTTGCAGCAACCTTAGCTACTCGCAGCCACCTCCCATTTAGTCTCCCTTGTCGCACCCCATGCTGTCACATACATTCATCCCCTCGACAACTTATTGGGGCTGCGCTTTTCCGAAGGGTCTCGTCAGGGTGGGTCACTGGTGTCACCTGTTGGGTGACAAACTTGCAAGGCATGGTTTGAGCAAGGAAGATGATGGCTTCTGCTGTTCTCAATAGCGCCAATGTGTTCGTAGGACTGTGTTTGGCCGTAACATATAGGAACTTGAAATCCGGCAGTCGGGCGCCAAGTGGCTCATTTCGGCTAATAAATGCTACCGCACCTTGTTGGCTGGCCCTAGGCTTTATGGGGCCACCAGGAAAATGGCATATTTGATATGGATGAAACGTCCTGTCTTGTGCTATATGGAGGTCGGCAGAACGCCTGCATACAACAACAACAACAAACATTTAAGGTGTGGCAACCGCAAAGGGCCGCTAGGTCGAACCGACCAAACACACCATCGGATGGATCCAACACAATGGCTTCCAGACCACCAACTCAAGCAGTACTGATACCGAGACAGGTGTCCAGGCAAGACAGAGCCCATGATCAAGAACACCATCCACTCCTCCATCGGTTGCAATGGCATGGCAAACAATGACGATTACCACGGGTTGGAGATGTACAAGAACCATGCAAAGGACTCAACCACAGAGGGATATATGCAACCAGACCCAACCACCATGGAATGCATAATTAGTTCCAACATACCTGGAAGCAGTTACATTTGACTGATGCAATCTGCCAACGACCATGTATTCAGCGGAGTGCTGAAAAAAACAAAACAAACCAATTTTAACGTCCGGGTCCAAGACCGGAAGTCAGACTGACTCATCGGACGGCCTTGCGGCGACGGTGTTGCCCAGTTGATCAGACCGTTAGCCCATTGAATAGACGAATCCATTGTCTTGGCAACGCGGATACCTGTAACCTTTTTCTTGAGAGGCCCCGGCTAAGGGCGGCGAGGAGACCGGGACTCGAAAACATACATACACTCTGAAATTGCAGCAGCTAGTTTAGAGTCTGTTGCCAAGAGCCCGATCAGGAAAGGGTTTAAAATGTCCTGCACATAATACACAATAGTGCACATAAATTCAGGCAGAGGGAGGACATGGAAGTGTGTATGCAGTGCATCCCCACATATAGAGATCTGTATGTGGACGGTTCCTGGTGGAATTTAGTGGGGTTTTAGATCAGGACATGTGCTTTTCCCTGTGCTAGCATGAGATGTGCTGGTGGTCTGTGGGGGTTGTCCCCGCATCAGCTTAGCATACTATTGCATCGCTGGTCATATGTCGCATATCTGAATGGTGGTCTGTGGGGGATGTCCCCGCATCAGAGAACACTTATGATGGCATATCTTGGGAGCAGCACCCATACATCGCGCACTTACGGGGCGTAAGCTGGCACCCCTTTGGAAGGTATGGAAAAGTGTGCCCGGTTAGTATGCTAGCATGGGTGACACTGGAGGATATGGTGTAGCGCTGACGAGTCAGGTGGTAGGGCTGGAGGTGGATTGTTGGGCATGAGTTGGACCTTTGGGGTCGTGCTCTGGAGGGGGGAAACCTCACTCAGTAGGCCTACTTCCTTAATTGTACGCCACTCAATGTAGAGTGAGCGTAGATGTTAACATGTTAACTGTTGCCAAGAACCAATCCTATTACGTCCAGTTCCTCATGCAACCAAATACGTTCTAACCCAGATTCTCAAGCAAGAACCAATCATGTCACGACTGTCGACTGGTAACTTGAGTGATGACATGCAACTCACACCAGACAACAACCTGAAGTTTGTACCTGTTAAAGTCCTGTACTTGTAAATTGCTCCTTAAATGTTGTAATGTTATGTTCTCAACATGCAATGCAGAATTCAATACCAGCGGGACCGACACGTTCACTGCTCTCAAGTGTAGTACATGCATGCACATGCACAGGTGGGCTTGCTTTTTTAGAAGCGACAGCATGCTGCAGGGGTAAGTTCGTACATGGGATGCTTAAGATGAGTATTGTGCATAACATGGTAGAGGCCACGAGGCCAGGTCTCCTGACCTGAGTCTGGTGGGGCCAAGTCTGGTGGTCTCCGCGCTCGTCGTTTTGGCTCTCATTAAAGGTCTCTTTCATGGTTTTTAGCGATGGTGGGAAGACGGATATAGGAAACAGCACAGCCGGTCGCGACCCAACATAGGATCATTATAGCAATATGACCTCAGCCGCAAACACCAACGGTATCTCCAGCGAGATTGAGCCATTGGCTGATGGGCCACAGGGAGTGCCAGCATCTACCGCTAGCCCCACGACACTCGCACCTTCCGAAGCGAATGCACTCGACCCTGCCCTCCCTAACCCGTCCTTCACGCCAGAGGAGAATCTCAATAGAATAGCACAGCAACTTGAGCAACTTGCTGTGCTGAAACAGGGGCATGACCGTCTCGAGGGACAGCTCTTGGGCATCGTCAGCCTCAGCACTGAGACGCAGATTCAAGTGACAGACATCAAGGGGGAATGGCGCGCGCAGCAGCAGCAGATTAAGAGGTTTGAGCAGCAGCTTACAGCGCAACTGAGCGACATGCTTGAGGACCGTGTCCACGAGGCCATGTTTCCAGACCGCAAAACCAAGCTGGTGCTTCTCGGTGTTCAGGGAGCAGCCAGCGATGATGCCAGGAGGAAATTGACACACATCCTTGCAGACGTCAACTGCAAGGTGGAGATGCTGTACGCGTACAGCAAACCGCAGTCAGCTCGCGCAGACGACCAGCAGCAGCAGCAGCAGCCCAACCAGAAAAGCAACATAGCGTTTGAGGTGCGGCCCCACGACCTCCCGGCCATTTACAAGGCAAAGGGCGAGCTCCGTGGCCGCGGCTACAACTTGCAGCAGCAGATGCACCAACCCGAACTACAGAGAAAAGCAGACCTGCAGAAAAAAAATGGCCAACTTCAAAGCAGCTCTGGCAGTGGAGTTGGCCAAGCCACCACAGGCCAGAGCCATCATTTGGGAGCTTGATAGGTGCTGGATGGGGAAGGGTGAAGCTGCCACACTCTGGACCCTGCGCAGGGCTCAGAGGTGGGAGGCAGAGGAGATAGCAGCGGCAGCAGCAGCAGCTGCTGCTGCAGCAGCTGCTGAGGCCAGTAGCTCAGGGGAGGAGGAGGAGGAAGAGTTAATCAGCCTCAGGGGCCGGCAGCAGCAGCTACAGCAGATAGCAGAGCAGCAGCCTGATGCTCCCCCTCCCAAGGACGCAGCTGCTGACCAGGACAACAGACAGCCCAAGGCACCGGCATTTGCCGAACCCGCAACAATTGCAGCGGCAGCAGCGGCTGCATCCAAGGGCCACAGCACTGGCAGGAAGCCGCATGGTACATTTAGTGCAACAGTAACTGGAAGTGGGGGGGCAAAGCGCACTGGAGCAGCACCTCCCCCCAGCACCTCCCTCCCCCCTTCCCGCAGCAGTAGCCGTATTGGTGCCTCTCAGCAGACCGGGCACTATCGCGCAATGGCTACTGGGGCTGGCTCGGGTGGACAGTCTGGTGGAGCTGGCAGTGCTGCCGGTGACGGTGGTGGCGGAGCAGGGAAGGGCAAAGCCGCGGAACGCAAGGGCAAGGGTGGCGTGCAGAATGGGAGCTAGGGGTCCGGCCAATGTAGGTCTCATAGGGCGTCGGGACGAAAGGGAAGAGAATGGGATAAGGTGATAGTGGGCTACCTGAACTGTAATGTTCTTACAGAGCAGAAGATTCCAATTCTGGAAGAGCAGTTGCGAGGGCTTGATTTGGTGGCCCTGGGGGAAACATGTGAAGGCACCCCAGAGCTACATGGCTTCGTTCGCTATGGGAGTGACTCAGCTATGCCTCCTGTAGTTGTTCAGGGTGGGGGTCGGGGACGGGGACTCTATTGGTTTGTAAGGTCAAATCTATCAACGTATGTGAAGAAAGTGTGGGAAAACCAGCATGTTATCTGGTTAAAGCTTGAGCTACCTGCTGGTGCTCCTTGGTTCATAGTTGCAGTATACCTCCCACCCCAAGGCAGTGTACAATGGCCTACCCCACGGCATAGGGAGGATGCAGAGAGAGAGAGAGAGAGAGAGAGAGAGAGAGAGAGAGAGAGAGAGCTACGCAAGGAGGCTCGTGAGGCGTCCTCCCGCGTGGGGTTGAGGGAAATGCGCTGTTCCAGATGATCTGGCGCTGACCATTTACCATTCGTGCTGGGGGGCACTGCGGCCACTGATCCCAGTCACGACTTGCTGCGGTATCTGCGGCTGCCAACTTCGAGCTGAAAGCTGTCGCTGCTTGGCTGACACCGCTGCGAATCCCACCAGCTAGCTGGTGAATCTGCTGCTGCTCGACGCCGACGCTCTCGTGAAGCGGAGCATCAAGGCATTCCTCCGGTAACCTTGGAGTCCATATGAGTTGCAAGCGCTGATTCCCCGCTCTCATGTCAGAGTTCAGTCATGTACCGCGCCACACTCGCCATTCGGCAAGGCCCTCTAAACCCAGTGAAACTCTGGGCGGACGCGTTAGTCCTACCACCTAAGTGGTATTTGCATGTGCGTGAAGAAACCTGGGTCCACGCACACCCCTTCGAAGAATGACGTAGGTGGGACTCGAACCCGCGCGGCCATTGAGCGACAGACACTATCACTTTCGATAGCCTTATCACGACCACTACGCCATACCCCGAGATCGGCTCTCTCAAACCGACCCATGACTGAAACTCCTCACCCCAAGTTTCCAACCTCCGGGTGTCCCGGGTGGGGATCGAACCCACGACCTCCTGCTTTTGAAAGCAGGGCTCTAGACCACTGAGCTACCGGGACGTTACGTTCATAGCTGCAGTATACCTCCCACCCCAAGGCAGTGTACAATGGCCTACCCCACGGCATAGGGAGGATGCATTTGACATGCTAAAAGAACAGGTTCTGCAGTATCAGCACAAAGGTCATGTATATGCTGTTGTGGATTTCAATGCTCATGTAGGGGCTAACAATGCAGTTGCTGATGCAGCTGCCGAGATCTTGGATGCATTGAATGAGGTTGCCAATGCGGGTTACACCCGGGTTACCCAGGTCATTGGTAGGGAGATCCCTAGTAGAGCTAGCATGGATTTGAAGCGTATTGATGCTGGAGGCCGCTTCCTCCTCAAGCTTTGCCAAGAGGCTGATTGTGTCGTGTTGAATGGCCGTACAGTGGGTGACGAAGCAGGTGCATTTACACATCATAAGTTAAGCAGGGATGGACGGCTCCTGTCTCAATCAGTCTTGGATTATGGCCTCTGCACTAGGGATGCGTTTGTAAGTGTGAAAAGCTTCAAAGTCAGGGGTTTTGACCCGACTCTGTCTGATCATTGCATGTTGTGTTGTGAGTTAGACCTCCCTCGCCAACAGGATGCTGTTGGCAGTGAAAGTTCCCCACTGGCTTTCCGGCGTTATGTTACTGCTAAGAGGTTGGACTTTGTTAAAGCATTACAGGATGCTGGGGTGCAAAAAGAGCTGAAGGAAATATATGATATGTCTGAGGAGGGTCAGCAGGATCTTGAGGCATGCAAGCGGTTTGAGGCTCTCATCCATCAGGTGACAACTAAAACTTCTGGTGTAGCTGGTTCACAGCAGCATACCTCATGTGGACATCTTCCTAAGCGTTGGTTTAAACATGTGAGGCGGGAGCATCGAGCATTGAAGAATGCTTTACGGAGAGGGGACACCCATGCGGCAGCTGCGCTGCGTAGGTTTTTAACAAAGCAAAGAGAAAGTGGCAGGCATTCTATACCAAGCAGTACCATGCAAAGCTCATTGATGACCTGCAGCATAATCCACGGAAGTTCTGGAACCTGTACAAAGGACCCAGTATGCGTAGTCGCTTGCATGCAGCATGCAGCAGCTTGACATGCACTGGCAGCAGCTGTATGGACAGCAGGGCCAAGGTCTCCCTGATGTTTTTGGTGATACACGTTCTATGCTAGCCCACCTTACAAAGGTGGCTCAGGAAAAAGCTGGTGAGCAGAGGCTCGAAGCAGCAAAGGTCTTGAACAAACCCATTGAGGACTGGGAGGTTGAGCTGGCTCTAAAGAAATCACACTCAGGCAGGGCTCCTGGCCCCGATGGACTGCGTATTGAGTTTTTAAAAGAGGCGTATGTCCTCGTGCCTGCTGGTATCAATGGGCGGGACCGTAGAGAATACATCTTGTTGCCTATCCTGCATGCTTTATTGAAAAATATTTTCTGCTCTGGGCGCTACCCAGAGGGTTGGTCAGCTGCTGCTCTAACAGCAGTCTACAAAAAGGGGGAGGCAGAGGATCTTAACAATTATCGAGGGATTGCAGTGGGAAATGTCCTGGGCAAGCTGTTTGGCTCAGTCCTTAACACCAGGCTTGATGCATATGCTGAACTTATTGGGGCGCGCGCTGAGGGGCAGGCTGGGTTCCGGAAGGGGAGGAGCACTATAGACCATGTGTTTGTACTGCGGCATCTGATAGATCGTACACGATTCAGCTCTGGAGCTGCAAGGCTCTACCTTTGCTATGTTGACTTTCAAAAGGCATTTGACCGGGTCTTAAGAGGTCTGCTTATGGAGCGCCTCGCTGCTCTTGGGATTCACGGGGAAATGATCCAGGCGCTGGGTAATATGTATTGGCATGTTAGTCTACAAACAAAGGTACAGCATGAGTTGGGTACACCTTTCCTAAGCACTACTGGGGTGAAGCAGGGAGATCCCCTGTCACCCCTCTTGTTTGGATTGTTCATTGATGAGTTTGAAGAATGGCTCGAGGCTCGCTTGCCAGGTACTGGGGTTGAATGTGGAGGCAAGCTTATACGCATGCTGCTGTATGCAGATGACATTGTGCTCATGGCAACATGCCCTATTGATCTGCAGAAGCAATTGGACCTGCTGCATGAATTATGCGTTGCTGTTTGTTTGCTGGGGGTAACCCCAAAAAATCAATTATGTGTGCACTTTTCCAGGGCCAGTATTCTGCATCATTGTATCTGCTTGGACATGCATGATCATGGAATTCAAACTGGTGGATGGTGTTCAGTTTTTTCCTGGTTCTATCTGTTTTTGTGGCTTTGCCACCCCTGTGGTGAACTGTGGCACCGCACGCGTGCCGATGGGTTTGCCAATCGGTAAGATTCACACACTAACAAACCCGGTTGGAGTCATGCTTGGGTGCTGCACGGCCCAGAGGACAATGCAGTGGTCTCTCTTAACACACATAGATAAGCGTAGGGTGGGGCCTGCCCTGTACTTATCTTTTGCTAAGAGCTAGCAGTGCTGATCCTCGCCTAGAAAAGTCGCATAACACGCTAGCAATGATCACATGTAGAGCAACGCCAAGCCACAGTCAGTCTCTTGAATTGATGGTCCCGGAGTCTTCTTGTTGTCCTCCAGTATATAGACTGACCACAGCTCTGGCGCCATCTTCCGGTCTTCATTGCAAACAGGCGTGTGTCAGGCGTGTGCCGTGTCACTATTCGTGGTGACAAGAGCCGATTTGAACATCAGTCCTTCGCAGGCGCGTCATACAGCCGTACCAACAGCCCGCAAACATTCCTTCAAACTTTCTAGGGTGATTCCACATGTCTCCTCATGCTCATGTGTGCCTACTGTACACGGGCAGACAAGCTGCTCCCCCGCCTGCTCAACCGCCTCCATGTCATGGCCATCACCAATCTTCACTGGATTTACACTACTAAACGTCATAAGGAACGTCACCTCGACCCGTAGTTCTGGCGACACACCCATCCACCCAAATAACATAGGCTAGTGGGTAGTTCTGGGCTCCGAATGGTAGTGGGCCTATCCATATATATTAGGTAAGGGTCCACTCCCTTAACATATGCAAGAAGGGATTTCCCCCCTTCTCTGCGTAGTTCTCTCTCTCTCTCTCTCTGCTCCCCATGGTTCCTATGATTACAAATTTGAGACTTAATACCGTTTTGTACTACAGTTTACATACGTAATAGATCCACCAAAGGCCCCATAAGGCCGCCGAAAATAGCTACAAGGGGAGAGAAAAAAATGTATACAGAAAATACTTAAAAAAGTGCCCTAAAACCTAAACCTTAAAAGCCCCATCCTAAACCCTGGAAACCAGACCATAAAGGTAGGCGTAATGGAGCAACCAGTTGGATATGGCTGGAAAAGTGAATGGAGATGACCTATTCATTGGGTAGATCCGTTAACTAGCTGCGTCAGGACAGCTTGTTTCTTTTGTGGAATGTGTCATCCTGTTACGTACCTTCCTTACACCACCATCAATTGATGCATAATGGTTCTTGCAATTTGTATCATTCTTGCACCTTACTAAATGCGGCAGGGATACTCTGTTGTGACTCGTGCAGCAAAGCAACAGAATGATTTGCATATAGATTAATGCGTGTCATGACCTGTCTTGCTTAAACATCCGATGAGTCAGTATGCCTAGGCCACCGATGGATATGTGCTCCCCGTCCCCTTGGAATGCGTACCACATTGTAACCCACCAATTCTTCAGTACTCTCTCTTCCTCTCTTATGATTGTCAGAGATTCCTTGGACTGCTGTGCTGCTGCAGGGCCTATTTGATGGTATGCCTCACATCTTTTGGATTAACCTGGACTGTAACGGTGCTGAACCCTGTCGTGGTAGTAGTACAGGGGCGCTGTACTAGCGTCAAGCGCGTTTTGACGCCTCGTTCTTGCGAACGTTACATCTTGGTTTCGGAGCCAAGTTCGCAACGCAGTAGTGAAGTGGTCTACTGGTTGCGTGTGTCCTGGGCACGCTTCCGCAGGTCGCAAGTTCGAGCCCCGTGAGTGTCCAGAACTCCTGGCTGTGTGTGCAGCAGGGGGGGGCCGTGAGTGGGTGGTCGCTGGTTCGAGTCCCGGTGAGGGCGCAAGTCGGGGCGACTTGGCCTTAGGGGGGGACGAGTGTACCGGTGCTGAACCCTGTCGTGGTAGTAGTACAGGGGCGCTGTACTAGCGTCAAGTGCGTTTTGACGCCTCGTTCTTGTGACCGTTACATCTTGGTTTGGGAGCCAAGTTGGGCAACGCAGTAGTGCAGCGGTCTACTGGTTGCGTGTGTCCTGGGCACGCTTCCGCAGGTCGCAAGTTCGAGCCCCGTGAGTGTCCAGAACTCCTGGCCGTGTGAGCGGCAGGGGGGGCCGTGAGTGGGTGGTCGCTAGTTCGAGTCCCGGTGAGGGCGCAAGTCGGGGCGACTTGGCCTTAGGGAGGGACGAGTGTAACGGTGCTGAACCCTGTCGTGGTAGTAGTACAGGGGCGCTGTACTAGCGTCAAGCGCGTTTTGACGCCTCGTTCTTGCGAACGTTACATCTTGGTTTCGGAGCCAAGTTCGCAACGCAGTAGTGAAGTGGTCTACTGGTTGCGTGTGTCCTGGGCACGCTTCCGCAGGTCGCAAGTTCGAGCCCCGTGAGTGTCCAGAACTCCTGGCTGTGTGTGCAGCAGGGGGGGGCCGTGAGTGGGTGGTCGCTAGTTCGAGTCCCGGTGAGGGCGCAAGTCGGGGCGACTTGGCCTTTGGGGGGGACGAGTGTAACGGTGCTGAACCCTGTCGTGGTAGTAGTACAGGGGCGCTGTACTAGCGTCAAGCGCGTTTTGACGCCTCGTTCTTGCGAACGTTACATCTTGGTTTCGGAGCCAAGTTCGCAACGCAGTAGTGAAGTGGTCTACTGGTTGCGTGTGTCCTGGGCACGCTTCCGCAGGTCGCAAGTTCGAGCCCCGTGAGTGTCCAGAACTCCTGGCTGAGTGTGCAGCAGGGGGGCCCGTGAGTGGGTGGTCGCTGGTTCGAGTCCCGGTGAGGGCGCAAGTCGGGGCGACTTGGCCTTAGGGGGGGACGAGTGTAACGGTGCTGAACCCTGTCGTGGTAGTAGTACAGGGGCGCTGTACTAGCGTCAAGCGCGTTTTGACGCCTCGTTCTTGCGACCGTTACATGGACCGCTCTCCTGACAGGCGCTTCCACATGGAGCACATGCTCAACCGTTTAAACATCTCTCACACTCGAGTGCGTGCTTTAGACAGCAAGGACCCTGAAGTTGAGCACAGGCTGCGCTTTAGGGAAGGTCAGGATTCCAAATGCAGCGGCGACGAACAGTGTAAGGCTGAAGAGCGCACTGTTCAATTTTGTGCAGCTTCACATATTTTGGCATTGATGACGTACTTGAATACATCTAAAGACCCCTATGCCCTCATTGCTGAGGATGATCTGGATGTGGAAGCATTCTCTGCATACTGGGAAAGGGCTTTTATGGAATATTTTGCAGACATTCCTGAGGATTGGGCGGTAGCTCAAGTCTCTGCAATCGTTGCTCCAAGAGATGACACTTCATGGCCTCGGTATCTCAGGGGCTTGATAGTTAACGGCTGGACAAGGCATGGGCGGGAGATCTTCTGGGTGGGTGCAGGGGCTTACATAGTAAAGCGGGAGTTTGCCGAGCTCATGGTGAAAAGATATGTACAGGAACATGGGGCGGCAATTGACCTAAAAAAGGGACATTCAGAGGCTGTTGCTGATATAATGATGTATTCAGGTCATGTGGTTTACACATTGCCGTTGCTGACCTACGCAAACAAAGCATCCACTATGCATGACACTGTATATGGCGACCATGTTTGGTGGCAGACCAATAGCAAGAGGAAGCTGAGGTGGCTTTGGGCACAGTCACAATGGTATAGGTGACTTGTGGCGCTTCAGTCAGTCGTGTTTTGGCATTGAGAATGGCCGCTTGAGCTGATGCACATTACTAACTTGGGGCGGTTCCGACGGATGTGATGCTGTATCCTGCCATGCACATCTATTTCTGAACGCAGGGCAGGCCCGCCCTATGAGGTGCCTGTGCGAACAATAGTGCGGGATATGCCAGCTAATGTAAAAGCCTCTACCTCACTATGTATGGCAGGGCATATTGGGGTTTTGGCAGGGTACTGCCAAGTTCTGCGGCCCAAATTCTGCCAACAGTCTGGTCATTGATATTTACCTAGTTACTCACTAATCACACACTGAGCTTATCATGATTAAAGCAGATTCTTTTAAGTTGCATGTTCAATCAGTGGGATCATCCCCCTGCAGGTATCGCACCCCTCAATACACACCTCGCCTCAATAGAACTTCCTTTTACACCCCTGTGATACGAGAGGACAGATGACGAGTGGAAGTGCTTTCAGATTTAGCAGTGTAAGAAAGCTCTCAGGTCTACTTGCTTGTCTAGCCACCTCGCCTCAAAAAAACTTCCTTGTATTACTTGTCCCAGCCTCGCTAGGTAGGATTGTCGCAGCCCTTCTGTTCGCGGCAGCCCCCTGGCTCTCTGTCGAATCGCTCGCACTTCCTCGAGCGCCCCACAGTGACGGGGCCAATCGGTAATCTGATTCCTCACCCCAACCCACTAAAGATACTCACTGGATCAATCCAACGGTTGGAGTCATGTATGAGAATCTAGATTAGAAGAAACCACGGAATTCATCGTAGATCATCACAGGAATTGAAATTTGCTCAGCACAGCTAGACACGGCTCTATCCCGTCGGTTCATCTTTCGAGGCAAAGTACTGGCCGTCGGGAGTCATGCTCTTGGAGCTGCACGGTCCAGAGGGTTGTGCAAAGATTTCTCTATACAAATTACACTATTACTCAGGTCTACTTGTATCCGCCTCGCTCGAATTCGCAACCCTCTAGCTCTCTATTACTCGCTCTTACTCAACACACCACACTAACAAACCCGGTTGGAGTCATGCTTGGGTGCTGCACGGCCCAGAGGGCAACTTGCAGTGGTCTCTCTTAACAAATTACACTGTTACAATTTGGTCCCACACTCAGGGGGAGCCCGTGAACAGAGCCAAACCCACTACTAGATAGGCTCCATCCATAAGATGCAAAGCTCTACACTTGATTGGACATTTTTATTGTTTGCAAGTCAAACCCCAAGAGACATGTCACCCGACTCATACTGTGACACCAGGAAGCAAATCTACCCCACCACAGAATGACAGCATCCATGCATCAGTGAAGCCAAGTATGATGCCCTGGTGCTCACCCTCACATGTCTCCAACCGCACTTGCCAACTTCAAGAACTGACAACCTCAGACATGCTGTTGACAAAAAGAGCCAAAACACGGTTCATAGACCATACCACACTGCCTTTTACGTGCTACTGAAACGCACTGCTAGTTGCCATAACTCTGCATGATACCAGAATCCACTTGTCTTGATTGTAGACTAGTCCACTCCCCACCTCACTTCATCCATCACACCACTGAGAACGGCCTAACATAGATCCAGTTGCCTTTTGATCCGTGATGTCCTCCCGAGCAGTCCAAAATCTCCAGCTAAAGACGGCAAACCACTATGCATGAGCTGTATAGTGTACTAGAGGTGCCCGGCACTGACCACCGGAAAACGGATGTCTTCCGGTGGTGCCGGGCACCTCTAGTACACTACATACCTCCCCCCTTAGACCGCACGCGTCCACGTGTGCGCTTAAGTCGCCTATTGCTGCCCGCCTTCTGCCCCACCCGGGCTCACAGCGCAGCTCACAACCTAAACCACACGCATGGCCGCACGCTCTAAGCGGGCTCGAGGCCCTAAGCGCGAAGCAACCTAGACCACCAGTGACCGTGGATCGAACCCGCGACCTATGGCTCCCGAGACCAGTGCGCTACCGCTCGGCCATTGGCGCAGCGGAAACTCAACTGGAGCCAGCCGGGTTCGAACTAGGGACCTTCACCGTGGCAGCGGACTATCCTACCACTAAGGCTATAGTGGCGCCACGCCTAGCTCAGAAACCAATGTTGTGTCCCGGTTCGTGATGGAACGGAAAACGGATGTCTTCCGGTGGTGCCGGGCACCTCTAGTATACTACAAGCTGCCCCAGCAGCGCCATGCTGTGAAGATTGTTGCTTATGTCTCACTTAGCTCTTCAAAGTGCAGCCCCATAGACACAGCTAGGAGGACCCACCACAGCTTCCAGCTGGACCAATCTACTGCAGTAGCACCCGGCTGGGCTCACCAAGTCATGTGTAATAAAGACTGCGCATTGATAACCATTAACACATAAGGCTAACATGCTTACACATTGCCCCTGCTTAATCCCTTTAATTTGCTGCTGCTCTGCCATAAGTAAGGTGCTTGATCTCTCCAGCACAAGATTCCACAGCTGCAAGAAGAGCTATGCTCTCTAGTCAACAAGTCGTTCACCTTAACAGGTCCTGCCAAACCGACGCGTGAGTGGCTTCAACACTTTGCCCCTAGTAGGGCTGCTTGTCCACCAGTCCCTACTCCCAGCCAAGAGCACCTATACCGCTCACCATCCAAAGTTTTGGAAGCACCCTCGGATATGGATTACCCTCAGAGAATGTCATTGACAGCACGCTCTGGAGCCCTGCTCGAGACGAGGCTGCGCCACGCCTTCCCCGAAGTAGACCCTCTGCTCTACGGAGATATCACCATCGCGTACACTGACGGGAGCAGCCTCCGTGACGACGAAGGCCGCATCCATACTGCAAGCTCAGTGTTTATACCAAACGAAGATGAAACAAAGGACGTGAAGATCGGTATCCACCCGCGGGACACCAGTAGAGACAACACCATCGTGCGCGCAGAATTGGGAGGTATTCGTACGGCGGTGATATTGAAAGCCCCAACCATCCTCACAGACAGCCTAACTTCCCTACAACTCATTTGGAAGCAACTGACGAGGCCTTACGCAATCGGCCCTCTGCACCGGCACAGTCACCTAGTGACCGATACAGTACAAGAAGCAATACGGCTAGCTCAAGAGCTACAGCAACCCGTAGTTCTCGGTAAGGTTAAAGCTCATAGTGACATACCCGGAAACGAAGTAGCCGACGAAATTGCGCAAGCAACCGCAAGAGGGGAGCAGGAACCGTGCGAGGACTACCCTGTACCTGATAGCAATCGCCGCACCGAATTGTACTGGCCCTGCACCGAAAAAGAAGAGGAAGATCGGGACGGCGAACTACGTACAAGAGTTATCTACGCCGATAGCCTAGAGGGAGCCGTTAGGACACAGAGCATTGATGCCCTACGCCTAGGGGGAGCTAAGACAGACACCGTATACTACAAAGCAATGCAGAACCAAATGCATCGCATTGACAGTCAGCACTTCGAGTTCTTGGCCAGTACCACACTGCTTACAACCATAGAAAAGATACGAAGGATACAATACCTAACAGGCACACTGCATAGTCGCAAGCGTGCCTATTGGTATGGATATTGCAACACCGACATCTGCCCCAACTGCAAGAGCAGCAAAGATGGCGGCTCGCATATAATGTCTGCATGTCCCGCAATATCTACCTCCTACCTGAGCAGGCATCATGCACTTGGCAGAATCATCGGTAAGTCGGTCTCACATGGCAACCTCGGCAACAGCCTGGAATTTTGTTTCACTGATTTGGGTAGTCAAGACAAATGGGCAGCAGAAGATCTCCTTGAGAGGCACCACACCCTCTCCGAAGTCCCGGCAGACCTTATTCACAAGAAAACGGTGACAGAATGCGGATCCCGGCCAGACATGCTACTATGGAAAAGGAAGCAAGCAGCTGTAAATCAGGAATTTGGCAATCCGGACATCATCTACATAGTTGAACTCAAGGTCTGATGTGACTCCCGCCCAGAACTAACGTATCAGCGCGCCGTTGACCAGCATGCCAACCTTCAAAGAGCTATCTGCAAGCAGCACCCAGCCGCCGTCGTCCACACAGTGGTCATTCTAGTAGGAGTCGCAGGCACTGCATACGAAGACTACACTCTGGCTCCGCTCCGCAGACTCGGCATCAGCGGCAAACATCTGAAACAAACTATTCAGAAGCTGGCAATCTGCGCCACACAACACATGCAAAAGATCTGGCAACATCGACAGAAACTCCAGCAGCAGGGCACATCCGCAGCCATGAGAGCAGGCATCGGGTAGCTCCATATACGTTCATTTGCCTGTTTTATGATGGATTGGGAGGACATGGTAGGGGGGGAACGCACCACGCGTGCTAGTACCGCCTCTTCCTTAAAACTACGCAGGGCTAACGCCCGGCGTCCACTCACTCACTCACAGGTGCTTGAGCGAAAAGCAAAACCACCACAGCCAAACAGACGCTTGCAACTCTATCTCACTTACCAGTGCTTAAACTACCCTTAGGACTTCAAGGATCACCAAAGAGTGCTATGGGGGAGAAGGAACCAACGCAGGTAGTGGGGCATGCGCTGGAAAGTCACTGCTGCCACACATCACCTTTCTGTGTGTCTGCGGATGAACATGCATGTGAGCATAACCAGCATTGCCAAAAATACCACCTTTGCTCAGTGCCATCAACAGGTAACGAATACATCCTCCTGAAAGTACTCCCGGAGCACAAGATATGCGTGCAGCGCTTCTGGAGTGTCAATTGCCCTCTGCTTGCTAATGGTGCCATTTGCGTGAATATGCACATCCAAAACCCGCTGAATAGTGCATCCCTTGTGCAGCAGCTCCAAAAACTCCTGGTACAATTCTTCCCGAGGTGATTTACCAAGGTCTTCATATAAACCAGGAGATACCTCCACAATGAGATGCTTGACCTGCCCTGAATGTAACAAATTCCGGGCCGAGCGCAAAACTTGGAGCTCATGCGCTTCCACATCAATTTTGGCAAGCAGGACCTCCAATTTAGAACCATAGAGCAACTCATCCAATGACACTAGCTCCCTTGTAAAACTATTGCCGGCTCTGTGCACCTCACTAGAAGCTGTTGCTGCTTGCTTCTCAACAGTAAAAGTTGTCAAGCATGTATTAGCATGCTCCAAGGTCAAATTACCCTTGCCATCTGATACTGGGTGGTTCACTATCCCAAACCGCGTAACACTGATCTTGGGGTGAAACTTCTTGTTCACACAAACATTGTTGTTTATCAGTTCAGCACATCTGACCTGAGGGTCAAATGCCAACACCGCACAACCAGCTGCTGCTGCCAGCAAAGAATAGTACCCACCGTTTGCACCAACATCCAAGAAGAGCTTTGAAGGCGTGCATCCAAATTTCACTAGTGCCCCGATCAGCTGATGTACCTTGGGCTCACTCCGGCTCCATGTGCGATGGTAGTTGAGCTCCTTGCTGATGTCCCAGGAGGATGCATCATCAAACAGGAATGCGCGGCCATCAGCTTCCATCGCCACAACCAAGTTGCCATCCTTGAGAAGCCACCCTTCCTGCTCAGGTTTAGTAGTGCAATCCAGAGGGGCTGCTGCCTTAGCAATGGGCCCATGCTGGAAGATGGAGCCCTCCACAGCAGTGTCGAGCGTAGCACTTTGGCCAGTTGGAGAAGTTTCGGTCTTGCTTGTGCCGGTGGCTTCAAGTGAATGGTGTTGATGGGGACTCTGCAAAAATTGACAAAGCCAAGCATAATCATAAGACACTTGGGACCAAACGATATCATGGATAGTGTTGATCCTGTACCAGTGAAAATGAATTGGGACAGCCGGGGATTATGAATACCGCCTGCTGGAGGATAAGATATGCCTCCGTTGACAACCTTAGTTACCCAGTATCTCTGCAGCTAAACCACCCTTGAGCCAGGATATTTGGCTAGGAGCTGAGTTGCATGTTCATGGCAGAGTAGAGTGCCAGAAGAACCTGTGGCAAGGACAGCTGCAGCACTACCTCCATGAAATGGATGTAATGGGCACCAATCTGGATGCTGACCTCTTCACTGTATGCAGTTCAACATGGGTGCAAGACGACATTGTATGTGGCATTGAGATCTCTTGCTCGGCACACATAAGGACAGGAAATGGAAAAATATGCGCTGATAACTGGTTTGGAAGCTCTAAGCTCTCTTCTGCCAATCAAGAATAGCTTCCCCATATGCCAGCTGCTCACCTTCTCCATGCCAACATGGTACAGTCCCATTACCGGCACATCAGCCACTGCTGCTTCTGCCTGTGCTGCGATAGCCTTGTTATGCCCCAGTTCTGCCTTGTCTGCAGCTTCACCATCCCCAAGCTGACGGTATGCAAAGCGGAGGACATCAAAAGGAGATGTATTGAGTTTTTTGAAAAGGTCTCGGTAGCCCTTCCTGCCAGCGTTGCAGCTGTTGCTGCTGCAGCAGCTGCTGTTGCTGAAGTGGCAATCTGCTGCCAATAGTGTTCTCTGGCCCCACACCACAGCTTCATCATATAGGCTCTCATAGTATAACCAGTAGCTTAGCAGCCACGGAGCTTCATGCATCGCTGGGAAGAAAGCATGTGCTTGACGTAGGAGTTCCATTGCCTTGTCTTTGTTGCCAGCGGTGTAGTGGTATATGTACCCAGCTTGGTATAAAGCCCATGCAGCCTGTTCTAGGTCTGGACTAGTCGATGCAGCTTCGAAAGCAGCCGCTGCCGCCAGCTTCTTCCCCAGTTCATCTAAGGTCATCCCCAGGTAGAAATACCACCGTGTTGCTGTTGCTGATGTGCGGTGCTGTGACAGGTATTGTCGCAGAAGGCGCTCATCTTGCTCAAGGAGGGTCTGAACGTACGCTCCCTCCTGCTTGGCGAAGGCTACGACATCAAGGAGTCTCTTGTTGTCGGGGGCTGATGGATGTATGCTGCTTGTGATGAGCAATTCGTGTGTGGGGCCTTCATAACTCAGGCTGCAGGAGCCAAGCTTCAGGAACCTTGGCTGCACACAGCAATAGTGGAAATCATGGGTCATTACATGCAGTACAAGAGGGCAAAATCCACTCCACTTAAGCCAGGTCATAAATGTGCAGCACGCAAATAGAATTTGACACAGCCAGTACATCACCGTGTGAACCCCAAGTGGCGGTCCTTATCAATGGCAACTGCAGTACTACACCAGCAAAGGAACAACACAAGGCCCACCTTGCTGCAAGATTGCCAGCAGTTGCGACAAATACACATGCTCTTATGTGCCCTCTTGGCTTTGCTGTCACCAATGGCATGACATCTTGCAGATGGCTTTCAATTCTAAGCCATGCTCTTTATTCTGCTGAGTGAGGATAGGGGCAGCCACAATGTGCTCCTGTAATAAAACCTCTTATACATCATGTAATTGAGCCCGCTCATGATGTTTCTGGAAACCAGGATATCATGCAATATCTAGGCATCCACTCACTTTGGTGTACGGGCGATCATCATCGTCGTAAGCATGGAGCACAGGTGATTCACTTGACGCCAAGAGGTCAGTGAGGGCGAGATCATTTGAATCTTGCTGGTGGAAGCGCAGCTGCTCATAGTCATTCAGCATTACTACCCAAGTAGCACCTGCACGTGCAAACGCAGAAACCTGAGCATCCCACCTGGAACATGTCAGAAGTGCAAGACCAACATATCTATCATGGTTATACAAGATGCTGTCGATGTTCTGCGTTTTGCATTGCACAACACACAGGACCTCGCTGTGAGGTACATACAAACAAGACCTGCTCAGGCCGAGAAACCCTCACTTCTTTGTTTGCACCTCAATGCTGCAATGATGGCGGCTTGCACCCAGGTCCGAAGACCACTTGTACAAGTGCCCCAGATGGGCAGTATTGCCATACTTCAACCATCTTGCTTGACCAACGTTTTTACAGGCAGTAACAAGATTGCGTGGAGCGAGGCACCTCTAAATTGTGTTCACATCCAGAAACAGAAACGGATATGGATGAGGCTTGGCAACCTAAAGGAGTAATCTGAACCCTCGGGGTACTTCGTAACTGGCGCAGGTTCAGCTGCCAATGGCAACATCTTTTCCTTGGGTTCATCAAGGCTGATCTGAGTGTACAGCAGACCATCTTTCTCTGCAACACTGTTCCAGTTAATGGGCAACATCTGCAGTCTCCCAACTAGTGCAGGTCCCCATGCTCTATTCTGTGCTTCTTGATGGGGTCACTTCGGCATTATGTATGGGCAGCTGCTTGCTTCACAGCCTGGGGCAGGGGCAACAAACTGTGAAGTCCAGTGGAAATGCTTTGGTGAGAACATGAGTACCATCAGCAAAGAGAGCTACCTCATCAGACCAGTACTTACCCATCTGCTTATGGCAGAAGTTCTTCACACGTCCTCACCTGCAGCCTGCGCTACTTCAAGGGCCCTGTTCTTAGCCACGGATTTGCTGTCATGCCACGTTATATTGTGGGGCAAGCGCTCCATTCCTTCAGGACATGTGCTGCCTGGTGAGCTATCATCCTGCTGAGGAGAGCTGCCTAGGGATGCACCATGCTCTGGTACTACCAGGTAAGCACCAGCATGTCCTGTTAAGCTTGATAGGGCTGCACGCAAGCGCTCCTCGCTACCCGTTCTGACGATGATAACTGCAACCAGGTAGGGTGCCTGGCACTGGGGACTGCTGCTGCCTTCATGCGCGGGTGACTCCGAGGTGCAGTGCACCAAGAGCGAGCCTGGGTACCAGGTGCAGAGTGCGAGTATTAGGCAACAAAAAATATGAGATGAGTATTTTGGAGGTAAGATGGTCTATTGGCTGGGGATGCATGGCCGCAACAATGTAACTGCTTGACCCTGAAAAGCCTTGAGGCTGACGTCAATGAGGCTCAGGCGGAAAGAGCACAATCTTGCCATGACATGTATTAGGAGGCACTGGCCCACCTGATATCAGAAAGATCAAGACAAAAACGTGAGGTAAGGCTGGTGTAGCCAGACGTGTGTACGCACTCATCTCAGCTAAGGTATGAAGTGTTCGCACTGGTGCTGCCCTCGGCCAATTCTGACCATGAGACTGGACAAGCTACCGCCTCCACTCTGGGACCTTTATTTCCTAAGGCGATCTAGCCCTCTACTAGGGCGAACATTTTCACCATTTCACCACTAGGCACCCAATCCCAGGTTTGGGGCCTTTCGCACAGAGACGCGATGTCGCCGCTGGTCAGCCGTCCCGGCAGAAGATGTATGAGGGGTTTGTCAAACAGAGTGTATGCTTTATGGTCACCTATGGCATTGTGACATCCTTATCCTTCCCTCACCCCCTGCGGTGCCACTACGAGTGCCACGGAGCCTGCCATGCAGTGGGTGGGTTCCAATACTCACTATTGGATCTCCAATATCGAATTGGAGGCGGTAGCGGTTGTAGCGCTCCAATTCCCCCCGAAGCGGTAAGTGACAGCCCGCAAAGCTCTCGCGCAAGCCCCACCGACAGAGCGCAATCCCTCGCAGCCCGTGGCCTAGAGCACTTGCAGTCAGTTCTCCTGAAGTACCTTGTGCCCCAGATTTACACGCGCACCATTTGTGACGAGCTGCCATGCTTGTTCGACGTGAACCATGAAAGTGCTGCTAGGCAACCTCTTTCACTACTTCTGGCGTAAGCGGAACCCTCTTTTTGGCGAGAAGATAAGCAACATCAAGGAGGAGACACTCAGAAGACAAGTTAAGCGTAGCAGGCTAACGGTCGCTGCCAAGTACTTCACCGGCCTCCTGGGCAAGTCGAACCCCTACAAACCTGTAGACCGTAGCATCTTCCATAGCCATACCATTTGCATTGGAGCCAACCCTGTCCTTCCCTTCTACTCCTTCGACAAGAGTGCGCCGGAGCGAATCGAAGTTATCCCTGATGTTGCGGACTACGATCTTGCGAACACCTACATATGCTTCCTTAGCTTCGAGCACTTCTTCCCTCACTTCCCTCCGACGTGCCCGCGATGTGGCAGTGACAAGGTCTACCGTGATGGCTGGGCGACCGATCTTAAGCCAGTGCTGTGTTTCTGGCGGAAGCTCTTCGTCCTGTCTGGCGCGTACCGGTGCCACAACTGCAAGGAGGGCACGTGTAGCGGAGCCGCACAGCACCAACATGTGGTGGTGGAACTGGATGAAGGTAAGAGGTTAGGGCTTCGATGTGTCTGCAAACAGCCACCAGGCAGCCTGGCAAGGACCACCCATGCTTGCTGAGTGGCAAAAGTGACCACGAGGTATGCTGCTGATAAAAATCACCAGGCTCACACTCAGACACCATAAGTGTTTCCCAAGAGCACAGTCAACTGTGCACACAAGGCTTTTATGATCACAGGTCTTGTTTGGGCGTCACAAGGCAGCCAACAGCTGTATGCTGCACTCTACTGTGGCCAACTTGAATGGAGCAATAGTTTCTTGTATTGACCATGTGCCTGTTTTGCAAATATGCAGATATGCCACCCCTTCAGTCCCTGGACCTTGATGACGAGGAAGATGAGGAAGAAGAAGGCGCTGCTGCTGATGGGTATGACAACGAAGATGATGAGTATGCAATGCCTGACCTCTTTGCTGATGGGGAAGAAGATCTGCTCCAAGCATCCAGCTCCATGGCTAAAGGCTCCACAGCAGCAACAGCAGCAGGTCCATCAGCAGGTCCAGCAGCAGGTCTAGCAGCAACAGCAGCAGCTATGGCAGCAGCAGCTATGGCAGCAGCAGCAAAGGCAGCAGCAGCAAAGGCGGGTAAACAGGGCAACAAGAGCTCCAGCACCTTCTACAGCCACGACCCTGCTGTTTTTGCACAGATGGATGAGGGCATGATCTACAGCCTCGGCTTCAAGGCAGCAGCTGGCACTGGCCTTGTGTGTCTTACTACTTTGGATATCCAGCAGTATGTGTCAGTGAAGGCGTCGCCAACAGCAGCAGCAGAGATTTTCCAGAGAGTGTCCAAACAGATGGGGCACCGCGAGGAGGCAGTCAGGTTCTGGCATGCTGATTTGTTGAATCGGAGTGGAGTGATTCGCGCTGCACAGGTGAGACATGGTGCCTGCAGTGCCAACTCAGATTATGTATTCAGCCTTGCCACTTTTGAATACAGAGGTACTCTAAGTTTTACATGGCACAACCACGGGTTGCTGACCAGAATGTTATGCTTAATTCTGGCCTCCTTCTGTTGCAAGGTAGTAGCAAGGCCCTGTAGGAACATGGCCCTCATGCTTTGGTTTTGGCATTAATGCGATCTCCACAGAAATTGATGTGTTTTGTGATGCATACCATGGCTTCTTTGCCTAAGAGGCCACCATGTGCTTCTTTGCCTATGTTCTCAACAGACTGGCCTGCACAAAGGGCAGTTTGTACATCAGATCGGCCAGCCCAGCAAGCCCAGCTTTAAGGACCCCTTATGGAAACCCAAGCAGCTGTCTGACCTACACCCACCTGCAGCACCAAGGGAGCCTGGCAGCAGACAGTGGCCTGACAAGGGCATGTTCTACTTCATCCCCAAAGCCCTTGGCACCATTGTCAACTTCTTTGTCAGGGCTGGGAAAGGAGCCAGGGACTGGATGCAGCAGGCACGGGTGCTGGTGGTGGATCCTGTGGGTGTCTACGCGTGAGTATCAAAGGACCGAAAAGTGCATTTTGTAGGACACACGCCCATAAACTATGCATTGTCGAGCAAGCGTAGAGCATTTAGCTGCTGAGAAAGCTTATTCACACTACCGGTGCGTGCAGTGCTTGCTGCATATGTCCTTGCCAAAGGGCCCCAGGACTGTCAACCTGTTTCTGGTCGTATACATGCTTGCTCCCTCTGCAGGTGCTGTGCAGAGATGCTCATTTGTGTGAGGATGCGCATTTTAAGGTCATCTGATGCTCATCTTGCCATAACTACAGAGTAATGCACTCCAATAGTCATAGGTATTGGTTCTGTATGGTGGATCCACCTTGTGTGTCTCATCTTGCTTCCTGCACAGGGCTGACCACTGCCATGATCCTGCCAAGCGCCTGGGAGAAGGGACTACGGCGCACTACACTGTCATGTGCTCCTCTACCTGTGAGGTTGCCATGTGTGTCGGCACAGCCTCGACGGGCTTGGAGGAGTTGAAGAAGCCGCTGGAGACCCTTACAGAGCGGGCTGCAGCTGCCAATGCCCCGGTAGGCAGAGTTACAGAATAGCATTGGTTTTGCAAGCTTCTGCTGCTTATTCCCTTAGGCAGTCCAGGACAGGGAAGCAAATGCTATTCAATTAACCATGTCAATTCCTCACGCGCAAGCAGCATTTGAGCTGCAGCTAGGTGCTCTTTTGATTGTCCAAGCTCACATGCTGCTGACCAAAAGTGCAGGATCCCTTAAAACCAAACCATGGTGAGAAGCACCGGGGTTCTGATCCCTTGTGTTGCTGTTCTTTGAACGCATTGCAGGTTGAGACAATGTACTCCGATGACCCTGTCAAGCATCAGCGGCTATTGAAGAAGCTAATCAGGACCCTGAAGAGAAACCTGGCTGACTCCTACCATGTGATGGACAGGTTGCAGCGGGTGATGGTCAAGGGTCATGATCTGACAGGTAGGTATGTTTGCTGCTAACTGGTCTGAGCTAGTCTCTGCAGCACCAAGAAGGGGCACGGGTGGGGTACAGTTTTAGCCAAACCAATTGAAGGGCTGCAAATTGAAGGGATCCAATCCTCTTTATTTGGGTTCCATTCCAACTGTCCCAAGTAATGTCATTTAGAGTTGAGAGTCTTCAAAATGAAGGAGATCATTTGCTGGTCTTCTTTGCATATAGAGATGCGTATTACCTTTTTTATTTTGCGATGCATTTGCATTTGCAGGTCCAGCTCTGACCAGCCTGAGCCAGGCCATGTTTGAGGTGGATGAGGCGGACTTGGAGAGGGTGACAGCTGAGCTCCAGAGTCAGGGCAAGGCCGAGAAGCTCAAGAGCTGGAAGTACCTGAAGAGCAAGTGCAGGACAAGGATCCCGCCAAAGGAGCAGCTCTCAGATAACCTGAGGCAGTGGTGGGCAGAGTGGGGCTCTGCAACTGATAAGAACGGGCTGTGCTTGTTTGTGGATACCGCAGAGGAGGTGTTTAAGAACCAGCTTGATCTGGTGGAGGCAGGGCTGCTGAGTGGTGAGGATAGCGCTTCTGTTCATCAGGCCTACATGAATTTGTGTGCAATAGTGTGTCAGACATTATTCTAGTTATGCATGACTGATCGGCATGAGCTAGTACTGATCATTCTCCTGTCCTTCATGTTTCGCATTACTGGGACCTATAGACCAATCAATCTTTTCCCTTCCTTTCTCCCTAACTTCCCTCACTCCCCAACTTGTCCCTCCCTCCTCTCTCTCCCTGTCACCTTTCCCTTTTCTCTCCCTCCCTCTTTCCTTTTTTTTCTCTCCCTCTCCACTTCCCTCTCCCCCACCCTCACCCCCTTCCTCCAGCTGTGAGCACTGCATTTCTAAGCTATCACACGATGTTTGAAGGCCGTCAATGTGATTGCATATCCCTGGTCCAGGCAGGGTTTGTTTGCTATTGTGAAACATGGCACTGGTTCTTGCATGTGCTTAAGTTCATCGTTCTGTCTACTGGTCTGTCCTGTACTACTGTACGTGTGTTGCCGCAGTGTCGTACTGAGCGGCTTCTGGTTTTGTTGAGAAGAAGCTTCATAGGAAGTGGTCATACAGTCATATCGTTGGGTCATGTTCAATGTATGAATCAGGCTTCTTTCGTGTTCGATGCTTTGATTTGTCCCTCACTACAGTTGTCCGCATGGCGCATCGCCTTGGGTCCTAAACACGTCCAGCAAGAGAAGAGTGACTTGATGACAAAACTGATTTCTTCCTTTGTGCCGATGCCAGCTGTAAGGTGCATACGCCGATACTTGCATTCTCAGCAGCGTTTCTTCCTCATGGACGCGCGTCACTAGATGCGTTCTGTTGAAAGGTGCACAGATGCTCGTCTATGCATGAACTTTGCTCGCATGGGATACTTAACACTTTATTTCCAGCAATTGGAGAGTCGTGCCTCGTGTAGGGGCTGGCGTAGAAGTTGTCGCAGCAGAGTGCACGGGTGACCAGGCTGGCAGTACGGTCAGCGAAAGGCACGCTTCAGCTCTGGAACGGCGGAGGGGCACTGCCCGCTGGTTGTTAGGACCCCTGCTCCAAATGTGTACAAATGCAGGGCACTCACTGCACACTTAACGCCTTCATCAAGTGCCAAGGGAACGGCAATCGGATGTTACCGTGGCTGGCGAGCCAGAGCAATAGGCTTTAAAATGGGGCAAGCTCCGATCAATGAGCGCTCCTTAGCACTTCCTCTCAAGGTTGATACCTGCTGCTGTCTTTGTTCCAAGGGGAAGCCCCAATCGATCATCAACTTCTCGGTAAGCAGTTGCTTCACTTCAAATTGCTAAGTAGCACGGTCATTCATGGGCTGCTAGTAGATCTTCTCAAGAGTACGCAGTGAGGCATGCAAGCATATGCAGCATCACGCACGGATCGCCTCAAAATCTCATTCTTCGTTCCTGCGCCCATGGCTTCTTGCTCCACCAGTACGCCCCTTAATTTAGGCAGAGCCAGTTTCGATCTCCCCTTTATATGAACGCATGAAGCTGCTCAGTCTATGCTGGAGCCTGCTGATCTTCGCTCCTGCTTTGCAGCAGTCAATGTGCTAACTTCTCACATCGCTACTTTGCTTCGCTGCAGGGATGGCTTATCAAGGTGTAGACTACAACGATCCGCACGAGTTTCAACAGTATCGCCCCGGATCTGGCATCTGGCTGGATCGCCTTGGTCTGGTAGTTCATTTGCATCACCCAGTAAGCAGCACGATGTGATGCGTCACTAGGTAGTGACTTAGTTCAGCTGCCTCACAGAAGCTGCCTCACAGCTTACCTTGCATTCATTTGTATTGATGTTATGAATGGGGAGGCAGCTTACCTTGCATTCATTTGTATTGATGTTATGAATGGGAAATGGGTCAGCAATGCATAGGTGTCTTGGCAACATTTGGATACAAAGGTAGCAGGATGCATTCACACTCATTGTAGTGGCAGCAGGTGGCTTGGCGGAGGCGCTCTCATTGGCTGCTAGCTCAGCGACACGAGGAGCATCCACACACTAATTATTATTACATTTCATGATATGCCATAGCAATAAGTGCCATAGGCCCCGCACCTCAAGCTGTCACAAAGAACAGCGAGGTGGAACAGAATACGGGTAAACTTCGACATGTATGACAATATATGCCTAAACATGAGGTCCAGCAGCTAGGTCAAAATCACCCAAAACCTCCGCTGCCCCAATGGGGGTAAGAGCCTCCCTCCTACTTAAGAAAGCAAGGAGGGCTTGTAAGCCCGGGTGCAAGCAATAGTTGGTAACAAACCCCATTGGTTGGACCTCACGCCACATCAGAAGGGTGAGCATAAGCATTCCTAATCTTCCAAGCAGCTGCAACATATTTAGCTATACACTTAAATGCATGCTTGAAAGGGCCATATACTAAGCCAGACTCCTCATCGACGTCTACACCCCAAAACTCTTCATTAAGCATGCTATGCAGCATCTCCTCATCAGATTTGCCATCCAATATCTGACATTTTGCAGCAACATCAGGGTCAGAAGTCAGCTTCTCCCACAGCTTTTGCCTTTGTGCCTGGTAAACAGGACAGTCAAACAAGAAGTGTTCAGGAGATTCAACTTCACCTCCCAATTCAGGGCCAAGATCACAGGACTTGCAGCACTCCCTACGTGCACTTTGCCTGCTAGCGCTCTGCCTACCGAATTTTGCTGTCATAGCGTTGAGAGGAAGAATACCTGCACGCAGCTGCATAATGAGTTCCATGCCTTTGCTCAGAGGGCCTGTGCACATATATGGCTGCGGCTTGAAATAATTAACATCGTCATTGTAATGCTGCATATATGTCGCTTAAGTAGATTTATTTCTAGCACCCTCCTCCCGAACAGCCCTGTCTCTTTCATATATACTCCACTTGACATATGCCCTAAAGCTAGGTAGGTGTCCCTCTCTCACTCTTGCTTGTAAGGTTTCCTCCTGCATGCCTAGTTCAGCCCTGAGTTTATTGAACCTCTTCTGCCAAGAAGCATAATTCCTGTGGCTTGGCCAAGATGCTTCAAGTGCCTGCCTGCTAAGGCTAGTAATATGGCGTGTTAATTAGCAAGCAAAGCTATGGCATGAAAGATGTCCTGGCTGCCAAAAGCAAGTAGTGCGCTTTCGCCCTCACAGTAGCACGCTAAACTAATTGGTGGGTCCTTGTCGTTGCAGGATGGGCGTGAGCAAATCCTTTGGGGCGCCATTGTGGATCTCGTTGACGAGTACACGGCAGAAAAAGAGCGGAGGGAGAGAGCAGAGAGTGCCATTGACAGGTTGCGCCAGCAGTTGCGGGAGGCAGAGGGGGAGCTGTACGCTCTGCGCAGGCGTGCTTCCTTACGTGCTAGGGGGCAGTTTAGGTGATTTGGTTGAGTACATGAGACCTATTTAGCAGCAAAGTCCTGGCTCCAGTGACACGACTGGTACCAGCTGGTGCTACGCTGTGGCAGCGTACATAGGTCTTTTTGGACTGTAGCCATAATTTGATGTAAACGTTTGTGTGATAATCTCATCCAACGGATGGTGTTACCTCCTAGTAGACCAAGTTGGGGCTCTTTTCCAGTGTCACATGGCTGACACCAAACCTATCACTAGTGTAGCACTTGACCTTGCCACCCCTTCCCCGGCATGCTGCTCCTCCCCTCTTTACTTCCCCCCTCCCCGGCATCAATTATTGGAGCCCCACGGAGGGTTTCAGGGGGGTGTGGGGGAAGGGTTTTTGGAGTGGAAGAAATGCGCAGCAAAAAAAATCGTAAATTGGTTTTTGGGCCTTTCCTCCTGCACGGGGCCGGTGGCCCCAACCAAAAAATGCTAACCTCGTAGGGGTGCAGAGTTTCGAACACAAGACCTATCGCATCGCATGTGTCTATTCCAGCCAGCTGAACTATGCTATACTGTTGTGATGAAACATTAGCACATTCTTAACAATATATAAATTGTCAGGTTTTAAGGATGTGCAAACCATTTCCTTTTTTTTCGCCACCCGAAAATTGCGGGAATCTGGACAAATTTGCCTCATACCCACAGGAGATTTCTCACAACAACAAAGGTCAAGCAAGTGAGCTTCCTTAATGATGCTGGCTGCGCACTCCTAGCCTCATGGCACCATTGCTATCCTTGTTGCTATAGGGGCTTGCAAGCAATTGGTCAACAAAGAGGTCAACTTTGTACTGCTGCCCCGGTGACTCACCGGGCGTGAACAAGATTTCTGTCTTCACACCCCATGGCTTCAGAGAAGGGCAGGTAAGGGACGAGCCTGCAGCAGCTGCAGCGTACTGTTGCCACGGGTCTGCAGCACTGCCTTTGGTTCAAACCAAGTTGCAACTCATGGCAATTTCCTGAGCAAAAGGGCAAAAGCAACAAACAGCAGGAGTGAGAACTTCAGCATGAATTGTGCCAGCATCATATGTGCTTGGAGCCCTTGTGCGTGGGATGCTTGTCATTCAATTGTATGAGGTACATACAGCAAGTGTGTAGAACCATGGACATTATTGCAACCAATCTCCACAGCTTTGCTTACAATCTTATTGATCTGCTCATGTAGGAAGGTCGCGGCCAAATGGCCTCGAATGCCCGAGCAAGAACAGCAGCGGAAGCTTTTTGTGCTGAAGTACCTTAAGACCGGTGACAACGCTAAAGCAGCTGCTTACTCAGGCCTCAGCCCACACCATACTAAAAAGCGTATAGCAGAACACCTTAAGAAGACCGGCACGCTCTCGGAAGCACCCCACACCAGGGCCTCGCCCAAATACACAGAAGATGTTATGAAAGCTGCTTTAGACTATTTCAAAGAAGACCCTGATCGTCACTTTCCTACTCACCAGCTGGTCTCCTACCTTGTGAGGGAGGGGATTCTGGAGGAGCCAGTGGATGAGCAGAACTTCAGGCACCGGTTTGATGACTGGTTGCGGGCACAGGGGATGACACTGCGGGTGGGGTGCAGGACTCTCGTCTTCGATATCACACCTGCAAAAGCAGCGGACAGGCTCAAGTTTGTGCAAGACCACCTGTCGCTAGTGGACACTCCTGAGAAGCTGCAGGACATCATCATTGTGGATGAGACAATCTATGAGGAGGGCACCCACCCAAAAGGTATGTCGGGTGCCTGTAGCAGCAGCTACTAAATCTGTTTTGATTGGGGTCCCTGTTAAGAGCCTGGCCTGCCACCACCATGTATTGAGCACACGCTGCATGACGCTGACATTTCACCACAGGCTTAGCTGAATGGCATGCACAGCTGTATGCTCATCTCAAAACATGTGCTGCAGGTCAGAAGGTGTATCAAGGGTATCTGTGGATTCCAGAGATAAATAAGGCCATGGAAAAGAAGCAGACTTCCAAGCACAAAGACCACGTGGGCAGGAGAAAGTTAACGGTGATCATTTTCATCCGCCTAGGCTACGGACCCCTGCCTATGATCCTCTCCGGTTCAGACTTCCCTGGCATGCCACCATTAAGGACTTACCATTACGAGACAGGGGACAAGCGAGCCTATGTGGACTTCAACCAGTTTGAGTATATAGACTGCCTGAAGGCCGCCATCCCCCAGCTGACAGCGCAGGATCCGAAGAGGGCAGGTCTCAGGGGTGCAGAGGACATCATGATCCTGCAAGATGAGGAAAGAGCACATACAGCTCGAAGAGTGGCAGCTTGGGCAGAGCAGCAGCGACCTAGGAGGCTGAAGTTGATCACATTGCCTTTGCACAGCCCTGATCTTACCCCTCATGATTCCGGTTTCATAGCTGAGTGCAAGCGGAAGTGGCACGTTCAGGTAGACGGCACTGATATGCCTTGGTCTCAGCAGTGTGAGTTGGCTTTGGAGATCATACGCAACGTTGATCCCGAGCCATACATCAAGCAGATGCCGCTAAGGTGGAAAGCGTGCCAGCTAGAGAAGGGAGCGCACATTGAGCAGCGACTTAAGCAGCTTAAGAAGCAGCAGGCCGGGCAAGATGGGTAGGATGTAGGGCAGCAGTAGAGAGTATGCCATCAGTACTGGAGGTGTAAGAACCTTTACCATGTAATGGTGTGCTGAATCAATTGCTATGTGTGCTCGCAACGCTTACGCAATTGCCTCCAAGCACCTACACACCGCAGTAACTTAGTGTGGCATCAAGTGACCCATCCACGTGGATCCGAGTATGCTCCCGTTGCGTGAAGCTTGCTGCGATGCAAGCACATATGTTCAGTGGCCAAGATGAAATAGAGCGTATTGGTGCTGATACGATTTGCAATGAAGCTGCGAATTGATGTAGGCGGGTAACGTAACGATGGCCAATCGGTGCCGTAAATGAGAATTTGTGAGGCCGTCTCCTGTGGGTACGAGGGAAATTTGTCCACACGAATTCACTGGCTCATTGGCGCCCACGTACACGTCTAGTCCAAGTGCTGTGCTCATTCAGCTCCCACAGCCACGAGCGGCTGGACCTGCTTTAATACGCTTAGATCTCTTTCACTTCAATCAATCAATCAATCAATCAAAACGCAAGACCAGCAATGCCAATGGCCAAACAAACCTAGGCCACAAACACAAGGCTCCTGATCACAATCACGAAGCCACACAACCGATGGTGGATTTGCCACACACAAGCTGAGGCTAGATGCAACGGCGTGCACACCAAGGGGAAGGAAACACCGACCACTATAACCCAAAACCTGCTCCACTTCCATCACACATGGGTGGCGGGGAGGCAGCAGGATCAAGCACCACCCTAGTAGGGGCTGGAGGTGGCTCCCACCACCAAGGTACTGGTGAACCACCATCCTCCCAGCCACTGAAAGGCACCACATAGCGCTCCACATGCTTATCAATAGCTTGCTTAGTGCGCCTTCTACACCTCACTAACCGTTGGCTTTCCCAAGGGTGCGTAAGATCCCACAACCTCTTCCTCCAAGCACTCTTAATCTGACATGAAGCCTCCCAGCTCCCCTCATCTTGACCAAGCACCTTCAGATCTGCACACACGCATTTCTCCCAGGTATGGCGAGGCCTACCCACTGGCCTCGTCATGTCACCATGTAATGAAGAGAACAACGCAATATGCGGCAACCTGCCCTCCTCCATGCGGCCCACATGCCCCAGCCACCTCAGCCTATTTGCTGTGATGTATGCTGACAAGGTGGCTACCCCACATGATTTCCTGATATGCTCATTGGTGTGCCGATCTGACAGCCTGACCCCCAGGATGCTCCTAAGGCAGCTAGAGTGCACCCGCTCAAGCTTTTGCGATTGCACTTTGGTCAGGGACCAACACTCACTCCCGAACAGCAGAATTGGCAACACATATGCCTTGTAACACTTCACCTTCGTAGCCAATGACAGATGCTTGGTACCCCACATCTTTTCAAACTGCTTAAACCTCCCCACAGCCTTACCCCTCCTGATATTCAACTCCACATCCAACCTGCCATCAGTCACAAGCACACTTCCCAAGTACTTGAACTGTGACACCTCTTTTACCACACCCTCACTGACACCTCTCTTTCACTTGCGACAAGATATTAACAAAGGTGAGTTATAGTGCACCTAGCGGGTGACTGCAGCCAGCACTCAGGCATACGGGTGCGGTTCCCCAAAGGAATCACAGCACAACAAGAGGCCCCAGGCCAATGCACGCATCCCACGGGGGCTTTGATTCATAAACTTGGACATGCCTGCGTCGCCTGCACGCTTTGCTCTATGTATGCCACCAACGCAATCAAACAACTTGCACTGGGTATGCATAGCTACTCGCAGAGATTCATACGCAGAGCACCGGAACATGACATGATACTCGTCCTCCACCTCATTAGCAGTGCACTTTTGACAGATGCGTTCTTCCCTAGGACAGTTGTGCCAGTTGTGCCAGACACTTCCCAAACCAGCTGTAGCACTGAGGTTTTAAGCCTGCCAAACCCTAAACCTGACAGCATGCGTGCCCAGCATACACATGAACTGTAGTCAAGAACCAACTGCTAAACGGCCGTCATCCACCCAGTACTGAGGTGCGGTGTACTGCTGGTAGTGGCTGGGCAGGGCGGGTGCTGTTTGAAGTGGGTGGTGACTAGGTGATGGCATGGCAGTTAGGGCTGGTGGCATAGTTAGCAGGAATTCTGGGTAGTACAATGGTGGGGCTGGGTCCAGGCTGTGGTGTGAGGAGCAGGAGAGGCTGCAAATGGAAGGCAGGGCAAGGGAGAGGGGGTGGGGGGTCAGGTGGGTGCTTGTGAGAGGGGCCCCCCATCGATAGGGGAGGAGGAAAGGAAGGGTTTCAGGGGGGTGTGGGGGAAGGGTTTTTGGAGTGGAAGAAATGCGCAGCAAAACAAATCGTAAATTGGTTTTTGGGCCTTTCCTCCTGCACGGGGCCGGTGGCCCCAACCAAAAAATGCTAACCTCGTAGGGGTGCAGAGTTTCGAACACAAGACCTATCGCATCGCATGTGTCTATTCCAGCCAGCTGAACTATGCTATACTGTTGTGATGAACAAACATGCAAAAATTTAAGGTGCGGCAACCGCAAAGGGCTGCTAAGTCGAAACGATCAAACGATCAAACGATCAAACGCATCGGATGGGTCCAAACACAATGGAATCCATACCACCAAGCAAGAGGAATACCCAAGCAGACATCCAACTACGGACACGGATGAAACATTAGCACATTCTTAACAATATATAAATTGTCAGGTTTTAAGGATGTGCAAACCATTTCCTTTTTTTTTCGCCACCCGAAAATTGCGGGAATCTGGACAAATTTGCGTTTGTTTGTTTTTTGCCTCATACCCACAGGTGGGTTTTATTCGGTATTATAGGACGGCGAAGCCGTCCTACCCACTATAGCATGCACTCAATTAGATTGCCAGGGACACAATATGGGGCTCAGAGGCACGTCAATTGAGTGCACCATGCAACATGCTGCTGGGGTGACACTTGCAGTCAACATAACTTATTACCTAATTAGGACCACTGCCACACACATAACTGCCCTAGAATTAACTTCTGTCAACTAGTGAGGTATCTGCCAACATCAATTTTCAACCATGCAGCATGCAAGTCTGCGGAAGTAACCTGCTGCATATCCAACCATACCAACCCAATCAACATCCCCATATGCTGTCTGAAAACTGCTCATTTCCAGCCCTGCACTTGGACTGCAACTTCCACTCCCACATTGGAAACAATATGATGTTCACACAAGCTATTAGCCACCCTACATGCATCAGCATTAAATACACCATGGCAGCATCAGCAGACCCTATACTACCCACCCATCACACTTTGCTGCTAGCCCTGCAACCAAGGCTATTGCTGCCTTTGGCTGGTCTTAATCCCAGATCAAACTTTACTTGTTCCTGCACTTCGCACAGTCCCTTTTCAACTCAAAAATCCCCTCCTTCCACTTCTTCTTGGCATCATAGCATTTGCAGTACGGGCATCCACCTTTCTTTTGATGCGGGCCGTTGTTGATGACAGCTTGTGTGTGCTTCCTGGCTTCATCCTCGCTGGTAAGGTTGAGCCTAACCATGGTGCATGGCACACATGTCTTGCCACCCCCTGCTCCACCTTTCCCTACCCCACCCCCGACCACAGTGAACTGCTTAGTACTCCTGCTTAACCACCCTCCACCAGCCTGCTTGGAGGAGCCTGCTCCTGCTGCTGCTGCTGTACCTGCTGCTTGCTGATTGAGCCTCTGGAAGGCATTGACAAGCTGCATCAGAGGGTGGGATGAGGGCAAGGAAGGGACTTCAGACTGGCTGTCAGGATCTTGCAGCTGGCTTGCTTCCTGTGGCTCCTGCTGCTGCTCTTGCCATGCAATGCAATCATGCACTACTCTGCAGAGTGCAGCAGCTAGGTGTGCATCAGAAATGCTAACATCTGCTCCTTCATTCTGCTGCTGCTGTACATGCAGCGCAGATGATTCCTGGCTGTCTATTGCAGCATGCACATGCATGAGCCTAGCGTCCTTTGATAAGGATTTATTGTAAGCTCGCAAGTGGGACTCCTGTTTAAATGTGATGGCCTTGCCTAACTTCTGCACTAGGTTATTATATGCTCTCTGATTCCACTCCCTTGTGACGGTTACCCAATCAGTGCGAGGGGATTTCTGGTAATGTGCGTCGTGCAGCTCTCCAAAGAGGGCCTTTTCATCAGCTGTCCCTACTGGAGCTATGAAATCCTTATAATGCAGCTCTCTGCTGGAAGCTATGCGGTTCTGAACAAATTTAGGCTTCCACCTGTGCTTACGTACCGGTTTGCGCTGCTCTTCCTGAACCTGACCCGACTGTTGCTGCTGCTGCTGCCCCTGGGCAGTCTGCTGCTGCACATGCTGCCTAGCATCCTCTTGCTGTGACTGCTCTGCTCCCTGCTGCCTGTCCAACTGCTGTTGGCCGTTATGCGGCTCTGAACCTGCTGGTCTCGTGAAGACTTCTGCTGCATCCACCATATCCACACCACCCCCACCTGCACCTCCAGTTGCCATCCCTGCCACCCCGCTACATGCCCGCCTCCTCTTTGGAGACACAGACTCCAGGACAAGCGCTAGACCTTGTGAAGCAGAGCGCTTAGGCCTGCCTCCTACAGAGGGACTTGCCAGAACAGACGGTGCAGCTTCACCTGGATCTGCTGCAGCAGGTGTTGCAGCAGCATTCACACCTGCTGCTGCTGCTGAGGCAGGTGTTGACCTAGTAGCACCTGTCACTGCTCCTGCAGCAGCACCAGCAGCCACCGCTGCTGATTGAGCCACCGCTGCTGCTGAACGAGCAGCAGCTGCAGCAGCAGCTGAAGGAACGCTAGCAGCTACTGCTGCTGAACGAGCAGCAGCTGCAGCTGAAGGAACGCTAGCAGCTACTGCTGCTGAACGAGCAGCAGCTGCAGCAGCAGCTGAAGGAACGCTAGCAGCTACTGCTGCTGAACGAGCAGCAGCTGCAGCAGCAGCTGAAGGAACACTAGCAGCAGCACCAGCAGCAGCTTGTCCTGAGATAGAAGAGGGTGCAGATGCCTGTGCCGAAGATGATGCCACGGGGATTCCTGTAGGTACATCGAGCAAAGGAGGCCCTGGCTCATCCCCCCAGTCAGCTAAGCTCCATCCCTCTTCTACCAGCTGTGCAAGGTCCTCTGGGTCAGCCTCAGTCATGTCCTCTGGTAGTATTGCTGTGGCAGGGAGGCCAAACCCATACTTCTCCCGAGTTGGCTGCAAATCTGGCAGATAAGGGAAGGGGTCCACGTTGCCTGTTGCAGCAGCAAGGGCCTTTATGGCATAGGCTCCCTTGAGGTCATAGTGGAAGCTGAAGTCCACCCCCTGCCCCTTCCCCACACCCCCTTTGCTGCTGCTGCTGTCCCTAGCTGCTCTGTTCTTGGCCTCAACAGCCAGCATCTTCCGCTCCAGGTCAAGGTTGAGGGGAGTAAACCGGTCAGAGCAGATGCCTGTGAGCAACAGAATGGCATTATCAGATGCGCCCATTGCACAAGCTTTCCTAATTGAGAAAGGCCCACCAGGAGATTACACATGGTCTTCTTAATCTCTCCAGATCTCTGCCAGCTGCTAAGGAGCACTCACCCATGCTCATCAATAATCCATTCTTCCAAGCCTCTTCACGTACGAGGCAAGCACAATTCCTACTTGGCAACTCACAGCCAATGCTTCCATCAGCCTTTGAACAGATGCTTTTAGCTATAGATCAAAAGCCTAGAGACGCTTCTATGAGCTCTTGGATGTGCTTACCTCTGCCAGTGCCTTCTCCCAGCAAGCCAGATGTCTTGATAGCGGCCTCCAGCACCTGGTTTGAAGCCTCATTCTTGGAACTGCCACGCACTGTCCTCCACTGGGTCAGACCAAGCGAACCCTTGCCCATGTTGACATACATTTCTAGACCAGGCGGGTCTGCATTCAAAGATAGGTGAAAGGTGAGGCTTGTGCTTAATGACACTCACATGTACCTTCTACAATTCACTGAGCCCAACAAACACCCTTGTCACAGAGCAGAGGCTCCACATGCTAGTAGATCTGTTGATTGTTGAATCAGAAGAAGCTCGCATTAAATCCATTGGGATGGAAACAGAGGGTATCATACTACACATACGCAATACTCAAAAGATCTATTGCCTGTTGTATCTAGCGAGCTGAGGCATACCACATCACACCTTACAGCTTGACCCAACACATCAGACCTATACAGTGATTGCACATGCAACACAGCTTCAACCACACATGCCTTTGAATGCAATGAAATTCCACTTTCATGTTTGACCAGGCACTCACCGCTTAGCCGCTCAGCAGCACACAGATCCTTCTGGTTGTTGAAGGTGATGTCAAAGGGTCTGAGGCCATTGGGACCGTTGGCAACGATGTGACGGCCAGCCATGTCCACTGCATTCAACGGCTGCTTAATCCAACGCTCGTACCATGGTCTGTCAACTTTACCTCAATAATGACACCTGCTGTGGTCAGCAATGGTAGCAAGCTGAGCAGTGTCATGCTCTATCCTGCATATAATCACCTTTTCCTTCGTGCTTGGTGCAGTTCTTGCAGGTCAAGCCCACCGAGATGACATGAAGCTCCTCGTCAAGCCCCAAGACCTTGTGACTGCCAGGACGTGTGCCATTCATTACCACAGTTGTCAGGTTGCACTTATGACAACGCAAGGGACCCTTCAGAAGGTCATTGTGGAGGATCTGCGCACCAAAAAGTGCCAATCAGAGCTGCAATACAAGTCACATGCTTGAAAACCAGGGTGACAGTTGGTGACAGTTGCTCCTGGCGCCATAGCATAACTAGCCATTTCTTGCCGACCCTTACCATGGGGTTATTGTAATAATACAAATGGCCAACACCATAGTGGTCTTCTATGTTCGCGCTGTCTAAATCTAAGCCCAGCGCGCTCCTCGGAACGAAGCCTCCGGGAAACAGCTGCCCCTTCGCCTCGAAGGTTAATGTCTCGCTTAGACAGCCCGTACTGCTAACCAGTTCTGGAAGCTTGCCTTTGGCTGCTGCTACGTACTTGTGAGCACGCTGGTCGAGCCGTTGTATAGTGCCCATGGTACCTTGGTTAACAATGGCCCATTCAACAAGGGGAAGAGTGCCTGGCAGAAAAGCGCACCCCAAGTGCGGACAATGAACGTACAGAGGGTGTTTTAGAGGGAATGCAGCGAAAGCGGGCTCTTATGGGCAGGATACCATACGGCGCAGAGGTTAAGGGAGCGCATGTGGCGCTGAACGAAGAGATATGCTGCCTTGAGGCGCTCTAACTAGCCGCTCTAAGTTCTCTAATCACGGTGAAATACTATATTTACGCCTATGCAGCACTGTTCATATGCAGACAGGCAGTCGAATTCGGTTGTTATTGGGTCACCGAATTCGCGTCCCATAGTGCCACCTGAACCCCCAGGACGGCATACTGTTCGGGTAACCTTGGCAGGAGCTTCTTTCTCTCTGAACTGTAACATCTGGCACATAGAAAGCTTTTTGCCCATTGCGGCAGGCATTGATCCTCTTCCACAGCGTCTGTCTGGGTGGACCCCATCGTTGCAAACGCACTGGGAAGTGTCCTAAGTTCGCTGCAACCACTTAGACATATTCAGACTAACTTCATGTGTTCCATGGACGGTCTAAGAGCCTTGCAGGGCCTCTGTTGATGATTGCGTAAACTCGGGGAAGGCTTGGAAATGAGGGCTGTAGCTCGCGCGATGTCGCCAGTAAGTGGCTGTACGAGGGGGTGGCACTCGTAGTGGCACCGCAGGGGGTGAGGGAAGGATAAGGATGTCACCATGCCATAGGTGACCATAAAGCATACACTCTGTTTGACAAACCCCTCATACATCTTCTGCCGGGACGGCTGACCAGCGGCGACATCGCGTCTCTGTGCGAAAGGCCCCAAACCTGGGATTGGGTGCCTAGTGGTGAAATGGTGAAAATGTTCGCCCTAGTAGAGGGCTAGAGGGCTAGAGGGCTAGATCGCCTTAGGAAATAAAGGTCCCAGGGTGGAGGCGGTAGCTTGTCCAGTCTCATGGTCAGAATTGGCCGAGGGCAGCACCAGTGCGAACACTTCATACCTTAGCTGAGATGAGTGCGTACACACGTCTGGCTACACCAGCCTTACCTCACGTTTTTGTCTTGATCTTTCTGATATCAGGTGGGCCAGTGCCTCCTAATACATGTCATGGCAAGGTTGTGCTCTTTCCGCCTGAGCCTCATTGACGTCAGCCTCAAGGCTTTTCAGGGTCAAGCAGTTACATTGTTGCGGCCATGCATCCCCAGCCAATAGACCATCTTACCTCCAAAATACTCATCTCATAATTTTTTTTGCCTAATACTCGCACTCTGCACCTGGTACCCAGGCTCGCTCTTGGTGCACTGCACCTCGGAGTCACCCGCGCATGAAGGCAGCAGCAGTCCCCAGTGCCAGGCACCCTACCTGGTTGCAGTTATCATCGTCAGAACGGGTAGTGAGGAGCGCTTGCGTGCAGCCCTATCAAGCTTAACAGGACATGCTGGTGCTTACCTGGTAGTACCAGAGCATGGTGCATCCCTAGGCAGCTCTCCTCAGCAGGATGAGTACCCGTCACCGGCGCATTGGACTTCTGGCATGTGCTTGTGCAGTCAACCTTATCAAAGGGCTGTGAGGAACAGAGCAGATGGTAGGACACCTGTTGTGTGCCGTTCGTGGTGACTACCACTCACCACCAGACCACAAAAAACTTTGTGCAACTGCTGCATGCAATCTCTTCTTCTGCTGCTGTGGTTCTATGGCAGCAGCCTGTTGATACGTACCAACTAGTTCCTGTACATGCTTTGGGCCATGAAGTATCCATGGTATTTATTTAGACTTTGAAGCCTTGGCCTTGTAGGGGTTATTACAGTCCATGATATGCCATAGCAGAAAGTGCCTTAGATGGCGGGGGTTGCCAAGATGGCATATGGTGGTTTGATAGATTCAATGATCCTTCCGCCCCTGCCACCCCCGCCTCCTTTCCCTTCCTCAGGTTGAAGTGCCCCATCATCGACTCTCCCCGCTCTTCCCCCTGCTGCCACTGCAAGCCCTGGCGACCCCGTTGCCGCAGCTATAGCTGTCTGCTGGTTCCGTTGCCAAGTCTCCACCATGGACAGCAGAGAGATCATGCCAGCCACTGGTGACTCTTGCGGTTGCAACTTCTCCTGCTGCTGTTCTTGCTGCTGCTGCCGCCTTTTCCTTGCCCACCACTTCCCCTCCCTCTGCCGTGCTTGCTGCTTTAGCTCCTCTAAACTCTCATGCTGGTGCTGTTGGCGCAGCTGTAGCTTCTCTTCCACTTCCAACTGCTGCTGCTGCCTCTGCACCCGCAGCAGCTGCTCCTCCCATTGCGCATGCAGGGTAACCAGTGCCTTCCCCACACTCCCATTCTCCTCCCACCCCATGCTCGCACTCCTCAACTCAGCAATGAGCGTCACCTGCTCAAGCCACTCCTGCGTCACCCGTGCGCCCAAACCCAAGAACGCAAGCTGCGGAAGCACCCGTGCCAGCCCCTTCCCATCACAGCGCTGCAGCTTTCCCCTAAGCGCTTGCAGCAAAGCAGGTGCCCAAGACCTTCCTAGCAGCTCTTGACTGCAACCAAGGCGTGGCAAAGAGGGGTCGAGTATATGATCACCTGGGCCACCCTAGCTCACCAGGCAGCACATGTCCTGAAGGAATGGAGCGCTTGCCCCACAATATAACGTGGCATGACAGCAAATCCGTGGCTAAGAACAGGGCCCTTGAAGTAGCGCAGGCTGCAGGTGAGGACGTGTGAAGAACTTCTGCCATAAGCAGATGGGTAAGTACTGGTCTGATGAGGTAGCTCTCTTTGCTGATGGTACTCATGTTCTCACCAAAGCATTTCCACTGGACTTCACAGTTTGTTGCCCCTGCCCCAGGCTGTGAAGCAAGCAGCTGCCCATACATAATGCCGAAGTGACCCCATCAAGAAGCACAGAATAGTGCATGGGGACCTGCACTAGTTGGGAGACTGCAGATGTTGCCCATTAACTGGAACAGTGTTGCAGAGAAAGATGGTCTGCTGTAAACTCAGATCAGCCTTGATGAACCCAAGGAAAAGATGTTGCCATTGGCAGCTGAACCTGCGCCAGTTACGAAGTACCCCAAGGGTTCAGATTACTCCTTTAGGTTGCCAAGCCTCATCCATATCCGTTTCTGTTTCTGGATGTGAACACAATTTAGAGGTGCCTCGCTCCACGCAATCTTGTTACTGCCTGTAAAAACGTTGGTCAAGCAAGATGGTTGAAGTATGGCAATACTGCCCATCTGGGGCACTTGTACAAGTGGTCTTCGGACCTGGGTGCAAGCCGCCATCATTGCAGCATTGAGGTGCAAACAAAGAAGTGAGGGTTTCTCTGCCTGAGCAGGTCTTGTTTGTCTATACCTCACAGCAAGGTCCTGTGTGTTGTGCAATCAACAAGCAGAACATCAACAGCATCTTGTATAACCATGATAGATATGTTGGTCTTGCACTTCTGACATGTTCCAGGTGGGATGCTCAGGTTTCTGCGTTTGCACGTGCAGGTGCTACTTGGGTAGTAATGCTGAATGCCTATGAGCAGCTGCGCTTCCACCAGCAAGATTCAAATGATCTCGCCCTCACTGACCTCTTGGCGTCAAGTGAATCACCTGTGCTCCATGCTTACGACGATGATGATCGCCCGTACACCAAAGTGAGTGGATGCCTAGATATTGCATGATATCCTGGTTTCCAGAAACATCATGAGCGGGCTCAATTACATGATGTATAAGAGGTTTTTTTACAGGAGCACATTGTGGCTGCCCCTATCCTCACTCAGCAGAATAAAGAGCATGGCTTAGAATTGAAAGCCATCTGCAAGATGTCATGCCATTGGTGACAGCAAAGCCAAGCAGGCACATAAGAGCATGTGTATTTGTCGCAACTGCTGGCAATCTTGCAGCAAGGTGGGCCTTGTGTTGTTCCTTTGCTGGTGTAGTACTGCAGTTGCCATTGATAAGGACCACCACTTGGGGTTCACACGGTGATGTACTGGCTGTGTCAAATTCTATTTGCGTGCTGCACATTTATGACCTGGCTTAAGTGGAGTGGATTTTGCCCTCTTGTACTGCATGTAATGACCCATGATTTCCACTATTGCTGTGTGCAGCCAAGGTTCCTGAAGCTTGGCTCCTGCAGCCTGAGTTATGAAGGCCCCACACACGAATTGCTCATCACAAGCAGCATACATCCATCAGCCCCCGACAACAAGAGACTCCTTGATGTCGTAGCCTTCGCCAAGCAGGAGGGAGCGTACGTTCAGATCCTCCTTGAGCAAGATGAGCGCCTTCTGCGACAATACCTGTCACAGCACCGCACATCAGCAACAGCAGCACGGTGGTATTTCTACCTGGGGATGACCTTAGATGAACTGGGGAAGAAGCTGGCGGCAGCGGCTGCTTTCGAAGCTGCATCGACTAGTTCAGACCTAGAACAGGCTGCATGGGCTTTATACCAAGCTGGGTACATATACCACTACACCGCTGGCAACAAAGACAAGGCAATGGAACTCCTACGTCAAGCACATGCTTTCTTCCCAGCGATGCATGAAGCTCCGTGGCTGCTAAGCTACTGGTTATACTATGAGAGCCTATATGATGAAGCTGTGGTGTGGGGCCAGAGAACACTATTGGCAGCAGATTGCCACATCAGCAACAGCAGCTGCTGCAGCAGCAACAGCTGCAACGCTGGCAGGAAGGGCTACCGAGACCTTTTCAAAAAACTCAATACATCTCCTTTTGATGTCCTCCGCTTTGCATACCGTCAGCTTGGGGATGGTGAAGCTGCAGACAAGGCAGAACTGGGGCATAACAAGGCTATCGCAGCACAGGCAGAAGCAGCAGTGGCTGATGTGCCGGTAATGGGACTGTACCATGTTGGCATGGAGAAGGTGAGCAGCTGGCATATGGGGAAGCTATTCTTGATTGGCAGAAGAGAGCTTAGAGCTTCCAAACCAGTTATCAGCGCATATTTTTCCATTTCCTGTCCTTATGTGTGCCGAGCAAGAGATCTCAATGCCACATACAATGTCGTCTTGCACCCATGTTGAACTGCATACAGTGAAGAGGTCAGCATCCAGATTGGTGCCCATTACATCCATTTCATGGAGGTAGTGCTGCAGCTGTCCTTGCCACAGGTTCTTCTGGCACTCTACTCTGCCATGAACATGCAACTCAGCTCCTAGCCAAATATCCTGGCTCAAGGGTGGTTTAGCTGCAGAGATACTGGGTAACTAAGGTTGTCAACGGAGGCATATCTTATCCTCCAGCAGGCGGTATTCATAATCCCCGGCTGTCCCAATTCATTTTCACTGGTACAGGATCAACACTATCCATGATATTGTTTGGTCCCAAGTGTCTTATGATTATGCTTGGCTTTGTCAATTTTTGCAGAGTCCCCATCAACACCATTCACTTGAAGCCACCGGCACAAGCAAGACCGAAACTTCTCCAACTGGCCAAAGTGCTACGCTCGACACTGCTGTGGAGGGCTCCATCTTCCAGCATGGGCCCATTGCTAAGGCAGCAGCCCCTCTGGATTGCACTACTAAACCTGAGCAGGAAGGGTGGCTTCTCAAGGATGGCAACTTGGTTGTGGCGATGGAAGCTGATGGCCGCGCATTCCTGTTTGATGATGCATCCTCCTGGGACATCAGCAAGGAGCTCAACTACCATCGCACATGGAGCCGGAGTGAGCCCAAGGTACATCAGCTGATCGGGGCACTAGTGAAATTTGGATGCACGCCTTCAAAGCTCTTCTTGGATGTTGGTGCAAACGGTGGGTACTATTCTTTGCTGGCAGCAGCAGCTGGTTGTGCGGTGTTGGCATTTGACCCTCAGGTCAGATGTGCTGAACTGATAAACAACAATGTTTGTGTGAACAAGAAGTTTCACCCCAAGATCAGTGTTACGCGGTTTGGGATAGTGAACCACCCAGTATCAGATGGCAAGGGTAATTTGACCTTGGAGCATGCTAATACATGCTTGACAACTTTTACTGTTGAGAAGCAAGCAGCAACAGCTGCTAGTGAGGTGCACAGAGCCGGCAATAGTTTTACAAGGGAGCTAGTGTCATTGGATGAGTTGCTCTATGGTTCTAAATTGGAGGTCCTGCTTGCCAAAATTGATGTGGAAGCGCATGAGCTCCAAGTTTTGCGCTCGGCCCGGAATTTGTTACATTCAGGGCAGGTCAAGCATCTCATTGTGGAGGTATCTCCTGGTTTATATGAAGACCTTGGTAAATCACCTCGGGAAGAATTGTACCAGGAGTTTTTGGAGCTGCTGCACAAGGGATGCACTATTCAGCGGGTTTTGGATGTGCATATTCAAGCAAATGGCACCATTAGCAAGCAGAGGGCAATTGACACTCCAGAAGCGCTGGACGAATATCTTGTGCTCCGGGAGTACTTTCAGGAAGATGTGTTCGTTACCTGTTGATGGCACTGAGCAAAGGTGGTATTGTTGGCAATGCTGGTTATGCTCAAATGCCTGTTCATCCGCAAACACACAGAAAGGTGATGTGTGGCAGCAGTGACTTTCCAGCGCATGCCTCACTACCTGCGTTGGTTCTTTCTCCCCCATAGCACTCTTTGGTGATCCTTGAAGTCCTAAGGGTAGTTTAAGCACTGGTAAGTGAGATAGAGTTGCAAGCGTCTGTTTGGCTGTGGTCGTTTTGCTTTTCGCTCAAGCACCTTACTTATGGCAGAGCAGCAGCAAATTAAAGGGATTAAGCAGGGGCAATGTGTAAGCATGTTAGCCTTATGTGTTAATGGTTATCAATGCGCAGTCTTTATCACACATGACTTGGTGAGCCCAGCCGGGTGCTACTGCAGTAGATTGGTCCAGCTGGAAGCTGTGGTGGGTCCTCCTAGCTGTGTCTATGGGGCTGCACTTTGAAGAGCTAAGTGAGACATAAGCAACAATCTTCACAGCATGGCGCTGCCGGCTGTGGCAGCTCATGCATAGTGGTTTGCCGTCTTTAGCTGGAGATTTTGGACTGCTCGGGAGGACATCAGGAATCAAAAGGCAACTGGATCGATCTTAGGCCGTTCTCAGTGGTGTGATGGATGAGGTGGGGAGAGGACCAGTCTACAATCAAGACAAGTGGATTCTGGTATCATGCAGAGTTATGGCAACTAGCAGTGCGTTTCAGTAGCACGTAAAAGGCAGTGTGGCATGGTCTATGAACCGTGTTTAGGCTCTTTTTGTCAACGGCATGTCTGAGGTTGTCAGTTCCTGAAGTTGGCAAGTGCGGTTGGAGACATGTGAGGGTGAGCACCGGGGCATCATACTTGGCTTCACTGATGCATGGATGCTGTCATTCTGTGGTGGGGTAGATTTGCTTCCTGGTGCCACAGTATGAGTCGGGTGACATGTCTCTTGGGGTTTGACTTGCAAACAATAAAAATGTCCAATCTGGTGTAGAGCTTTGCATCTTATGGATGGAGCCTATTTGAGTAGTGGGTTTGGCTATGTTCACGGGCTCCCCCTGAGTGTGGGACCAAATTGTGTGTGTGAATCTTACATTGGCAAACCCATCGGCACGCGTGCGGTGCCACAGTTCACCACAGGGGTGGCAAAGCCACTAACACAGATAGAACCAGAAAAACTGAACACCATCCACCAGTTTGAACTCCATGATCATGCACGTCCAAGCAGATACAATGATGCAGAATACTGGCCCTGGAAAAGTGCACACACAATTTTTATTTTTAAATTTTTTTGGGTTTTTGATTTTTTGGGTACATCCAGCAAACAAACAGCAACGCAACTAGAACAACATATATACCAGAATTCTGTATACAACTTATGCCAAAAACACTCTCACCCAGATGTGGAGAATCACAGAGCAGCAGCAATTCCAGAACTATCACAAACTATTAAGCAGTACATAGCCATGCCTAAGAGGTGCCCAGTAACATGAAAGTCATAGGTAATTAATCTATATCATGTCCCATAATCCGCCATAGGTTGTAATCAAAGGGAAGATAACCTTCAGGCATGATTTCACCCTCTCTACCATCGTCAAGTAGTTGTAAACAACTTTCCCGCCTTTCTTCAGTGCTGAAATGCACCTCACAACTTGCACATGATCACTATGATTGAGAATAAACTTAACATGACTATCCTTGGATTGCCCTGGTAAAGAGGTGGGCTTGAAGAAGAGGGGGAAATCGTCCCGGAAGCACCCTACAATCCAACATGAAGTGGACAAGATCTTCAACTGGAAGTGACCCTGTAGTATCATCCCTATAACCAAGCGTTTGACACAACCGACACACCCTGTCATCCCTTGCTGTTCCATTGTATCTTCCTGTGTGGATGGCCAAGCAGTGCCATCCTAGCCGCATCTTTGCAATGCATTGTACCATGCGGAAAGACAGGGTTTTAGCCTTCAAGTATGTAGGGGCATCGTCATGGAGCCCTCTTGCCCATGCAGCATAGGAGTTATGAATAATGCGATTCCTGGGACAGGCTGGGTCCTGGGGGTGCTCACAAACAAGGTCAACATCTTCCCAAGATTTGTCAAACATCTGCTTCAAACTCTCACGCACAACTTTCTCTTGAATGTCCAAAGCCATAATGCTGTCCACTGTGACATGGCTAGTCCCACTAGGAGACCAGTCGCTGGTTTGCACAACACCCATGATTGTGAGACTCTGAAGCAGGTAGTAGGACCAACATTTCTTACACCCTGCCAACACGAGCTCGATATCTGCTCTCAATGCTTTGCATACCAGTTTTTGGGATCCCATCTTAATAGCACGAATCCAAAACCTCGTAGCCAGAGCTACCCAATGCCACATGATAGGGTAACGGCCAAATTCCCTCATGAGCATGACCTTATCTGTTCCATTCCCCACCCCTGCCATGATACGCAAGTAATTGATATGGACCTTCTCAGATGGTAGGTTGAGCGGGTTTCTCAACTTGCCAACAAATATCTCTGGGCCCCAAATTTGGCATCCGTAAGACAACACTGGTTCTACCAAAATGTCAAAAAGCCTGAGTTTGAAATCAGGTTGAACGATGTGGTGTTGTCTAATTGTAATAGTGTAATTTGTATAGAGAAATCTTTGCACAACCCTCTGGACCGTGCAGCTCCAAGAGCATGACTCCCAACGGCCAGTAGTTTGCCTCGAAAGATGAACCGAGGCGGATAGCGGAGCCGTGTCCAGCTGTGTGTGTGAATCTTACATTGGCAAACCCATCGGCACGCGTGCGGTGCCACAGTTCACCACAGGGGTGGCAAAGCCACTAACACAGATAGAACCAAGAAAAACTGAACACCATCCACCAGTTGGAACTCCATGATCATGCATGTCCAAGCAGATACAATGATGCAGAAAACTGGCCCTGGAAAAGTGCACACACAATTTTTTTTTTAATTTTTTGGGTTTTTGATTTTTTGGGGTACATCCAGCAAACAAACAGCAACGCAACAGCATATATACCAGAATTTTGTATACAACTTAATGCCAAAAATACTCTCACCCAGATGTGGAGAATCACAGAGCAGTGTGCTGAGCAAATTTCAATTCCTGTGATGATCTACGATGTATTTCCGCGGTTTCTTCTAATCTAGATTCTCATACATGACTCCAACCGTTGGATTGATCCAGTGAGTATCTTTAGTGGGGTGGGGTGAGGAATCAGATTACCGATTGAACCGTCACTGTGGGGCGCTCAGTCGAGGAAGTGCGAGCGATTCGACAGAGAGCCAGGGGGCTGCCGCGAACAGAAGGGCTGCGACAATCCTACCTAGCGAGGCTGGGACAAGTAATAAAAGGAAGTTTTTTTAAGGCGAGGTGGCTAGACAAGCAAGTAGACCTGAGAGCTTTCTTACACTGCTAATAAATCTGAAAGCACTTCGACTCGTCATCTGTCCTCTCGTATCATAGGGGTGTAAAAGGAAGTTCTATTGAGGCGAGGTGTGTATTGAGGGGTGTGATACCTGCAGGGGGATGATCCCACTGATTGAACATGCAACTTAAAAGAATCTGCTATAATCATGATAAGCTCAGTGTGTGATTATCAGCTGTGTTTGAGGTTATTTCACTACAACAACAACAACAAACACTAAAGGGTACTGATGAGGCCGCATTGGGCTGCAACCGAAACATGTATACCCAGCCCTACATTACGCCACTGCGCAAACATTGGTGACCCTCCTCGTGGGGGTGACGTAGGGCTTGCCCCCCTGCGCTCGATTATAACCAAAGGCTGCGCATCCTGGCATCCTTGTGACGCCAGGCCTCGTATATCTGGGATGATTCTGCTGGAACTACCTGTTTTAGGGCCACTGGATCTTTCTTCACTCTAAGGAGTGGGACGTTACCGTGCTAGTTTAGTGCTGTAATGCCTGGTCCATCTATGATGGCGAGTACAACATGTGATTAGTGAGTAACTGACTGTTGGCAGAATTTGGGCCGCAGAACTTGGCAGTACCCTGCCAAAACCCCAATATGCCCTGCCATACATAGTGAGGTAGAGGCTTTTACATTAGCTGGCATATCCCGCACTATTGTCCGCACAGGCACCTCATAGGGCGGGCCTGCCCTGCGTTCAGAAATAGATGTGCATGGCAGGATACAGCATCACATCCCTCGGAACTGCCCCAAGTTAGTAATGTGCATCAGCTCAAGAGGCCATTCTCAATGCCAAAACACGACTGACTGAAGCGCCACAAGTCACCTATACCATTGTGACTGTGCCCAAAGCCACCTCAGCTTCCTCTTGCTATTGGTCTGCCACCAAACATGGTCGCCATATACAGTGTCATGCATAGTGGATGCTTTGCTTGCGTAGGTCAGCAACGGCAATGTGTAAACCACATGACCTGAATACATCATTATATCAGCAACAGCCTCTGAATGTCCCTGATTTAGGTCAATTGCCGCCCCATGTTCCTGTACATATCTTTTCACCATGAGCTCGGCAAACTCCCGCTTTACTATGTAAGCCCCTGCACCCACCCAGAAGATCTCCCGCCCATGCCTTGTCCAGCCGTTAACTATCAAGCCCCTGAGATACCGAGGCCATGAAGTGTCATCTCTTGGAGCAACGATTGCAGAGACTTGAGCTACCGCCCAATCCTCAGGAATGTCTGCAAAATATTCCATAAAAGCCCTTTCCCAGTATGCAGAGAATGCTTCCACATCCAGATCATCCTCAGCAATGAGCGCATAGGGGTCTTTAGATGTATTCAAGTACGTCATCAATGCCAGAATATGTGAAGCTGCACAGAATTGGACAGTGCGCTCTTCAGCCTTACACTGTTCGTCGCCGCTGCATTTGGAATCCTGACCTTCCCTAAAGCGCAGCCTGTGCTCAACTTCAGGGTCCTTGCTGTCTAAAGCACGCACTCGAGTGTGGGAGATGTTTAAACGGTTGAGCATGTGCTCCATGTGGAAGCACCTGTCAGGAGAGCGGTCCAGATTAATCCAAAAGATGTGAGGCATACCATCAAATAGGCCCTGCAGCAGCACAGCAGTCCAAGGAATCTTTGACAATCATAAGAGAGGAAGAGAGAGTACTGAAGAATTGGTGGGTTACAACGTGGTACGCATTCCAAGGGGACGGGGAGCACATATCCATCGGTGGCCTAGGCATGCTGACTCATCGGATGTTTAAGCAAGACAGGTCATGACACGCATTAATCTATATGCAAATCATTCTGTTGCTTTGCTGCACGAGTCACAACAGAGTATCCCTGCCGCATTTAGTAAGGCGCAAGAATGATACAAATTGCAAGAACCATTATGCAGCAATTGATGGTGGTGTAAGGAAGCTACGTAACAGGATGACACATTCCACAAAAGAAACAAGCTGTCCTGACGCAGCTAGTTAACGGATCTACCCAATGAATAGGTCATCTCCATTCACTTTTCCAGTCATATTCAACTGGTTGCTCCATTACGCCTACCTACCTGACGGTGCTCTGCTTGGTACATTCTCATCGAGGGCTCTTGTGTTTGAGATGTTCTCAACCTTAACGCCTCATCAAAAGCTGCCTCTGCATGTTCTGCTTCTGACAACAGTCCAAGCCGTCGGTATGCAAAGCGCAGGAGATCATAAGGCAGGTCAAAATGAGCAGCCAACTCCATTTCCCCTTGCCTCTTTCGTGCACTGCATGACCCCTTGTAGCAGCCTATCTGCACTGCCAGCTCAGCAAAGTGCACAACATCCTCATACCGTCGCTGGGTAAAAGCATAGTACCCTGCTAACCATGGCAGCTCAGCCATTAGGGGATATCTAGCCATAGCTTGGCCTAACAAATCAATCCTTGCATCCATAGTGTGCTCAATGGGGTTCAGAATAGCTTCTTGGATATCGGTACGCATTGTGAGCTTCGCCTGCCGGTACAGGGCCCAAGCTGCAAGTTCTGAGTCACTGCTAAGCCTGGATGCCTCAGTATATGCAATAACTGCTGCCGCATGATCTCCTAAACTTTCATATGTGGCTCCAAGGTGGTAGTAACCTCGTGCATCAAGCGAGGCTGAATTGTGGTAGAGGACCATCAGCTCCTTGTCTTGCTCCCATAATAGCTGCTGGCTAGAGCCTGGTTGGAGCATGACGGCTACGCCATCGAGCACTTGGTCCTTGCTTGGTGGACTGCTGTTGCTGGTTACATATACACTGTGTGTGGGTCCAGTGAAAGCTCCATTGGCTGGGAGGCGCAAGAACCTAGGCTGCATGCAGACACCAGCATATGTGAGAAGACCCCGAGTCAGAAGACAGGATGTGTGCAACTGTCCAAGGTGGGGCAATAGATGGCGCAATAAGGCAACTGAAACTACGCATCAAGTGAGAAGTGACAAAAAATACAATGCCGGTAGTTTATGAGATTGCTGTCTTTGCCCACAGCCTCCTGTGCAAAATAACAACTGTGCCACGACTAATACGGGCGGGACAAGAGCAGAGAGTGACAGAGCTACAGAAGCCAAGCCATTACAGAACCAGACAGGTTGCTATGTTTCTTCCTTACAAATCCAAGAAGTAGCAATGTTTATGACACCATGCTGCTAACAGTTCAGCCTTGTTCTTATATGCAATGACTCGCCCACCTTAGTTATAGGCATATGGTCTTTGTCATAGCAGTGCAGGACGTCATGAGGGGATGCTTGCAAGGACAGCTTGATACTTTCGTGGCTTCCGCTAACTTCCAGTTGCTCGAAGTCATCCATGAAGAGCACCCACCTGGCATCTGACAGCAGAACATAATGAAGAACAGCACAACATACCTCACAATGTGTGGTTGATACAATAGCCTACTCCAGGCTCCCACACTTTAGCTGCCCTGTAGAGTGTGGAGATGGCACACTATAAACATGCCTTAACATCTGTCACGTTCAAGTAGCAGAAAGAGACAGTTTTAGCCTTGTGCTCCTACTCAACCTCATGCACTTTCCTTCACATTTCATGGCCATGATTGCAACATGTGGCATGGGCTCACAACCATCCGGAAGCCATGCATGCAACTGCCGATGCCCAACAGGTAGGTCTCACATCCTGCTGGCGGTGCTTCCATGTACCTGCGCTTTGAGGCCTGTACAGTCAACTTTTTCTATGTCCTTAACCTGAAGGCCACCCCAACCCCAATACTAGCGCCTGGTCTACTGTCCATACCCCAACCTGCAGTATCCGCTGCAGCCAACCCTCCTAAAACTGACTTCTGGCAGGGGGGCTGAAGCATGGTAGCACCATACTGATAAGAACCAGTTCTGCCACTAAGAACCAGTTCTGCACAATTGTGCATTGATGAAGTTGCAACACAACAGCAGCCATGCTGACTGAAGTAGCAAGCAAGCATTAATTGCAATGAATAACAGTATGCAGAAGGCACTGGATACACTTCAATGCAATAAGCGTTAAAGAAACAATGGTATCAACCTTGTGCAGTGATCCAGGCTAAAGGCTAGCTCATGCGGGTAAGATGGGGGCTGGCACTTACTGCTTCCCATATCAGCAAAGTGCAACGCCGCGTTCCTGGCCTCTGACAGGCTGTCAGACCATGTCAAGTTATGCTGCAGCAACTGCGGCTTGCATGTCATTGAACTGAGAACCTGCTCCAGGTGTGGCGTTTCTGTCCCAGCTCTGTGCACCAGCATAACGACATCCACTGCACAGCTGATGCTGTGAAGGGCTGTGTGCAAATTTGCATTGCTGTCTGAGCGGGCTAGGACCACTGCTGCTAGAAGGGGTTTCTGCGCCTCAGGTTCCTGGCAGGTTTGGATGCCACAGCCCTCCCACGAAGCATCAAACAACCCTGGCATTTATGGGTCGAGCATTACATGAGCTTGGTACAGTGAAACACGGCAGCAGCATCTCGCACAGGGTTGCTGAAAACATGGAGTGGTTAGGGCATCTACCTGGTTGCACAAGTAACACGGCTGTGACCGCCACAACGAGGACGTCCCGCATCCCCATCGTCGGGAGGTGGCTTCAAAACCAGTTTGCAGGGGGTAGTTTTGATGGGTTTAAAAGAAACTGGTTCCAGGACCCGACACAAGTTGTGTGATGGGAAAGGGTACTACTAGGTCCCTCAACAGCGACACATCGCACCACAGGATCAGACGGTGCCTCTGCTCTGACGGCTGACAGCAGCATCCACTTTCCAGTGGAAACACAGGACATTACTACCGGCAGAGTGCCTTTGTTGAAATTGTTTAACACAGGGTTACCTGCTGGTGACACCCACTCCAGCCGGACAATCTCATGTGGGCAGCATGAACCAATCGATCGATTAAGAACTCAGACTAACGTATGTTGGTTGGTTTCAATGACTGCACCAGAAGCACAAGCATCAGCAACATTACATCTTATACGCAGGACGGCAGGACAGAACAGAAATTTGTATTTGGAGCCTCGAAAGTGCTGCCGTGAGCTCTCCAAGCGATCAATAATCGTATCAGCTTGTTGGACCAGTGGGGTTCATTCTCAATGGGGACGCATCTGGGAAACTTCATGCTAGCCGCTTCGATGGGACTTCTCCTGGTTGTAGCCGCTCAGGTGCTGGCAGAAGAAGGAATTTGCAGCATTGCAGCTCAGTCAAGGTGAGTTCATGATGCTTGTCATTACATCCTCTTAGCTTTGTTCGTAACAGAGCGAACTAAGACCCCTCCTAGGGGGCCACTAAGCGAGAACTAAAGCCTGGCTTCTGAACCTGCATCAGTGGTCTAGTCCTGTTCCAAATCTTCCATCCTACCCAGGGGCGCGGTTCTGCAGGTGCCACGTGCTTTAAAGTTGCACCTACAGTTCGGCATGAAGTGCTTGTTGTCTGACTCCTGCTCCCTCCTTCCCTCTCTCTGATCAGGCTTTATTAGCACAGCATGCAGAGTGCCCCGTCTGGAACAATGCCATGGGCAATAATGCAACCTATACAAGACGAAGGAGACATATGATATAGATCGGTCACAAGCATATAAGGTTATTTTGCCTGGTGCGGAAGGTAAAAGTATCTCCCAATGTATGCAACCATTGCTCTGCCTCCTCGTTTTCCCTTGCAGCTGTAAAGATGAAGTCACAGTCTCCATGGATGAACCAGCTGATGCAGTGGCAGCCTCTACTGCAGCTGAAGCCGGCAACTCCGTTGGACTAAGCCATGAAGGCCCAACCACCTTCCGCTTCCACGTACTGGCCATGCCTCATGCAGTCTCAACCACCGAGATGTCTATTTGCGCCTTTACTCAAAAGCTTATACGCTTTGTTAATGGCATGACTGCAAGAGGCCACACTGTATACCACTATGGACACGAAAGATCTCAGGTCAATACCACTGAGCACGTGACTGTCACAGATGATGATGCTTTGAAGGCTTCCTATGGTGAGGACTTTGACTGGAGGAAACAGCAGTGGCGCTCCCTTGATGTGCGTGACCCTGTGTATGTGATGTTTAAAGAGAACGCTGTCACTGAGATAGCCAAGAGGTGCAAACCTGGTGATTTTATACTACCCTTCTTTGCCACTGGCCATAAGCCAACGGTAGACGCAGTCAAGCAATTCTGTCCTGATCTAATCATTGTCGAGCCAGGCATAGGCTTTGCCACACATCAAGTTTGGGCTCCGTTCAGGGTATTTGAAAGCTATAATATGCAGGCCCGCTATTATGAGAAGGAAACGTCTGCAGCAAAGTGGTATGACGTGGTTATTCCAAACAGCTATGATCCAGATGAGTTTGAGTTTTCCGACAAAAAGAAGGACTACTGTCTTTTTGTTGCTCGGTTGAATGCTGACAAGGGGCTCCATCTAGCAATCCAAATGACGGAGCAAGTGGGCTGTAAACTTCTTATAGCTGGTCAGGGGTCTTTGGCTGACCATGGGTACAAGGAGGTACCAGCACATGTCACAGAGCTAGGGTTTATTGACCCACAGCAAAGAAAGGTTTTGATGCGGGATGCCAAGGTGCTACTTATGCCCAGCTTCTATGAGGAGCCCTTTGGTGGTGTAGTAGTGGAGGCTATGCTCAGCGGCACCCCGGTTATCACTACAGACTGGGGGGCATTTCCAGAGACTGTTTTGCATGGTGTGACGGGGTACCGCTGCAGGACTTGGCCGCAGTTTATATGGGCTTTGAAGAACCTGCATAAGCTTGACCCATATGCATGCCGATTGTGGGCGATGAAGAACTACAGCGTGGCCCGAGCTCTGGACATGTATGAGGAGTACTTTGAGAGCTTGGTGGAGCTCCACCAGCAAAATCAGGACTGGTACTTCGCCAGGCCAAACATGAGGAAGTATGACATCCCTGCTGCTCAAGGTGTTGTTGTGGCTGCCTGAGAGTTCTGCAGAATGTGCATGCTTAGCCAAGCAGGTGCAACGTTGAGTCATTCCAAGCAGGAGCAACATGCAGCAAACTGAATGGCTCTAAAAGGTTCTGTCCAAGACAATGCTCAAGTCTTGGCTTCTGGTGGCTCTGTGATGACCATGATTTTGTTGCAGGCATAAACATGCAGGACTTAAAGAAGGTCCAGATGGAGTTTGCTATGCTGGCTGAGTAGTACATTACTTTCTGGTGCTTCGTCTGATGAGGAACTGGTTGAAGTTTAGATGGCTTCATGCTAGGGTCTTACTCTTGTGATGTATCTCTAGATTAGCCCAGAAAGTGACACTCTTGGTTGGTGCATTGGAGTGTGTCTGATTCCGCACAAATTCATGACGCGATGCTTGCTGTTTTCTCGCAAGCTCCCTTGGGAGTATTCGTCTTGGTTGGTGCTATGGACTGTGTTCGATTTGGAATTCTGGTGATTTGTCTGATGCCAACTGTCTGCGGTCTCATCATATAGTTGGATTGTCTGCTTGGGTATTCCTATTATCCTTATTACCTTATTACCTTGATGGACCGCCGGCAGAGGATGTCCCTTAAATTTGAATCCTCCTAGCTGTGATCCAACACCAGTGGTGGCAGACTCTGCTGCTCTGTGTTTGGTCTCAGACGGGTATGTATGAATTGACATTGAGACCTCCGGCCATGCATCAAGAACAGTAAGAAGGCAACCCCGCGCTGCATAGCGGTGTCTGGCACTCACAGCAGCAAGGAAGACCCCGAGCAAGGCAGAAAACTGCTTGGCTTGCTGTTGACTGGGTCAACTGGTTAGCGCATGGCAAGTCGAAATGGGCTGGCCTGACATACATTGGCTAGCAAGGGATTTAGGGTGGGCTGGTGGCAGCCATTGTTTGAGCTTGGACAGGAAATTGAGTATGCCGTTGGAGCCTAAGTTGGCTCCTTGTGGGTGGCGCTGCCCCCACCGGCGCCCCGCTTTGACGGGGTCATTTGGTAACTATTCGGATTGGTGGACCCCATTGTTTTTGGATCCATCCGATGGTGTGTTTGGTCGTTTCGACCTAGCAGCCCTCGCGGTTGCCGCACCTTAAATTTTTGTTTGTTTGTTCCCCAAAGTGATAAGAGAGACCACTGCACTGCCCTCTGGGCCGTGCAGCACCCAAGCATACTAGAAAGTCTAAGCGGACACTGCCGTGTATGACCCTTCGGCAATTTACATTCAGCCATCTCAACCTACTTCTAGCCTCTGGCCCCCTTGATTAAGACAGCCAAATGTTGAATATGACTAAAAGTGACATCATAGACCTCTTCAGAACATCAAATGAGCTGCTGGGATGACCATGACTACATATCAGGTACCGGCCGATCACACCGGCTAGCACAACCAATTGTAGCTCCGTTCTTAACGCCATTGTTCTGTAGATTTTACAAGTTCGCCGATCAAGTACGCCCTGGGGCCTGCTTGTTGCATGTAGTGTTGCACAGAGGATGTTGCAAAAGGCAAAACTAATTGCCGTTTGCATAGTGCTTTCAGGATCCTACTAATGGAGACACAGGCATAATGCTTGGCAAGATAATGCTTGCTGGCCAGATGTAATCGAACTTTCAGTCGTCCGATTCCAGGACAGTCGCCCGCAGGCACTTGGCGTAAAGGCAGCGAAACGCATGACGCCTGTTACACAGTGCTGTCAGGAACTTTGTAATGGACACTCCTTCAGAAATCTAGGCAGAGGAATGCTTTCTGGACAGATTTATTTCGGCCAGTCCACCCCGTGGTCGCCTGTCGGCACTTGTCAGTAAGACAGCGATTCGCCGGACGCCTGTCCTGCAGCGCTCTCAGAAACCTAATAATAGACACGCTTGCAGAATGCTAGGCACAGAGATGCTTGCTGGAAAGAGTTATTTCGGGAAAACCGGTCGGAAACGAGTGTCCATCGCAGCGTCCGCTCCTTCCGCACCCCTAGCCCCTCTGCAAGGCGCTGAGCTTATGGTACCGCCGAAGGCGCTTACATAGACGCCCTAAGCGCAGCCTGGGATGCCTTATTGGGCACGGTCTGCCTCGCAGTCGGCACTCGTCGGCACCGGTGTCACTACTGCTCGACGTCCTGACAGGGTTGGTGCTAAATGCAGGCGTTCTGCTGTCCTCCATATGGCCAGCCAAATGACCAGCGGGTAGGCACACCCGGTTCCTGCACGGTTGCGCGTCGAGCTGCTAGGGTGACCACCTGCGGGTGCTGGGGTGAAGCAGCATGCTTGCCGAGATAGACTGTGCCTACTAGTAAGCGTGCTGTGTGCCGCCAGGAACAAGAGCTGCTCTAGAATTTACAAAAGGAGCTGCATACAGAATAGTACGGTAGAACGGTAACAATAGAACGGTAAATAGAACGGTAAAAATAGAACGGTAAATAGAACGGTAACCAGTCCCCCAAGGGAGTGTCTGCTTCCTTAGTATATGAACAAAATGATGCTTCCATAGTATACGCGGTAGTACTACATACGCTCCAACCCTAACAAGCTGGTTGGAGGCATGCTTGGGTGCTGCACGGCCCAGATGGCTGTACATACAGTGGTCTCTCTCCCAACATAGTAGTATTGTTTGAGCACCCTCCACTTGGCCTCAATAGAACTTCCTTTTACTTGACTCATCCCAGCATGCGCTCTGGATGGACCACAATCAACTATCTAGAGGTGTTATGCACCACTGACAAACAACACTGCAGCTAAATCAGCAGTAATCACATAATGAGGAAGCTCATATCACATGACAACTAGTGAACCACATACCGACCTGTTCAACCAGACCAGCCTGTGAACCCGTTTTAAAATATGACATCCCTAACAACCCTAACAAACTGGTTGGAGCCATGCTTGGGTGCTGCATGGCCCGGAGGGCTGTGCAGTGGTCTCTCTTGATAAAATACGACATCCCTATAAAAGGGCCCTCTCCTGCCCTGGCAGACCTTCACTGCCCCAGCTGTACCGCAAAGTATATACGATTTTCAACCTGCTGGGACAACCTGCAATGTATGGCTGCCTATGACAACATAAACGCCTCCAAACCAGGCTCGCAAAACTCACCCCCAGAAACATGCAGAACCTCAACTTTGACTGCACTGGCTTTCACCCTGCCTTGGACCAGCACAAGCCACATGGCAGCCTACCCTAGGTTCAGTCAAGCACCAAAGCCTATTCGCATTGGGAGTTAAATTCCAACCTACCCTTCTTGTCTTCATTCACCATTCATGTTAAATGCATCAAGCATCAAAGCGGAGGGGTGCCGCACACACAAGGCAACACAAGCATCTCCAAACCAGGCCGCCTCTCTTCTGCTTTCAATTACTCACCATCACACCACTAAGAAACCAGTTGGAGTCATGCTTGGGTGCTGCATGGCCCGGGAGGGCTATGTAGTGGTCTCTTTTACCAAGCCGGGCTGGCAAAACAAAACCCCCAGGAACCTCCTGTTGCTTCACTTCTTCTTGCGAGTGGTGCAGGGCGCACGAGACAATACAAGCATCTCCAAACAGGCTGGCAAAACCATGTGAGTATCAGCTTCTACCAGCAGGAACAGGCTGACGAAACTGACCCCTGCCCCCCACCTTTGAAAACCTCCTGTTGCTTCACTTCTTTTTGCCAGCACAGCATGGCTTAGTTACTGCTGCTGCTGCTGGCTTGTTGATAAAGTTCTCATTCAGATAATAAGCCGCCCCGCACACTCCAGCATAAAGCACAGCATACAAAAATCCTTGCCCAGCACTAAACCCTTCGCCTCCGCTGCTGCCTTCGCCGCCGGAGCCGCCGCTGCTGCCGTCACCACCACCACCACCACCACCACCGCTACCGCCGCTGCCGCCGCTGCTGCCGTCGTCATCTCCACCTCCGGGAGGGCCCCTGCCACCCCTGCCGCCGGGCCGATCGATAGAGACCGGGGGGGTGGGGGGTTCTGAAGGTGTGCCAAATGAGGCGTCACGGCCCCCACGGCCCCCGGGGCGCGATAGAATCGCAGGATCTCCTGTATTGGGGATATCTTGGCTGCTTAGGTTGGAGTCACGCCCCCCACGGCCGCCGGGGCGGGAGAGGAGAGCTGGGTCTGCTGTGTTTGGGATATCTTGGCTGCTGAGCGCTGCGTCACGGCCCCCACGACCGCCCGGGCGGGACAGGAGAGCTGGGTCATCTGTTGAGCCTAGGTTCTGGCCGCTGCTGCTGCTGTTGAGGTTGGGGTCGCGGCCACCGCGGCCGCCAGGGCGCGATAGCAGTGCAGGGTCTGTGGTTTCGGGGGTTTCCCCTGATCTTCCTTGCTGGGAGTAGACAGTGAAACGGCTCGCAGGTGGTGACCGGTTGGCCCCACCGCTAGGTCTGTAAAGGGAGTCAACTGACTGGGTTGGTAGGCCATAGCCGTTCGCGCTGCTGATGAAACCGGCGTTGACCTGGCGGCTGGCGCCGCCGGCTGGGCGGTCTAGGGGAATGGGCTGCAATGGGAGGGCGCCGTTGCTGGACGAGCCGAGGACATGGACGGTAGGGAGCCTGGAAGAGTGGGAGAGGCGAGCCGAGCCAGCGGCGGAATGCGTGGGAACTCGGGCCTGCATGGCTTTGCTGTTGATGAACCTGCACATTGGCGGATATGCAGAGTTGGGAGATATCTTAAAAAGCAATCGCTGTTGATACCTGGTGGGCGATAAGGGGGGAACACACATGGCTACGGCAGACAACTGCCGGCACCGGATCAAAGTACTGACCAGTGCATTTTGTTTCCTCTAATGCGCTGTACAAAAGAGGACTAAATAGCAAGGCCTGCATTCATCAGGCAGATAGCTTCATAGCTGCCGGCGCAAAGCTGAGTCTGGGTGAGAGCGACATTATGTGCCACAACTGCAGATTGACCCTGCACTCACTGCTTACCTTTACGCACAGTAATGTGCTCTAGTTCCAGGGTCGCGCTCCAGCTCCAGGTCCCAAGAACAAGAAGCAAGGAAGAAGCTTGACTGGCTTGGTCGCAATCCAGACGGCTCTCGACAAGACGGGTCTCCTAATGGCTCCCCGGCTGTTCAGGCATGCGAACATACATTGTCGTACAGCATGCACAGCCAAAGTCCTAAATGCAGCGGGCACATCCATTCGGAAGGCGGTTGTATCCCTTCGTCACCCGTCACACCCGAGTGGGAGGGTTCTCGATGCAAAGCCCACCCTGAGCTCTCTGGGCCTATTTCACTATTCTCACTATTTCTTGTGCATCGCTTAGAAACCGTTGCTGACGACTGTCCTGCTTTGGTAGAGCGATACAACCCCTACTTCTTAACTTTTGATGCGCTGAAACTAGGTACCTTGGGCACCCGTGGGATTCCCGTTGTGGCTTGGTTGTGGTCTTGTGGAGGGCGTTGCCCAGCTAGCGCAGCAAGATCTCAATACCAGCACATTTATCTTATTTGAAACTCTGTTGATGCTAATAAGCAGGATATCAAGGGTGGCAGGTGGGGCACGAGACATGCCAGCAGCGAGAGATGCGGGAGAACAGTCAGCATATCTGGCATGTCCTGCGCATGGGTACCGATAGCATAGTTGACTGCCCTGGGATATGCCCAAGTGCTGGTGTATGACGCAAGGCGTGAGTCCAACTTAGCGATCTATTTTTCCCAGGCGCACAGTGCGTTCGAGCTGCTTCCCAAGCGGGCAGACGCGCCAGAGCAGCTCAGAACCAGCGAGGGGCTGCCAGCATGACTGTCACAACACAAGCCCCAGCAGCATGGGAAGGTAAGACACCGTAGCAGTACCGGCAGAAAGCAGCGTAAGCTGGCCACACACAACTGCAGGGCCGTGGTCTCTCTTAACACCTGCAGGGCCGTTCCAAATGTGATGTCCGGCAGAATGATATGGCAGTTGTTTTAGATTAAGAATCTGCCTGGGGTCCAGTGGTTTACGCATGCTGGCTGCGGTGGTCATGGTCGTCCTTGATGGGAGGCCATAGGAAGCCTGTGCAGCAGCAGCAGAAACAATACAGCAATTATGCAGCAGCAGCAGCAGCAGCAACTACTAGCAGCAGCAGCATTGCTGCCTGGCATCCTTAGCAGGAGCAACTTTTGCCAGGCAAGCAGGGAATAGTCTGCACACGATGTTTCATAGCAGCAGCAGCAAGTATGCAGCAGCAGCAGGACCCTGCAGCAGCAACAGCAGCGGCAGGTATCCAGCAGCTGTGAAAGGAGCCAGTTTCACAAGGCATGTCGGGGTTAATCAACCATGCCATGTTTTTTGCCACTGGGGCTTCCTCTACCCCCCCAATCATGCAGCTGCTGTCAATGTGCTCACTGCCTAGCAATGATTTAAGGGCAGCAAGGCTACGTGGGAACCGCTTTTGCGACAAGAAAAGCGCATAGCAGGAGCTGGATTTGGGGGAAACAACCAGTGGTCACAAAGTGACGAGAGTCTAAAATGCTGCTGTTAAAGGGGCCAATGTCCATGGCATTCAGACTCCCAAGACGTATGATAGCGACACGTACGGCGTTGACACTCTGCTCTTTTCTATATCGTTTTATGCCAAGCCATGTCCCGCCCCGTTCATGTCTGCAGTGCTACTTGCGTTTTACAGTCTATGCGTATAAGATTTTCCCTTAGATATACCAAGCATTCCTTCAGGCATACGCACACAACAGGATGCCTGCAGACTATTCTGTGCTATACTGACGTTGTTTATGAAGGGCCTAGGTCCGTGGAACCGCGCTCCCACAACATCTGTTAGCAACTTTCCATTACCCTGTCACTCCAAACCATGATATCCAGAGGGTGATGGGTCTACAATCAAAATGCAAAAACCAGTGATGCCAAAAGGTCACTCAAGACCGAGCAGCACACGACCGCTGATGAACTGGGGGGGGGGGCTATGGATCAATGCCAAGTCAGGTTGATTGAAGGCACCCTAAACCCTAAAATGCGCAAAACCACAGATGCCAAAAGGTCACTCAAAATCAAGCAGCACACGACCGCGGATGAACTGGGGGGGGGGGGGGCTATGGATCAATGATAAGTCAGGTTGATCGAAGGCACCAGCAAATCCTCAACGTGTGTGTATGGGAAAGATGAAGACCATGTTCCATGCTCTCTACTTGTGCAGGCACAGGCACGCAGCAGGACTTCATGATCAGGGACAATTGCATCATTGTAGATGATCATGATGTAATCCAAGGGTCAGCCAACAAATATGATTGCCACAGGTACGCAGCATTACCATTACCCATCACTCTACCCTGCTTTGATTACCTGTACCCAATCTCCGAGGTATGTCCCATTACCACCGCGTCAGGAGTCGGTTTTTTGTCAGCAGCAGCCTATTCAGCTGTTCAGCACACCCCCCAGCCTTTTTAGCTCATGGATCTGCTCACAGGACAAGATCGAGGTTTGGGGTGGTGGTTGCAACTGTTGCTTTGTTCGCTGCACCCTGCTTTTCTCGCTTTCAGCACTGCATGACAGACCCTGCTATTTTCGCCCGCACTCTCCCCTGCTTTGATAACCTGTACATCCTCGAGGTGCGCCTCATTTCAGCCAGCGATTTCACTTCATCGATCAGCTCATGGAACAAGAACTAGGTTTGAAGGGAGGGGTTTACAGCTTGCTTTGTTCGCTGCACCCTGCTGAAGGGGTTTGCGGCGGTTTTTTGGCTCGAGGGGCTTGGTGAGGTTTTCAGCTCAAGGGGTTTGGGGAGGGTTTTTGTTCTAGGGCTTTGGGGGAGGTTTTCGTTTTAGGGCCCTTACAGCAGATACTGAAACTGTCCACCCACTGCTGCTGCTCCTGCTGCTGCTGCTGCTGCTGTTATACTCGTAGGTTTCTCCCTGAGCAGCCCCATGGTCGGCTGCACCGTGCCTTCAGTGTGTTCCTGTTCAACAGTCAGGGGGAACTGCTGCTGCAACAGAGGGCGGCGAGCAAAATCACCTTCCCAAGTAAGCACGCAAAGCACTGTTAGAAGTAGGGGGAAAGCCAAGGTTGCTTTTCATGCTTGGGTGGCAGCAACAGAGGGCGGCTAGCAAGATCACTTTCCCTAGTTGCAAACTACATTTTATAAGAGATAGGGGGGAGGCCTCCATACTCTTTAATGGCGTGGGTGGTAGCAGCAGCAACAACAGAGGGCGGCTAGCAAGATCACCTTCCCTAGTAAGGAAAGCTAAACATATGATGTGGATTGGGAGAAGCCGAGTTTCCTTTTCAGGCTTGGGTAGCAGCAGCAGAGGCCCCAGCTAGCAAAAACACGTTTCCAAATAGGCTGGCTACACACTAGTTGGAAGTTAGAAGGGGCCCCATTATTCTGTGGGCCCTGCATATCAGAGGCAGAACATAGAAATTGATAGAAACAGAAAGGCTTAGAGGGGCTTTGGCTCCCCCCCCCCCCCCCCCCCAAACAGTGCAGTGTCCTGGAGGATTGGGGCGCTAAAGGCTTGTGGGGCGCTTCTAGGCATTTTTGCGTCCAGCTATCTGGAAGATTCTGGAAGGAAGCGTGTGGAAGATTCCAGAGTAATATACTGGATTATATGTGGTTTGGTAATGGGTGGAACAAATTAGGAAGGTGTGGCCCTGCAATCAGTGGAAACTACGGACATTATGGGGGTGGCCTTGAGGAGGCTGTTTGTGGGTAGACTAGGGGACGTAGCAAGACTTCATTCTTCTGCTCTTGCTGCTCCTGCTTCTGCTGCTGCTGCTGTTGGCAGTTCCCCAATCAACAGGCGTCTGGAAACCAACACATGTTGCAGCCACCAACTTTAAGGCCAGACCCCAGACGAGCCAGACAGCCAAGAAAACATAGCAGCAGGGCCAGATAGACTGATGCTGCTGCTTCCCTGTGCCACCTCTGCCCCCTGTGGCTTGAGACGTTGAATACCAGATTTATTGGACTTGTGTATTCCCTAACCTTGCTGCTGCTGTTGTTAGTTTTGCTACCAAAAGGCGCTTGGACTCAAGACATGTTGCAGTCACCAACTATATGGCCAGACTCCAGATGAAGCAGACAGCCACGAAAGCAAAGCAAGAAGGACACAGTGACAGTCCTGCTTTCTGCCGCTGGTGTTGAACACAGGACCTCTGAATGCCAGACTCATATCTTCTTCCTGCTCCTGCTCCTGCTGCTGCTGCTGCTCCTCTTCCAATCAACAGGCGTATGGACTAACACATGTTGCAGTCACCAACCTTTTGGCTAAACCCGAAATGCCATAGTCAACCAAGAGAACATAACAGCAGGGCCAGCCGCTGACACTGCAGCTTTCTGCCGCTGGTGTTGGTCCCACAACCCTTGAGCGCCAGACTCTCATCTTCTTCCTGCTGCTGCTGCTGCTGCTCTATGAATCCACAGGTGTTTGGACTAACACATGTTGCAGCCACCAACTTTACGGCCAAACCCCAGATGAAGTAGACAGCCAAGAAAGCATAGCAGCAGGAGACGTCCCAGGCGCTAGAGCAGCAGCAGTACGGAAGCTGCAGCATGAATTGGGTATAGACCCACAGCAGCTTCCTGCCAGTGCATTTAAGTATCTTACGCGGCTGCATTACTGTGCTGCGGATACGGAGACACATGGGGCAGAATCACCCTGGGGGGAGCATGAGGTGGATTATATTCTGGTGGCACAAGCGGATGTGGAGGTGAAACCTAACCCTGAGGAGGTGCAGGTGAGGGGGGGGGGGAGGGGGGTAAAGGGGGGGCACGAGGTGGATATAATGTAATTGGCACACATGCGGATGTGGGGAAAAATTTAACACTGAGGAGGTGCAGGCGAGGGAGAGGGGATAAGTGGCGGGGGGGGGGGGGAATAGGGTGGATAGTGAATATAGTAAAATAGGGTGGTGTAAAGGGTGGATAAGATATGTGGTGGTGGGGGGGGGGGAATTAGGGTGGATAGTGAATATAGTAAAATAGGGTGGTGTGTAGGGTGGATAAGATATGTGGTGGGGGGGGGGAGGTGGGGGTGGAAATGGGGGTGATTTACCTGCACCTGGGGAGGAGGCTCGGGGGGAGAGGGAGAGGGTGTAGCTTGTTGGGCAGGGGGAGTTGTGGAGGTGAAACCTAACCCTGAGGAGGTGCAGGTGAGGGGAAGAGGGGGGGGGGTCGAATGGGGGGGGGGGGAGAGAGGGGTAGAGGGGGGGGGGGTGAGGTGGATTATATTCTGTTGGCACGAGCGGATGTAGAGATGAAACCTAATCCTGAGGAGGTGCAGGTGAGGGGGGGGGGGTACATTCTGGGGCAGGGGGGGAGGAGGGGGTATAGGAGGGAGGGGGGGGGAGGTGGATCATTCTTTTTGGCACAAGCGGATGTGGAGGTGCAGGTGAGGGCACCGGGTAATGTGGGGGGGGGGGGGCGAGATTGAGTTGGACTGGAATCTCTTGGCACAGGCAGATGTGGAGGTTAAACCTGATCCTGAGGAGGTGCAGGTGAGGGAAAGAGGGGGTGGGGGGTCGAATGGGGAAGGGGGGAGAATGGGGAGGGGGAAGGGGGATTGGAGCTGGACTATGGGGACGAGGTGGTGCAGGGATGGGGAGGGTGTAAGTTGAGGGCCGGGGGGAGAGGGGAGGGGGATAAATGGAAAACACAGCGGGTGGAGGGTGAATGGTGGATTGAATAATGAAAGGCGCAGAAGTACAGGGACACTGCGGGGTTGGCCAGTAGCAGTAGAGCAGGTGTAGGTTGTCCACTAGAGCGAAGACCAAGGTGAAACCAAACTCAACAATGGTGCAGGTAGTAATTGGGCTGGAGTTGAAGGACAGGCAGACGGGGGAGAGAGAAGAAGGCGAGGGGTAGAGATGGGCGGTGTGTGTGGGGGGGGGGGGGGAGGATAAAAGTTGGTAGCTTGACAGCTCAGATGGTTATGGAGGTGAAACTCCTAGGAGGGGCAGGTAGGAGGGGCAGGTAGGAGGGGCAGGTAGGAGGGGCAGATGGAGGGGGAGGGGTGCAGTGAGGGAATGGGCGGGGGGGGGGGGGTGAGTTGAAGTGAGGGGTGAGGGGGGGGGGGGGAGGAGGCTGGGAGTTTCTGGGAGTTCACATGGTGTTCCACAGGCAGATGTTTGTATGAGCATATATAGCCAGTGGAGGTGCAGGTGTGCAAGCTGCAGTTTGGAGGTTGAACACTGTGGTTGCAGTGGGCAGGTGGGGGTGGACCTCCTGCCAGCTAGTAATATGTAAAAGGAAGTTCTATTGAGACGAGGTGGCTAGAAGTCGGTTACCACTCATTCCTATGGTTTTGTACTGCCAGCTAGTAATCTGTGGCGATCATCTAGGGGACATCTCATAGGTTTGGGGTGGTGGTCTCATTTATTTGCTCTTTGCTCGTATGTGCCGCGCCAGCCTGTCATGAACCCTGCGTTTGTCGCCTAGCCTGCACCCCTGTCTTTTGCATGTACAACCTTCAAGGTGGGGGTGGAGGGGCCGCTGCCGAGGAGCCGAACGGCTTACCATACAGGAGAGTAGCCAGCAGGCACATGGAGTTCAGCTTGGTACATGGCTTGGCATGGATAGAATGGAGCGGAACGCTTCATTGACTAGATGCCCCTTAGTGACTGATTGGGAGGGCCATGTGACTGATTAGTGACTGATTGGGAGGGCCATGTGACTGATTAGTGACTGATTGGGAGGGCCATGTGAGTGATTAGTGACTGATTGGGAGGGCCATGTGACTGATTAGTGACTGATTGGGAGGGCCATGTGACTGATGAGTGACTGATTGGGAGGGCCATGTGACTGATTAGTGACTGATTGGGAGGGCCATGTGAGTGATTAGTGACTGATTGGGAGGGCCATGTGACTGATTAGTGACTGATTGGGAGGGCCATGTGACTGATTAGTGACTGATTGGGAGGGCCATGTGAGTGATTAGGAGGCTTCATGCAGACTATTTTAATGCTTTCCCTCCTGACCATGTTGTGTTGCATTGTGTCTTTTGCAGCCTGTGCGTTACTGATGAGGTGGGTAGAAGCTTTGGAGCGTCATGGAGTGGAATGCTTAATCCACTAGCTGTTTCCTTCATGCAGACGTTTTTATTGCTGTCCCCCTAACGTTGATGTGTTGCATTGTGATGCGTTAGAATATAGGTCAGAACAGGGAGCCAGTTACATGCCAAGAAGTCAATCTTTGCTTGTTCTGATGCTTGCATCGGCTAGCTGCTTCTTTCATGGAGACTATTCTACAACAAACAAGGAAAGAATGTGGCAACTGCAAGAGGGCTGCTAGGTCGAACCAACCAAACCGCCATAGGATGGATCCCAAGACAATGGATCTCACACCGCCAACTAAGAATGATACCTAAACATGTATCCATCTAGGGAAGTTAACCAGTTTGTTATTGCTTTCCCCCCTGACGTTGTTGTGTGCTTGTGGCTTGCTCTGATGCTTGCAGGCCATTTGTTACGTGGCTCATGGAGTGAATTGCTTGATCCACAAGCTGCTTCCCTCATGCATGACTCCTTTATTGTTTTCCCCTCTGACATCATTGTGTTGCTTGTATATTCTGTTCCACCTCGCTGTTATTTAAGAACAGCTTTAGGGGCGGGGCATATGGCACTTTTTGCTATGGCAGTTCATGAAATGTTAGAATACCGGTAGTAATGCTTGTTGCTTTTCCTGATGCTTGCAGGCTGTGCGTTACGTGTCTCATGGAGTCAAATGTTTGATCCTTAAGCTGCTTCCCTCATGCAAGACTCCTTTATTGCCTTACCTATCTTACTAGGTAAGGGACCACTCCCTTAACGCATGCAAGACTGGGATTTCCCCCCTTCTCTGGTAGCTCTCTCTCTCTCTGTTGCTTTCCCCTCTGACATTATCGTGTTGTTTGTTGCTTATCCTGATGCTTGCAGGCTGTGCGTTATGTGTCCCTCCCACAGCTCCAATCAATGATGGCCCCTAGCAGTGGCTTGTCTTGGTCGCCGTGGTTTAGAATCATTGCAACACACTTTTTGCCAACCTGGTGGCAGGACCTTCAAGCAGCTTTGACCAGCA
>OY744508.1:0-178000 GCA_963556185.1 Pseudopediastrum boryanum
CGGGAGCGCTTCAGGCTCTGGGGTTGTTTCCGCGTGCGGGAGGAGTGCGGGACGCCGCTGGTCGTGCAAGTCCTCTCAGGCACGCCGGTCTTCCATTCGTTCAAGGCGCTGATGGCCTGGGCGGAGGCGCGGGAGGAGGATTCTCCTCCCCCAAAGCAGCGGTCCAACCCATCCGGGTTGGCCGCGGGCCCGACCGAAAGTCGCGGCCCCATTCTCGCAAGCGGAGCTTGCTTGGATAGCGAAGCTATGAGTAATGGCGTACGCTCTGAGCAGCGGCTTCCAAGACGAGCTGGAAGACGTGGTGACGATGGACTCCGGGCGCCTTGGCATCCTGACAGAGCTCCCGCAGAGCGCCCTGCATATAACGGGCGAGACACGGATTGACGGCGGGGACGTCGCCATCAACCAGGGCTCTCTCAGCCTCGGCGGGTATGAGGCACTGGTGCCCTCCGTCAGTATGGTGGGGGCGGGACTGAAGGCGGCGCTTGACTCCCGCTACCTGCGCACTGCTACCATTGCCGCCTCCAGTAACATAGCAGACGCCGCCTTCAGCAACCTGCAGGTGTGGCACAACATCTGGCTGGGCGGCACTAACCAAGGATACATTGGCAACAAAGCGGGTACTCAGATAGTCTCCTTGTCTTTGGCGCAAGGCAGCAATATGTTGTGGGCTGCCTCCAATTACCCGACGTATGGCATAGGTTGCGCCTCCACAGTCATCGTGGGGGTCAGGGGATACTACGGCATTCGGATGGGGGCAGGCACTATGACTAACATCACCATAGCAAGCCCCAATGGCCACGTGGGGGTGCAGACGACTACTCCCAGCTTTCCACTGGACGTGGCGGGGGCAACTTGTGTGCGCGGCGGCCTTACCTTGTCAAATAGCACTGGCGGCGTGCTGATCTCTCAGAACAATAGCTGCCTGGGCGTTGGCACCAGCACCCCCCAGCACGCGCTGGACGTCGCGGGAACATGAGGGCAAGCGGCGACGTGTACGGGAACATTGTGGCGGCCAACACATTGGCGGCGAGCACCGCCATCCAATGCCTTCCACCAGGAAAGATGCTTACCCAAGACCTGATATACAGCGGCAGTGTACTGTGCAGCACGTACAATAACTCACAATGGCTCTACGGAAGCAACAACACGGTGATAGACAACAATGGCCTGATCCCATGGGCGCGCATCAAGGGAGTGCCGGCGTCCCTCAGCAACTCCAGTGACACAGCCCTAGGGGCTGCGGGCGTGACCATTGGCTCTCTCGGGCTTGTCATGGCGGGCTACAGCATCTTGAGTCAGAAGGGCATGATCATGCCAGACCTCAGCATCCAGCTGAGCGATGAGGCCGCGCCCGACGGCCAAACACAGGCAGACGTCAAGGTGGGCTGGGATTTCCGGCTCAGCCACAGACCGCTGGCCACATGCCCGTACAGAGCTGACATCGGCGTGTATGGCGACCTGTACGTGAACCGGAACCGCCGCTTGTATGCGCTGGACCAGGACCAGTTCAGCTTGAATGAGAAAAGCAGCCGGGAGATCCCGGACGGCATCCCTGCCAGCAAGTACACAGAGATCATCAATTTTGGAAGTCAGGCGCTCAGCCTGAAGAGCGGTCTCTTCTCAGACGCCCTGCAAGTCGGTCCTTTCCTCTTCAAGGCTGACCGGCGTGGCAAGTGGTCCCTGTGGATGGGGGGTAAGATGCTAATAGATGACGACGGAAGCTGGTGCAACGGCACAGTGCGCTCGTTGGACACGCTGAATGCCCCCGCCGCGCACGGCGGTGCCAAAAGCCCCTTGGACAAGGTGAAAGCGTTTACAAATATCCTCTTTGAATAACAATGTCGTCGGCCTACTTCTCTGGCTCTGCCGCGGACCTCTCCTCCTCCTACCGCCTGTGCCAGAGCAACGCGGGGGTGGTCACCCTCTGCAACATCCCCGTGCGCAATGGCTACGTCCTGAGCTGGTCTGAGACCCGCGCCAATGCGGCGCATGTGTCTCTCACTGCGGCGCTGCTGAACGACGGCGGGCAAGGGTACACCCTGGCATTCGCAAGCAACAACACCGCGGCGCTGAGCTACCAGGCGTCCAACACCATCCCGGCGGTGCCCCTGGTCAGCGGCCCTTGCACGCTGGGGCTCAGCAACGACGTCGCCTTCAGCATGGTGCTTGAGCGCGGGCGGGTCTCCTTGAACGGCCTGGAGATCTTGAGCTGCAGCAACCTCACCGACGTCGAGTGGGCCAGCGCCTCCCTTGCCATCAACGGCGCCACCCTCAGCAACCGCGTCTCCCTTTGCAACCTGGATGGCCTGCCGCTCTACACCATTGAGCCGCCCCTGCTCGCCCGCGGCGGCATCATCACGCCCTACATCAAGGGGTGCCTGGACTGGGGCGACCTCAGCAACGTCCCCGCCCTTGCCCCACTTGCCCAAGGGACGTGGGGCAGCAATGCGGCGGTAGCAGCCCAGGGCGTGGCGGCGTGGGGTAGTAACTCTGCTGCGTGGTCCAGCAACGCGGCTGTGGCAGCCAACAATGCGGCGGTAGCAGCCCAGGGCGTGGCGGCGTGGGGTAGTAACTCTGCTGCGTGGTCCAGCAACGCGGCTGTGGCAGCCAGCAATGCGGCGGTAGCAGCCCAGGGCGTGGCGGCGTGGGGTAGTAACTCTGCTGCGTGGTCCAGCAATGCGGCTGTGGCAGCCAGCAATGCAGCGCAAGCAGCCCAGGGCGTGGCGGCGTCGGGTAGTAACTCTGCGGCGTGGTCCTCAAACCTTGCGGTGGCAGCCAGTAATATGGCGGTCTGGTCCTCAAACCTGGCGGTCTGGGGTAGCAATCAAGGCGGCTTCTACAGGGATGCGGGGAACATGAATGCCGAGACGCTGGCCGTGGCGCGGGGGGGCACAGGGGTGGGCACGTTGGCGAGTGGCAGGCTCCTGGTGGGCAACGGCACATGCGCGGTCCTGCAGCCCACGGACTTGCAGTGGGACGGGACGCGGCTGGGGATTGGAAGCGCGCCCGCATACAAGCTGGACGTGGCGGGGCTCGGTCGCATGCAAACGGACCTGATCACGGCGACCTCGCGGACGTTGCATGCAGATCGGCCTTTTGGAAGTACCACAACGAACCGGCGGTACGGCCTCATTGCTACCGTGGGAGGAAACAACGGCCTGGTGCGCATCTGTGGCATCTGCGGGGGACATGAGTCCGCCAACACCGACCAGGGCAAAACCAGGCTGGACGTGGTGATTGACGGGCGGAATAGCACCATACGGGGGACAGTGGGTACCCACAACTCCGGGTGGCCAGGAATTGTAGTTTACATAGCCAACACAAGTGGGGACATGAGCGTATACCTGACGGGAGGGAACTATTTCAGATACTCTTTCCAGCTGTGGGCGGCGGACAATGCCTCCACGTTTCCGGACACTGTCTCGTGGTCAACAGATGCAGCATGGACGGCGCCGGGCGGCTCCACTCTGTGGTTGGATACCGTGACCCACTTGCCCAAGACGTGCCTTGACTGCAACTTCTACATGGATAGCGCGGTCATTGCCGCCCCTGTCATCGGCGCTTGTACACTGTCCAACGGGTTCGTGGGCATTGGCACCGCCACGCCGAGCTCCAGGTTGCAGGTGCAAGGCGACTTGAGAGCGGCTGGTCTGATTTTTGAGAGCAATGCCCTTCTATCAACCTGGTATGCACCCAGCAATCATGTGCATGCAGCGTCGGCAGTGACGGGGCCGGCAACGGTGGCGACAACGGGCAGCTATGCAAGTCTCCTGAACGTCCCCGCCACCTTTGCTCCCACGGCGCACACCCATACCATGGCCGACCTGGGGGCAAGCATGGTGAAGTTTGGGGACATGGGCTTCACCGGCCTGGCGGGCTTGTGTCACGCCAGCGCAGCCACCACCACCACGGACTATGCCTTCCTCCAGGAGCTGGGGGCGGCCAAGACTACGTACATGAACGCCCCGCTGGGGGGCCGCCTGAAGTTCCGGGTCAACAACGTGGACCAAATTGAAGTCGCGCCAGCCTATGGCGCCACAAGGAGCTCACTCAATTGGCCAGTGACGGACCCTGGCCGGATGATCCAGAGTTGGTACGGCGTCGGCGATTCCTATGGCGTCGGGCAATTCGCTGGCGGAACCATGAGAGCCTTCCTGGGCAGCTTGGCTGCCGCGACTTTCACCATCAGCAAATGCACGGCAGGGTCTGACAGCTCATATGTAGACCTGCTCACAATTACCACGAACGCCAAGGTAACAATCAAAGGGTCGGCGGCAGCGGCAAGCGGCCTCTATTGGAATTATGGCGGCAGCAAAATATATGACAATGGCCACCTGCGTCTTGACACTCATAACAACTTGCGGTTTGATATCGCTGGCGCCACTGCGGGGGAGTTTACCTACCGAGGCATACGACTGATGCAAGGCAATAGCATATGCATGGTATGCGATGGGACCGCCGCACCCTACTGGGAGTGGGAGCTGTCTACCGGCATCGGTGGAACCGACCACCTGGGCTATTTCTCGTGGACTATTTGGTGGCCGGCCGGTGACGGAGTGAGCCAAGCCGGAGAGACAGTCGCCTACCTTGATGACAACAGCCTGGACACCCGCCGCCTGAATTTCAAGGGCTGTCACCGCTGTGTGGCGGAGAAGGGGCTGAAAACCACCCAAGACGTCCTGGATGCCACCGGACTGGTGGTGATCGCCACTGGCAGGTACTCTTCCCTCCTGGAAGAGACAGTGAAGCCCCGGCAGATCGACAACATCACCGTGGACGAGGCGCTGCCTACAATCGAGTTGTGCACAAAGCGGCGGGACATGCGTGTATTCGGCGTGGTGTCCGCGCCCGACAACCTCATCGAGGCCGAGGTGAGCAGGGGGGAGGACGGCAAGCCCGCCCGCAAGCTGGGGGGGAAGAAGAGGCGGGTCTTCAAGCAAGGAGCCTTTGCGACGTGCGCGCCCTACGACACCGACCGCGTGGAGATCAATAGCCTGGGGGAGGGCGCGGTGTGGGTGTGTGCCCGCGGCGGCGATTTTGAGAACGGCGACCTGATCACCACCTCCGACCTGGCGGGGTATGGGGAGCGCCAGGAGGAGCCCTATGTGTGCGGGTGGACGCTGGGCAAGATCACATGCGACTTGGACTGGTCCCGCAGCAATCTGGACAAGGACTTCCAGACCCGCACCGTGGATGGCGCCCTTTGTGCCCTGGTGGGGTGTGTGTATCTTCTCTTACCTACCTGTAAATGCGTGAGAAGAAGTCGCGCAAACGCAAGGAGAAGAAGGGCAAGCGGGTTACCGTCAAGAGACAAGTGAAGACGCGGGTGACCGTCAACGTCAAGCAATCAAGCGGTGGCGGGGGCGTCGTGGCAGCGCCCTACTGGCATCCCCCGCCTATCAGCAACTACGTCCCAACGACGACACCGCTCATGAGCGCTGTGACCAACCCCCTCACGCCTGGAAACGTCGGGGAGACCAACCTGGCGAATCAGATGGCTGCCATGCAGAAGTCCATCGACTCCCTGGCTCAGGCCTTCCCTGCCGCAAAGGCGGCGCCCAGTACCGCGGAAGCAGGCACACAAGCATCCCCAAGCACCGCCGAAGCAGGCACACAAGCATCCACAAGCAGCGCCGAAGCAGGCACACAATTCGATGACCCGGACCTGGACCCGGGCTCGGGCTCGATACAGGCGGACGCTCCACCAAGGCGGGCGGATGCGGGGGCGCAGACAGTCCCGCAGATAGACACCCCGCCAAGGGCGGATAACAGACGCCGTCGCCGCAGGGATGCACCTGAGTCCAACCCGCGCCCTCACAAGCGCCGCCGCATCAGCGATGAAGAGCCCGCGGACATGGTGGGGGACCTGCCACCGCCACCACCGCCGAGCCCGCCAGGCCCCAAACCACCAGGCTTCGCCAGCGCGCCATGGAGGGTGAGGGATGCCCGAAAGGCACAGGCCCATCAAAAGCGCGTCAGGAATGTGCTGGATACCGTGGCATACCGCAAAGACGTCCTGGCGGATCTGAAGGCGACGCCGTACCGAGAGCCACCGCGCCCGCGGCCTGCACCTGCCGCGCCTGCACCTGCACCTGCCGCGCCTGCACCTGCACCTGCCGCGCCTGCACCTGCACCTGCGCCTGCCGTGTGGAAGACCAAGCCAGCGCTCAAAATCAAGCTCAAGGGCTTCAAGGCGCCCGAGCTCCCTCCTGAAGTCAAAGCTTCCACAAAGTCAAAGCGCCTCGTGGGGAAACGAAGCAACAACAACTTTGTGATGGGCATCGTTTGACTGTCCCCGCGGGCGAAAAATATGCCGTTAACGATTATAGCCAAGTATGAGCGGCACATACCCCTATGCGTCCACGGGCTTCCCCCGCTCTCTGGCCTACTTTGCTCAGAGGCTATCAAACGTCTCCAGCAACACCCGCCAGCTGATCGCCCTGGGCAATGAGTCTGTGACCCCCAACGACACAGTATCCTTCAACCTGCCTGAGGGGGCCATCCTGGATCTCAGGACCCTTCAGCTGAAACTCACCGGCTGCAGCACCACCACCACCAACGCCAATGCTGCCACCAGCTTTGCTGTGTTCCCCAAGCACATCAAGACTCTCATCGACCAGATCACTGTCTCAGTGAACGGTCAAGTCATCTCACAGACTCCAAATATGTACGGGCAGATCTGGAAGCTGCTGGCCGATTACGCCATGGGGCGCGACAAAGCACCTTTGAGGAATATAACACAAAACCAACGGATGTCCAACTATGCCGACGAGGCGGCTGAGTTGGCAAAGGGAAACCCAGCCAATCCTGGGTACATTAGCAACGCAAATTACGTCGTCAGTAACTGGCTGGGCTTCATGGGCAGCGCCGCACCCCCGCTGCTGTTTACAGGGGCCCTTGGGCAGGTACGTGTAGACATAAGATTCGCGCCAGCATCAGTCCTGTATGCCGGTGGAGCGGCCGCACCAGCTCCCATGTACAATATCACCAGGGCGTACATGACCGTGAGGACACTGGACCTCGACGGATTGTACTACGACCTTCAAAGCGAATGGCAGACTCTCCGTTGGAGATCCCCTTCACTTCATATATCGCCACCACTGGGAATGTGGGGTCTGTCAATCAGACCGTGCGCTTGAACGTCTCCAGCGGTTGTGTGGACATGGCGCTGGCCACCTTCCTGAGGAGCGACTACCCCACCAACACTGGCGCCGTCGCCCTTGGAAACCTGGCCCCCAACGCCAGGACCTCATGGTACTTCCAGCGCGGCGCCGGTATGACCACCACCACATTCGCCACAGGACAGTACATTGTCAATAACACATTGATCGCCTACCCACAGCCCCCCATTGATATCTTTGGCGAGGTCCTACACACACTGGGAGGCCTGGATAGTGTAGGAGGCCACGACCAGTACATGGGAGATATGGGCTCCTGGTTGAGCGACTTCTTTGTTCACCCTCTCTGCCTGAACGTCGGCCCCACAGAGAACGGAGACCGCCTGCTGTCCGGAACAGATGCTCGCGGGACCCAGCTGCAGATCGCCTTCACCACCACAGGCACTGCTAACAACGTCATCCCATACCTGATCGTGGTGACCAAGAGCGTGCTGAAGGTTTCTCCCGGGAGGAATATCATCGTCGAGGCATAGGATATACCTGTGATGCCCGCGCAAACCCTTGCGCACCATGAGCTGCAGCACGGCCCCCCGCCGCAGCCGCCTGTGAATATGTTCACTGCCAATGGACCTACAAAACAGCGCTTCAACGACCAGGAGACTGATATCCGTGGCTGGGCCAACCTCCGCAGCAAGGCGAGCTTCCAGGCCTTTGGGGCGTCGTTCACACAGCCGGACCCCACCAGGTCCCGCTATGGCAAGGTGTACCAGGTCCCCAACAACTACCTGGGCGTCGGCGTCATCACACCGCCCTTCCCAAGAGGGCGGGAGGCTGCAGTGCCCCGCTATGCTCCAGCGCCTGTGCCGGCACAGTATCACCTGCACAACTCCCTGCCACCCAAACAATATCTCCAGATTGGGTAAATGGCGCCAAGGAAAGCTGATCCTGAGCCTCCTGTAGAATCTGAGACATCCGAGACGTCAGAGTCGTCGTCGTCAGAGGAGGACGTCCCTGCCCCCCTCAGGAAGGTCCCTCTCAATGAGGCGCGACTGGAACAGCTGCGGCAGGCAAGGGAGAAGGCGGCGGAGGCCAGGAAGCGCATTACCGACGTCAAGCGGGCAGAGAAGGTCCTGAAAGAGCGGGAGCTGCAAGCACGCATTGAGCGGGTGCAGGCGATGGAGAAACAGCTTCTGAAAAAGACCCCGCCCATTCCCATCAAAAAACGTAAGCACGCACCGCCCCCACCCTCCATTAGCAGCGAAAGCGAATCAGAGAGTAGCAGCAGCGAAGAGGAAGCACCGCGCAAGCCCAAGCACTCCATGCGGGCCCGCAGCCTGCCCCAGAGGACCGCACTTGCCGTTGATGCCCACAAGCAGCAGGTGCACGCCCTGGCATACGGCAGCCTATTCCCGGGCGAAGGAAACAATCCTTACATTTGATTAATGGAAACTACGCCGGTGAACATACACGTCCCTGAGCTGAAGATCAAGTACCCCAAGCGACGTCCGGCGCCGCCTGGGATGCCTTCCCTCTACAACCTGGGCATGATATGCGGCTCCTGCGGCAGTGGCAAGACGACTGTGATGGTCAGGATGTTGAAGGCATACGACGCGGCCAAGTCATTTGACCACCTGTGGCTCTGGGCGCCGTGCTTTCACAGCGACCCCAAGTACAAGCTCCTTGAGCGCGGCACGCACTTCAAGCTCCACCTGTATGACCGGGACTTTTCCATCGCGGAATTCAAGGGCGCACTGGAGCTGATTGAGCAGAACAACCACGAGTATGAGGAGCACCAGGAGCATCAAAAACTGTGGAAGAAGTTCCTCAAACACAAGGATCCGCTGAAGCTGAAGGATGAGGAAGTTCTGAAGCTGGACAAGCTCGGGTGGCAGCCCCCTGACCCCACAAAGTTCACACTGGGTAGACCGGCCAACCTGATGATCTTTGACGACTGTGTGGGCAGTCGGGACCTCTACCGCGCTGATAGCAAGGGCACCGTGGCGCAGTTCACCATCAAGCACAGACACCACCACACAAGCATCTGGTTCATGTCACAAATCTTCTCAAACGCAGTGCCCAAACAGATCAGAAGCAATCTATCCTTTGTGATCTTGTTTGCTCAGAAAAACGAGAACATCCGCAAGCAAGCCAGTCTGGAGTTCTCAAGCCATGTGTCCGCTGAGGACTTTGCATCTATGTGGGCCGCTGCAACCGCTGACACGCACGGGTTCTACTTTGTGGACTTTGAAAGTCCGCCAGAGATCAGGTACCGCATTGGCTTTGACCGCGCCTTCATCCGCCAGTGAAAATATCCAACCATCCTTCAGAGATACATGCCCGCACTTTCAAAGACCCAACGCAAGGAGCTGGAGGAGGGCCTAACCGAGGCATACCCCCACCTGGAGCCGCAGCTCGTGGGCTACCTGATTGACGTCTACGAGCGTGACTCCCGCTGGCTCAACGACCACATGCAGGCAGAGCTCCGCCAGGAAAAAGTTTCTGCCCGCAAAGCAAATGAAGCGCCTGTTCCCACACCTTGATGTGGACACGGGGGATCAGAGGAAGTGGGTGGCTACCCCCGCCCGCAAGCAAACAACCTATCGCGCCATCCCCTTCCGCCTGGTGCTGAGCAGCGCGTCAAAGACGTCGGGTACCGCACACGACGCCACCTTTGTGTTCAAGCACCTGCCCTGGGGCCTGGACCCCCTCATGGACCTCGCCCGCACTAAGTTCAAGCTGCGGGTGGAGAGCTTCACCGTCACGGGCGTCAAAAACGCCCCCGGGGATACAGACGTCGCCCTTGCAGTGCTCGTGAATGTGGATGGCCAGGGCTTCGACCAGACATTCACATACGACGCCGTTAACCGCAGCATGACCGCCTGTGTATGCACCGCCACCGGCAACCAGCAAGCACTCACCCTGGCGCAGATCTGGGACGTCCTTGTCCGCACGCTGCCCGGGACAATGCTGCGGGTCTACCTGAGTGAAGTGGGAGCGCCCCGCACGCCTGGTGCCGCGCTGCTGGATGCTCTCACCTCCACATTCGAGTGGCACGCCGTGCTGGCTCTGACGCCTTGTGACGAAGAGCTGGGTTGAGATAACCAGCTCCAATAGTAGTAAGGCACCATGTTTGAGCTCGTGAAAAGCCAGACCATCTTCCTGGACAGCCGCAAGCGGCGGGGGTCGGATGCCCCCTACTGCTACACCGTCTCCTTCACCTCTGACGCCGCCAACTGCAAGGACGATGAAGTCTCCCGCCTGACCTTGAAGGGCCTCACCACGCAGGTCTCCTGGGGATACATCACAAGCGTCTCCAGCAGCTTTGTCGTGTACGAGAACGGCGTGCCGCGCACTGTGGCGATCTCCACGGGGAACTACTCCTTCAAGGGACTCGCCCAAGCAATCACCGCCGCCTACTTCGCCTTCGACGCCAGCGCCGTAGACTACAACCGCTTCAGGTGCACCTGGTCCAGCGTCACTAACAAGCTAACCTTTGCCTCCGCCGCCGGCAAGGCCCTGGTGCTGGCATTCCCCAGCCAAGCCGCCGCAGAGACCTATGGCTTCAAGTCACCCACGCCGGGCGTCCTCACAAGCCAGGCGGTGCTCAACCCAATGGCATACAACAGCCTCTGCATCAGCCTGGCAGGGATCCGCCCACGCCTGACTTACAATCTGGCGAATATCCACTCGGAGCTCGTGGGCCGCACCAACCTGATGGCCGTCATCCCCGTGGATTCCAGTGTCCCGCCCTACTCCATCCTGCAGTGGAGCAACCCGGGAGACAGCTTCAGTCTGTACATCACAGAGCGCACGCTTGACACGCTGCAGATCCAGATCACGGACTAGAGCGGCAACCCATTCACCGCCATGCCCGAGCATGCCCTCACAATGCAGCTGGACACCTTCCGCAGTGTTGACCTCAAGCACCAGGCGCTGCAGTCCATCGACGATAATATCCAGAGGCTCGTGAACTAAAATATCTCAGCTGCTACTATACAGAAATCCAATGCTGGGAGACTTCCTCCGCCGTGCCGGAAGCGTTGTCCGCAAGGTCGGTGACGTCGGCGGGAGCCTCATCCGCCGCTTCGGAGAGCCACTGGCCGCTTCAGCAAAGCCTCTTGCCCACTCCATCCAGAGCCTCATCGGTAGCAACCCCATCGCCAACGCCGCTATGGGCGCGGTGAACAAGGGCCTCGACTACGTCTCCAGCGGCAGGGCCGCCGCAATGGCTGATCGTGTCTCCCACTATGGCAAAAAGATGGCGGGCTCGGGCGGGGGATGAGCCTACTCTTCGGGCTGGGGTGCCGTGTAGAGTTCATCCCAAAACACGTCGTCGTCGTTCAGGAGCGCGCCACGGGCATCTTCAACCGTAATGATCCCAGTCCTCGTCACCAAGTCCGCCAAGTTGCCAAAGACACGCCGGATGCGATGGTCCTTGGGCATGCGGTACTGAAACACAAGTAGCTCTTGCACCGCCGCACGGAGCCGTGGAAAATCAGGCCGCTTGTCCTCACCACACGTGGACCAGCCAGAGTTACTGCCCAACCAGCAGCCGGACTCCTCGATGACCTCGACGATGGTGGTCTCTACCCGCCGGAGGGCCCTGGCAACAATGGCCCCGGGGAGCTTCGCCAACACGTCGCAAAAATTCTCCTCGTGCTCCAGCCGCCCCGCGCCCTCCAAGATGCGGCTCTCCACGTCGCGTGGCAGGCAGCCCCAGTGTGACGTCGCCATGGTGTGGACGTCGTGGGCTGGGAGGCGCCTTATGACAGCACGAACGACCAGTCCAGATCATTCACAGCCGCGTGGCTGACGCTCTCATACAGCGCCTAGTCCTGCATCTGCAGCGCCGCAGCCTTCATCAACTCCTTCATCAGCGCTTGCGGGATCATGGAGCGGATGGCGCGGGGGGTGTGCCTGGCGGGCGTGGTCGAGTTATTCAGGTGGTCTGTGTGGACCTTCTTGAGCTTCTCGCAGTTGGACAGGTGCCTCCCGTTCACAAAGGACCAGCAGTCGCGGCGACAGAACATGGGCTTGAACTCGGCGACGTTGGTCCAGATGCGAGTCGCTTTCCGGAAAGCATACCCATACTTGCAGTAGGTCACGTCGTGAAACGGGATGCCTCCCATGAAGTCGCGGGACTTCCACAGCCATGCCTGGGGATTCTCAATGAACCAGATCTTGGGTTGAAAGTGTGCAATGATCTCCAGCGTCCTGCGGACCAGCTTGTCGGCGGACTCCAAATCACGCGGCGTCTTGCTGTGAGCGATGGAGTACTCACGGCAATCCGGCGAGGCCCAGATGATATCGAAGTGAGACTCCCGCGTGTAGTCCCAGTCAAGGATGCTCACCAGAATGTCCGGCGCGGTTCGGGGATCAATATCAAGCCTTACAGTCTCAAACATCTCCGGCATCTGACTGCAAAACCGCGTCAACGATCCCGACCCGCTGAAGAGCTCAAGCACACGATACTTCATTCCTATGGCAAGAGACAATACTCCTTGGCATCAGCAGTCTTCTCCTCGTGCTCCAGCCGCTGGGGCTCTCCACGGCGCGTGGCGGGCCATTACCGCGCCCACTCCGGTGGGCTATTTGCCGTGCCAAACACCAGCTCTTGGCACGTCAGACACATGCCGCTGATCATGAACTCCTTGGCGTCAGCTATGTCGACGAAGCGCCCGAGGTCCACGGCCAGCTTGCAGGTGACGCACGCGACATGCGGCACAGGCTTGCCTTCAGCATGAGCGGCAACGGCCTCGCGGTACTTGGGGCGATCCAAAAAGTGGGCCAATGGCCGCAGGTCCAGTGGGCGCATGGGCGCATGCTCACGGAGGGCGCTGGCACATGCATTGGCTGAGGCCGACATGATGGCTGAAGAAAGACACCGGTGGCATGGCGCTGCATGGGATTTGCAGCATTCCCGATGCCCACCACAGCCGTGGGCCTGACCAATGGCAACAGAGGCCAGGACGCCCTCCGGAACCACGCCACAACCAAGGGAGAAGGCCACGCTTCGGAGAGGTATATGTGCGCCCGGGCTTGCTTTTTTCCGCATAACTCTTCAAGAATGGCGGGGCTCAAGATCACCCAAGTGGACATCGTCCGGCTGGCTATCAAGCATATGCCCGTGGACAACAGCTACGAAGACTTCGTCAGAGAAACAGCGCTCACCATTGCGGAGGCGACATGCTGCAGCAGGGCCGAGGCGGTGCTGCTCATGTACGACGCCTTTGGAGACATACTGCTCATGCACTACGACATCCACGCCGAGATTACTGGCAAAGACACCATCCCCGCCGAGCTCAAGATGAAGTACAACGCCTTCAATGGAGCGATGCTCAAGCTGGCGCAAGCCCCCGAAGAGGGAGAGGGAGAGGCCGCCGCGGGTCCAAGCGAGGCTGAGCCCGCCGCGGCCACAGACGCCGCCTAACTGAACACGTACTCCCGCGTGACCGCATCTACTACCGCCTTGGCCAAGGACGAGCTGCCATCGAACCGCACCCGCGGAGGGTCGGAGGTGTAGAGCAAGGCGTCCTTGTGGGCGCTGCCAACCAAGCTGTAGCTGTTGCTACCCAGGATGAGCTTCTTCTGGGAGAGGGCGCGGGACGGGCCTGAGGCCTCGTAGAGTTTCAGGTACACGCGCTTGGCTGTCTTTTTTGTGACCACGCCCACATACACATAGCCCACTTTGCCGCCCTTCCGCACCTCCAGGCGCTGAGGCTCGTCGCTGGCGCCCTCGACGTCGACTATGGCCAGCTGCCCCACCGCCGCATGGTCCGCGATCGTGTCTCCCTTCGGTTTCGGCTCCGCGGGGAGCTCAGGCAGCCCTTCCGCCCTCAGGCGGCGGCCCTGCTTGGCCTGCTTCTTCGCCTTGGTCCCTGCCTTGGGAGCCTCCAAGTTCCGCGGCGCGTCCACCTTCAACAACTCGTTCGGTTTGAAGGCCCGCGCCACAGGCTCCTTCCCGGTGTACGTTAGCAGGCTCACGCGGCTCCCTCTCATGCCGGAGACCTCGTACACCTCCAGAGACATGGACTGCGCCTGCCCCTTCTCAAACGTCCCCTTCTTCAGCCGCACCCTCACATAGTCTCCCACGCGAAATGCCTCCTGCACTGGCTTCTGCACGGTGGCATTGTATGCGCTGTCATCTACCCAGCGTTGCCGCATGGCAGGCTCGTCCGCATACAATTCATCTGGCGTCCTGTTCTTCAGCGTGTCGTGGGGGTTGGGGTGTAGTCGTGGATCACCTCCGCCAGCCAGGTCGTCCACTTGGGGTCATCCCGCGCATGTATCCGCTTCTCAATGAGTGTGCGGAGGGTCTGCACCAGGCGGTCCAACACTCCAAGCGGGTCGCCCACCGTCACGTGCTCATCGGCAGCCACTCCAGTGAGCACAGGAATGTTCCGCTTGGTATTGAAGTCCTGAAACTCTTTGGCATTGAAGGCGTTGTCGCCCTGCACCATGAACGGCTCCTTGCCCGCATCTTTCAGGAAGCGCTTGTAGGGTTTAGGTAGTTTAACTAGTTAAACCCTAAACCCTAAACCCTAAACTAGAGGATGGTCGGCATCGTCTGGTCTTTGAGCACGTAGGCAAAGGCTTTGCGGCTGCAGATGTCCACTAGCAGCAGGAAGCAATCCTTGCCGCCGTTTTGCCGCTTGTATTGGTTCATGAAGACGACGTCAATCTGAAAGCTGTAGGGGGGCCGGGCAATCTTGGCAAAGGCAAACCGCTTGCCCGAGGGCTTTGCAAAGACTTCGTGCACCGGATTTTTCTGCTTGCTCCACCATTCATCGAAGTCCCGCTTGGACACGCCATGACCAGACTTCAGCCGCTTGTAAAGTTTTTCCTTGCTGAGCAAGTCCCAGGTGGGATGCTCTTCCATCATCGCCGCAATGTCGCTGCTCGTCCCCATTACATAGTAGAGCTGAAATACTGCCGCGCGCGGGGTCGGGGGCAGGGGCGAGGGCGCAGGCTCAGGGCGCAGCTTTGTGGACGACCTATGACCAGGTCGCAGGGCGCAGGACCTTCGCGGCAAATGACTTGGGCGCAGCTTTGTGGACGACCTATGACCGGGTCGCAGGGCGCAGGACCTTCGCGGCAAACGACTTAGGCGCAGGGCGCAGGACCTTCGCGGCAAATGACTTGGGCGCGGGGGTCAGGGCGCGAGGGTCAGGGCGCGGGGGTCAGGGCGCGGGACCTTCGCGGCGGAAGGCTGAGGGCGAGGGCGCAGGACCTTCGCGGGGGTCAGGGCGCGGGGGTCAGGGCGCGGGACCTTCGCGGCGGAAGGCTGAGGGTGAGGGCGCAGGACCTTCGCGGCAAATGACTTGGGCGCGGGGGTCAGGGCGCGGGGGTAGCAGCGCGGGGTCGAGGGCGCGGGGCGAGGGCGCAGGACCTTCGCGGCAAATGACTTGGGCGCGGGGGTAGCAGCGCGCACGCTCTGGGGACTTGCTCAAGCACGCAGAAGCCCTTCAATACAACTGCCAGGTCTGGCTCACCCACTGCGTGGGCGAGAAGAACGCTCCGTGGAGGCATGGGTATATCGTCCATGTCCGGGGAGTGTCGAGGCAGTGAGTCTGTCAAAATCTGTCCCGGGAAGGTCAGCGCAGTCTTGGGGAGTGCACGAAAAGGCAACGGACATACACTGAAACAAGTCTATCAAAATCTGTCTTGGGAAGGTCCGAACATTTCACAGGGGGAGCACTCAATGTCACAGAAATGTGAAGGAAACACACTGAAACCAGTGCGGAGGTGGGGAAATCTGAAAATTTCGGTGACGTCACTTAGTACTTGAGATATGTGTGTGTACCCCCCCCCCCCACCCACCCACCCAGATTGAAATGCCCCTCCACCGGGGCCCTGTTTTGAGACGGATTGACATGTTTCTTCCGGATACGTTCCTGTCGTGCTTTCCAAATCTCATGGAGACTTTGAATGGCATGCCTTTGCAATTTGTGTATGCAGCTTCGTAACAAGTTCCCTTTCACTCCAAGGGACTCCAACTGCCTCACCGTAGCTTCTGCATACACGGCTGCTGCAACTCCCAAAATGATGGGCTTCCTTTCTATAATGGCCGAGGGTGCCTTTGTCGCAGTATCTGATATAAAATCTCATGCTGTTGATATGGATCTTGGTGTCCCTTGTGTAACTGACCTCAATAAGCGTAATTTGAGCCTGAGATGTCATCCATTGGCAACCCTCTGGGGTCCTCCTAACCGACTTGCGTTGATACTATAGGACAACGCCGGGCCGAGAGCCGGCTGCTTTCAGCTGTGCTTTGGATATCAGATCGGCCGGGATGTTTCCAATTGTCTTGTGCACTGTCTTGTGTTGTGCACTGTCTTGTGGCAGGTGCGCTGCACCTGAACGTGCCCATTTGGCAGCGTTGCCACCATCATTATGAACAATGCTATCAGCCCCGCGGTCGCCACTCGCGATAGCCTTGGTGATGATGCGCACTGCTGTGTTGTGTTTGTCTTGCACCATGGGCATGATGATTCCGGGGCACCACGCGAATGCACCTTCATTAGATGTGATATGTGGGACCACGATCCTCTTTCAAAAAAAATAGTATGGCACCCAGTGGCGGATCCGACTTTCGATGGGTCGTATCCGACTTCCGAGTGAGACATGCACTCAAAAATACGACTTTGGCTGGAGCTCGAATTAGGTCCCAGAGCCTTTCCTGGAAGTAATACGCGATTCAAGGATTCCAAATATGCCATTGCGAACTTGAACGGGTACCTGCCGGCAAAGCGGCCTTACTCGTGCGCATTACGCCAGATGTACAAGGTCGGTCAACGCTCAGAACGTGCACAAATCATGAAATGACGAGCACATAGGTAATCGCATACGTGTCATACGCCTAAAAATGCCGTCAGGAAGCTTTTGGCTGCCGCTCGACTGTTTCCGCTTGGGCAGTACTTTGGCACTAGTCACGCATTGGTGCCATACTTTTTCGGCACCCCCGCTCTCTGCTCTCTATCCGTTCCAAATGCACCATAGAGCGTCGTGAATCCTTAGATAAAAGAACGCTTGCCGTTCCGTACAATCTTTGCTTCATGCCAGGGCCTGCAGCCGGATCCTCAGCAGTTCCATCCCACTGTTGACATGTATGCAGGCTATAAGACAGCCGAACCGTTGGCATGTAGCTGGTAAACCGCGCGTTGGGCCCCGCGGCCTACAACATCGCAGGGCACGAGCCTTGCCAGCCTCCCAGAATAAGCAGACCAATAGTAAGGGCAAGATGCCTTCATTTCGTCTTGAAATGCTCACCACCGCACATGCTGTGCAAGGCTTCCATCAGCTTATCTGCATCGCGCACGGGACCCATGGGAGCGAGCTGCAGTGCTGCACCTTTATTCCCAAATCCTCCGTTTCGAACATTCCACTATCGCAGCAGGGAGCTCACTTTGGATTCTTTTAGTGAAAGTTGCTCTGGCTATGACCGATGCTCACGCTTGGATAACTATGTCAATGGATGCCTAGCGTGGCTTGCCATATATTCTACTTGAACAGCATTCGCCCCATGCATCATGCATGCCACCCATAAGGTCAGAAGCTCAAGAAGGCAGTTGCAGAGCCCATCGCGTTCGTAGGAGAGTATAGGTCGGAGGACTTGTCTTTCTTGCTTGTGCGGGTGGGGAACAATAGCAAACTCTACCTTCAGGCAAATTCGCCTCGTTATGGAAACACACACACATGGAGCTTGGGGAGTCTTCAGAAGGTCTTTGTGGAATGCGCAAGATTGTTATGAAGGCATAGCACTGCCCTTGCTTCGCCCGCCCCCCCCCCCCTCCTCCCTCCTGTCTGAAGACATACAGTTCCATCCTCCCGCTCATATCAGCAGCTACCCCACTGTATCCGAAGATAGACTGGCAACCACCTTCAAACAGCCCAAAATGTAAGCGGGGTGCCGCACTCTCGTGGAACGAGACTTCTGCTTTTTGAAAAGGGCCCCTGGCCCCCCATATCACATCTAATGTTGTCGGCTGGCCCTAGAATTCATGGGGCCACCAGGGAACTGGTGCTATTACTACCGATGCACGTGAGACGAGATGAGATGGGATGGGATCAGAAACGATATACACAATTGATATATAATGCTAGCCTTAGCTTTGGACTGCTGCTGCCAACTAGCAAATCGCACTCTATTGCTGCAATGAAAGGACACAGGTGGGGCATGACGGGCTTCTGATGAAGATTTTGTACATTGAGAGTTGTTCCAAGCACGCAATGCAGAACAATCCAGGGGCGAGGGCACAACCGGCTTCGCTGCTGCAAGCACGCTGCTGCATGCATGAACACTCCTGCTCACTCTCGCTATGACAGCAGTGCTAGCGCGATGGAGGGGTCACTGAGTATTGGGGATGGTGAATAGTAGTCATGCATATCAAAGTAGGATGGCTCCATCTTTTGGCATCATGCCCGATGCCACCCACACACCCACCCACCCGCCTGTAACCTAGTGTGACAGGAAGGATCGTCGATGGTCGATGCTGTCGAGTAGCGTGCTTGCAAGAAGGAATGCTTGGTACCTACACCGAGGACTGTAGGTGTAGGTCATGTTTCTAGATGTGCCTCATACAACTCAGCCAGCTGTCTGCGGAAACGAGCTCGAGCAAGGCGTCTGTCCGTGAGCATGTAAAACACCAGCAAGCAGCACCTGGCTACATCCTTGCAATGCTGTGTCGCGTTCCGTATGAACGGCCAACAAACTGTGGTACATTGCATGGGCAGCTGGCACTTGGCTTTGTTGCCACCGTCACGGAGACAAGCTTTCGGAGTACTGGACTGGGCACCTGACAAAGTTTGGGGCACTGTACAGAATAGCCTATGCACAGCCCGACGCCCTCGCCAGGTTCGCACAATGGCACCCTTTTCTCAAATGAGCATTCGACTTCAGAAGACATCGCGGACGTACCTCCCGTCATGCTCTTTGGGCCAGTCATTACTACTGACAAGGACCTGAACCGCCTTTGACGTACGTCGTTGTTCCATAGCCTTCTCACACGCGTAGGGTCCATCATTACTGCAGTCGATGCTACGATGAGGCTGCACCTGCTTCATCTGAATGACTTTTTACTTCTGAAGGGCCAACCACAACCGAACATCTTCGTTGCGGGCGCGCAGGGTCCGTCTTTGAAGCGCATTTTTCGACAGGCCGTACAACGCATTAGGCGGAACTGGACTATGCCTTTTGAGAGGCTCCTGAGCAAGACACGACGTCTCCCGAGCGCTCAAAGCACCGGCCGAGTCTGCGCGCTCGAAGAACCGTCGTGGAAGTCGAAGAAGCGTTGGCCGAACTTCTTGCAATAACTTGATATTACCGCTATTGTCTAGCCCTAAAGGGCCAGCCAACAACGCCGATACATGTAAATCCTAAACGGCCATGATTAATACTAGACACGGGGGACTGCGCAATTCCCCACACACCTACGCAATTTCCACGCATCTATGCAATCCCCACGCATCTGACAATCTATAAGATGGAATCGCACTAACAAACTACCATCATGATCCCTCCTAGCTCTTGTTGTCTCTTGCTTTTATCATATCTCCTGGCACCCGATGACAAAGGCTAATTACGAGTTGGCACAGAGCCCCACACATACAAACCATGCACTTGTCATATGATCATACAGTTGCATGGTGCCCAACGAAGTTAGTGATGCTTCTCTACATGTGATCTTCCGTCAACCAAGTCTAGGAGCTCATGCAAGAGCAATCTAGCAGCAAGCTAGCCATTGTCAGGCTTTGGGCAGTGCCGCTATCATAACCTAAACCTTCTTGAGAGACACCACATGTGAGTTGCAACAACACTACTACATAGGCAACAACCGACTACGCTTATAGAGTAGAGCATGCAACAACCAAAAAGCATGTTATGTGGGAAAACCGAAAGCCCTCCACCACATGGGGACGGATGATTGCCAATGATTGATGGCAAGTCTCCATACTTCATGCCCTTCTGGTGCATATTGTTGGCATGCACCAAATCTACACTTGAGCAGTGCATCTACTCTACACTTGGCCTAACCTCTTGACGGCGGCGATGAATGGCTCCTCTAACTTGGCCTTTACCCTCCATCTTGCCATTGTCACTGTTTTGTTCCTTGCGTCTCCGCCGCCGCTGCCCTCGGCGTCGCCGGCGGCGCTGTCTCAGGGCTGCTCTTGGACTTGGTTGCACTACTGCGTCACCACTCCCATCGGGATCCCCACCTTCAACAACCATAGCTGCATTGTTGCCCATAGTTGCTTGGGGGTCGGGTGTATCTAGAAAGGGGAGGTCTGGTGCAATCTCTGTCGTTATTGGGGGACCCAAATTTGAAGTTGTGCCACCACCCTCATGAAGGTTTGCCCCTATCGAGACATGAAGGTAACTTCAATGAACAAGCTTGTTGAACATTCAATGCTAGGTTTAGCCAATGCACATACACACGAGATTATAACGACAGCGGGAGAGAGTAAGGGGAGCTTTAGACCCAAGATTAATGGAGGCATGGGCGGAGGAAGCCAAGGTGGACCCCAGATGCTGGCCGAAACAGAGATACCCATGACCTCTGGGTTAAAAAGCAGATACTAATACCAGGTGGCGGGACATGGTAGAACGGCAACTGGACAAAATGCTAAGACTTCAGAGCGCAAAGGAGGGCAGAAAGATGAAATGTCCTAACCAAGGTATACGACTATAGACTTCACCATAGCTACCTCATGCCAACCTGGATATGTGAATGCTCTCACCTTGTGCTGGCGGTGCCTTTCTAAACCCTTTCTCTTGCAGATGTTTGTGTAAGCCATCAAATGTCAAATGGTCAACTGCCATGCGCTCCACCTACAACAAGAGTTGGGTGAGCAAACACATGAGTGTGCATGAGTCAACACTCTACTACTTGAAGCTACCCTTTTGGAAGAGAGGGTGTTGGTCTCTAAGTTGTTGAAGCCCGCACTTCAATGAATATGATATCCCACACTTCCATGTAGACTTGATATACCTCGGTTGAAATCTGACCCATCATTTGCCTGGCCATGTCTTTGCTCGCAACCACAAGTACTAACATAAAAGCATAAGCAACATGCAGCCCATGACATGCATCAAATTCAAATCGCTCCATATCATCCAGATCAAGTACATACCTCCACCATCTTCTCATCATATGTGATCAGCTCTGGTACCCTGCCTGGGATGCTGCAGTGAGCCACAAGATGTCATGTGTGTCAGGAGGTAAGCAGGAGGTAAGCACGCTAGCTCAACCCATATCTTCGCCGGCAGGAAACTACATGGTAGCCACGCTCTTCTCAGGACTTACAAGGTTAGAGATACTTGTGGGTACTCGTTCTTCAAGACAGACTCGTAGAAGAATCTCTTCACCTGGGCAGACGGCCAGCGGCGACATCAGCCTGAGCCAGGTATGATTATGCTCAAGAGGACGACTTGGGTCCATTGCCAAACTGAAAGCAACCTGGACGGACCCAGCGCACAGCATATACTAGCCTCACTAGTAGCACACCTCAGGCAGGGCGTTCAGTCGTCATCCAGAGCAGCTTTCGAAGACACCTTTAACCACTGCTCCATCGGCTGCCCAAACGACTAGCAACCAGGCAAGCCATGCCGTTACAGAAGGGAAGCCAAGGCGACCCATCCGTCTGCTATGATACTAAATAGATGCCCTCAACAAGGTATTGGCCTAAATAGCACACCGCCGTGTTGTACCGGACACCGCGACGCAATCAGAGCTTGCTGTCCTGATACACGGCGCCCAGCAGCGACGCCACCGCAACACCCACTTAAGCACGGTTAAAAACTAGTATAGGCTACGATGTGAAGCCCAGCTTCCTCTGAACAATCTTGAGAGAAGGCTGTACGAAATAACAACGCATGTCGGAGTCCCGCTTTCAACCGCAGTCACAGCCAAAGCCAACTGGCGCCAGCATACAACAGAGCCTGGCCTAACATCGTTTTCCAAGCTGCGGCATGGGGTGAACCACGCATTCGGGCACGGCACGAGTGACCATTCACTCACTCTACGTCTCACTGTGTGAACTTGCCAGCGATTCCGAGCTGTGAGCTTGAGCATTTTACCTCCTGGGCTTCTTCCATCGCTATAAGGACATTCTCCTCATGCACCTGATGGAGCATTCTACTTGGGACCAGGTCGACGTTGTCCGAAGATGTTCATATCTATAGCCAAGCTGAGCCCATGGACTTTATCACAGCGCAAACCTAATGCAGCACCCAATACAATGTAACGGCAGAACAGCCATTGAGTGACGGCAGGTGATGTTCCAGGATTTGGCAATGCTTTGAAACGGGCCCAGTAGTCTTCCCCCCCCCCCCCCCCTCCCTAGCTCCCAAGCCTGGCTACTGTGCACAAAGACGCTGCCCAGTTATGATTCAAGGGATCTCAGGAGAAAGATTTTGCTTACAAGACCCTCCAGGCATGTTAGGCAGCGAGTGTGTGTCTCCTTGGTTGAAAACCACTCAGAATTCCAGTCTCTCAATAATGACAGTGACAATTCCAGCTTGCAAAGACCCCAGCTCAGCAGCAGTGCAGTCACCCCAGAAGAGCACAACTGTGCACAACCTGCAGAGACGCTGTCAGCCCCGCACAAAGAGATCTCACAACCAAAAAGTTGGGTTCACACCACCTGAATGATCAAACCGTCAGTGGCCCCAAACTGCTGCCCGGTTTCTCCTAACACCTTCCTCATGGCACAAACAAGCCACATATGGCTTACAGCTGCTGGCTCCGCATTTGAGCTTGCCTGACCCATCTCCACATGTGCTCCACCTCAACAGCACGCGCAGCTTTGACACCAGGGGGATCAAGTGGGTTGGAGAACATGAGATCCAGATGGTGGGCTCCCTGCAAGATTCAATCCATTGCAGCAATATCAAACCAGGGCCCTCGAGGTTGACGATCAAGTTAGCATCCTAAGAGGTTTATGAAGCTGGCATGCAGACCAGCATATCAATGGTCTCTGCTTCGATGTTTCGACAGTCAAGAACAAGTTTGAAGGCGTCGACTGTGTGGACAGGGGAACACACAATTACATCAATAATGCTATCCATGCTTGTAATGTTAACCTGATTCCTATGGAGCCTGAATATGCCCCCGCAATACCTGCTGCTCGGAATGCTTCCAGCCTTTTCATAGCAGACACCTGGTCTCCATCCAAAACACCCTTACTGACATGTGATTGCATTTCTGCTATGGCACACCATGAAATACTGTAAATATTGTTATCAATTGAGCACATAAGCTCAACCCGAGGCTCTGCTGCCTTACACCCTTAACACTCCCGGTACCTCACCTCTGGTATGATAACAGCCACCAGTGTGTCACTAAGGCTGCTCAGTACCCCACCACCGTGCCAGGGGTCCAGAAGACCATTACTGAAGACAATGTTGCTGCCAGCTGTAATCTGGCGCCCGCCCCACTGAGTGTCTGCCCAGGTTGTACTGTGAGGTGCCACTCTCCAGTTGTCCCAGCAGCCAGCCAAGGCAGCAGTAATATTGAAGGGCTCAGGCCAGAACATATCAGTCTCTGCGGAAAGAGCAGCAGTTGTTATATATCAGCCAACCATGCGGTTCAACAGCTCGTTCAATGCACAGCTGGAACATGGGAGTAGTGTGGAAAATCAGGACCTTGGTTGACTGGCCAACCCCTCTAACGCAAACTGAGTTCTCCCTTATTGATTGCAGCAAGAGCAGTAGCGACATGTCGTCCTGGCTGCTGCAAGACATGTGCGCTTCATCCCATGTGACAATCCTCAGGGAAAGCTATACGACCTCTTACAGGTCTAGACTAGGTTGGGGTTTAGGGTTTCAGCAAAAATGCATATGCTCTTGGATGGGAAGTAACTAATCAATAACTACCTCAGTGAATGGGGCAATCGTAAGAGAGAGGGAGTAAGGTACAACAGTATCAGCAAAAAGCAGCAGCACTACTGGGAGCTCATTATTGTGTTGCATCTTGAGTTTACCCTGCAGTTTTGCCTGCATTGAATGCCTGCTGCTGCGGCAGCAATCACCAGCCCGGGTCCTTGACTGCCGCCCTCAAACCTGTGTGGGCGTGTCTTTGCCTGCATGATGACTGTGTTTGCTGCCGCCTGGTAGATCTGCAGCCTATCAAAGACCTCATCAGCAAATGCAGCGTGCTGCTACTCAGCTCGCTGTGACTTCATGCTGGGCTAGACAGCACAACAAGTATCCATTATCTATCTTCCCGGATCCTGCAGCATGCTACCACCAGAACTAGTCGCAAGCGTGTACAGCATCCCTCTCTGTCTCCAACATGCCATTGCTACCCCAGTCCAGCGGGGTCCATGCACTCACCTCCATTCTTGCTAGCTGGCATGAGCATCTCAGTGCACCATTGATAGTCCCAGAAGTTGCCGTCCTCATCCGTTTCAGGGTTGGGGCCTCCACCACAATCAAAACACTCCAGGCTGCCACTGTAGTTGTAGAATACACCAACAGCCCTACCCATGGCTAGCAAGAGGCAGCAGCACATCACGCATTGTCATATGTACCAGCTGCTACAGTGTCAGTATTTCCAAACAAGTGCAACAAAGGATGCTGCATCTTATACAATGGCATTGGCAGTTGCAGATGCACTGATGGCAGGCAGGCGTGATGGGCTACAAAGGCAGGGGTGCCCTAATCAAATGTGTGGTCTACCTGTGCTTGTGAAATCTTCCGAAATCAGCGTCCTGTGTATGCTTCCCATGCTAAGCTCTTTGCTCTACCGTTGAACTTTATCGCACTTAGTACCACCACCGATATGCTCGCTCTGTCCGTTACCTCAGCTTTGACGTCCTCAACCTTATCATTTAGAAGCTCTGTGCATAACATTGTTTCAATGTACACACCCTAAACGTTGCCTAAGAGATGTGTAACACCCCTCTCACCTGTCAGCAACTCTTCATCTTCCATCCCCTCCTCCTTGAGCTCCTCACAAGCCACTCTCATTGGATATGCTGGTAGCTCTCCATTGCCATTCAGCATGTAGCTGCTGGGGTAAGGGAAGTCCCCCATGGCCAGGTAGTCCCAGGCAGATGACAGCCAGTCACGAAGTTGAAGCACAGCACTATGAGAGGCCACATGGCTGTTGTCACATAGGGGCAGTGCTGAGTTGATGCGGGCACGGCCAGGAGCTGAGTGGGATAAGGACTCAAGCACCTGCAGACAGTGGAGATCAGACAGGGATGCTGAAGCAGTATGCACTACTAAGCCTTTGCTGAACTAGAAAAGAGACGACACTACAACCAAAGCTTTGGCGAATCACGCCATTTCCCCTCCATGCATGCTCATGCCACCTGTGGGGAAGCTGTGAAGCCGCAGTTCTACCTTCATACACCAGAAGAAGGCCAAGCATATGGTCGTGTAAGGCCCACATAAATGTCCAGCTGAGGTGCTGTGTTGACAAGCTTGCTCTGCCCAGCAGACATCAGCATTACACGAGGTATATCCAAGCATGGATAGTTACATTTCTTTCCGACCCTCAGCTATTCTCCTCATGTAGTACTTTCCCCTTTTCTTTTCACCTACTTGCCAGTCCCATTCTCTTGGCCATTACCTAGGCTCAGTCTCCCTATCTTCAACCCTCAGCTTATCAGCAGTTCCAAGCCTCGCTTCCACCCTCCTCATAGTCACCTGCCTTCCAACCCCCCCTCCTTCGCCACGCTCTCATGCCCACTCGCGTGCCTTCTTCCTGATCACAACCCTTCTGCCCGCTCCCTCCCTCTTCCTTTTCCAGCTGCCCCACTCTCACAATCCCTTCTGATAGAAAGCATTCTGGGGAGGTGAGACGGCACGGGAAGGGAGCATGAAAGGAAAGGTAGGCGGGGGCTGGGGGCGAGCAGGATGGTAGTGAAGTAAAAAGGTAACAGAGGGGAAAGCTGAAGAGGCGGGGTGGTTGTAGACACAGCGCAGGTGCTATCACGAAAATTGGAATAAGCCCAGGCCACCAGGAAAGAACCCCATCATCCCTTTCCCGGCCCCCCTAACCCCAAGCTGTCCATCCTCCCAGTCTCCCCTCACCGCTCACATCCCTCTTCTGCCCCCCCTCCTTTTCCCTCAGCATTGCTGCCTACGCTCCCTTCCTCCTCTGCACTTTCCTCCAGCATCACTGCCCATCGTGTTTTCCCCTCCCTACCACTCCATTCCTGCCCCCCTCACCTTAGACTCCTCCCTCGTAACTTCCCACCATCCTTCCCTTACCACATCCCTCCCTAGCCCTTCCTTCCTCCTCCTGCCCCATGTCTGCTCCCACCCCTCTTCCCACTCCCTTTACCCATATCCCCCCCCCCCCAACCACCATCAGTGTGTTATGCCTCTTACACCCTCCTCTCATCCCCCCCCCCCGATTTTCGCAGCAGCTCACCTTCCATGTTTTACGGACATTGTCAGCACACGCAGGTGCTGCTCCACCCGCTGCTGATGCATCATACGTCACGCCAGCAGCGAAGGTGTTGTCGTTATAAGCTGGGTCCTGCGCAGATAGAAAAAAAGACAGCAGCCGGGAGCTCATCGTCACGTTTTCATACGGCAGTTGCAGGTTTATTGCGTAGAACATGTAATTAGAAGGACGGATAGTGCACATAGCCTGAAACCCTAGCCGCCTGCCAAGAGGCCAGAAGATTATGGGTATGCAAAAGCTGTACTGCTGTTCAGCATGTACATATATGTGCAGTATTGCTGCCCTGTAAACTCAAGCCTTGGCTTAGACTGCTGGCCTTCAAGGACGCGGACTTCAGTACTGCAGCCAACAGCAAGTGTCTCCAACTGCCGGTTGTATTCTTCAGTTGCATGCGCAAGCTTGATGTGTGCAGCTTCCCCTGCATGAAACTGCCATCCCTGCATTGACTGGGATGGTTGGACAGAGGTGACCAAATCTGCAGCTGACAGTCTCCAGCTAGGTTCAAAGCGGTATAGACATAAAATTGTGAAGCAGCCCAACAAGCAGGACACTTCATGTGCCCCCGATAACAAGCTACAGTGACTGCCTTTACTCGCTGTAGTCTCCCAGCTAACTAGGACAAGAGCATGCAAGCCCGCCCAACCCAAGCCCCTGGCCTCACCTCTCCCAAGAAGTTCCAAATGGGAGCTGAAGCAGCAATGGCCCCCGCCAGCACATGTGGGTACTTCAGTCTCATCCATGTGGCCAGCATGCCGCCATAGCTGCCACCAAAGCCTATCACAGGGCTGTCATGGGCACCATGCTTGGACTTGATGGACCGCAACAATTCAGCATAGTCTGCAGCAGGCAGGCCGGATTCGACAGTTTTAGTTTGCATTTGGGGGTGGGACCAGCAGGGATGTGCCGATCACAAACGCAAGGCACTTCTGATTAGACTTCTGAGCCAAGGTCTGAGTGCTCGGGCAGGTTCCAAGCAACACAATTAGATACAATACCACAGGGGGGACAGATGTTTCCAAAGTAATGCACCGAATCCCTTCAAGTTGTAAGTTGATTGCGTGTGATCGGCGTTGTGTGTCTCACATGCATCCAGAAGCAATGTTTGACAACCACATTACAAACTAGACATCTAATTTATGTCCCAGCTGGTCTGCATTTCAGTGCGTTAGAGAATACCACCTGGCTATCGCCCAGTTTTCTCTCTTGTACATCAGTTAACATTCGCCGCTTCGGTACAGGTGCCCTTCTTTCCCCATTGCATTGCATTTCAGGGACAATACCTACCTTTAACAAGTAGAGACTTCGAGCCCCCCCGCCCCCCCCCGTCTCCCCTTCCCCCCAGCCCGCCACCTGGCCACAACCTCACGCCTCCATTGCCCTCTTTACCATTTTCCATCTTCCCCCCAGGTCCTTCCCCCTTGGCTCCTACCTGCTAAAGCCTGCTCTGCAGTGAGGTATCCCATGTGATGATGCAGACCCTTCCAGAAGGGTTTTGATTTACCATAGTACCTGCGTGAATGGAGTACCATAGCATGAGCCCTAGGCTTAGCACCGTACACAGCCAAAGGATTGCTACCAAATCCACAATTTTTATTTGAGCAGATTCTGACTTATCCTTCAGCAAGCTGCACATGCTTCACAAGCACTGCCACTGCTGATGAGAACACATTAACATGTGCTATACAAAAAACTCATGCAGCACAAACCTTCAGCTTAAGGTTTCAGTTGCTGATGCCACTAGTATAGGGTTTAGGTGTTCACCCCTAGTCCTTAAACACACCCTAACCCCTCATGCCCACTGCAACCACCCCTAAACCCTGGACATACCCTCAACCCTCATGCCCTCTGCAACATCGTATGTAGGCATATGTGTGTTGAACCTTCAAATGAGTGAGCTGGCAGGGCATGAGGAGACCATCCCAGAGACACGTTGTTTGGCTGCAAGCCAGCTGAGGTACACCCTAGGCTAGCAAGTTTGACAGCGAGCCAGCATTCTCGTTGACACTACCGAATGTGTTGGTATCACATTGCATGAGGGACCTACCTATGCTCTGCAAAGACCAGCAATGCACCAAAATCTGGTGCATTCTCCCACATCAAGCCAGTGTGGTTCAGGTACCTGCAACAGGCGTGGTCATATTTAAAGAGTGGCAGCTTTAAACAGGAATACTTGCAGAGACACCAGATACATGCAATCATGCATCCACCTCCTCTGTAAAACAATGGCCAGGGCTGTGGTCAGCTCAGCATCTAGAACAGGTAATCTAGTGGCCCAGTAAGATGCTGCATGGGTAGCTCAGGAGGACAGTTTTACTATAGGCCACTAATGGGCCTGTTTGCAAAGCATGAGTTGCTTTGAAGTGTACGTTCGGTGGCCAGGCCTCTGCCCGAACAAAGTGCTGGCTGCATGGCATCATGTGGAAGGTAATGACTTACAACGTCACGTCAGCTTCATTGCCAACGTAGAAGAAAATGGGTCCTCTCCTTCCATCATCTGTCCGGGCCCAATGCTCATCACAAAAGAAGTATCTTTGCAGGAACCAGCCACGACCTTTCTCAGGTTCTGCCTGTAGGGGTCGCTGTCACTCAGCGGACGCACAGTGCTATGGAGTTACATTCATGGACACATACGTAGCTGAAATGATCCAGTGTAGTATTGTGCCACCGAAGTTGGCATTTACTGAGCAAGTCTTTGCCGTGATGTGCTGCTGGTTGCTGCACTGACTTCACACCATGGACGCGCCTGGGCGGGCTTAGAGGAGGCTTGTATATTCCACTGCATTGATGTAAAAGCACAGTAAAGAGGACGGTCTTGAGTACGCGGGAAAGCATACTTCCCAGGCTTCTGCTGAAGATCACCACCGAAGGAAAAGTCTGTTCGGTGCTGATTCCTCCTAGCTTTGTGCATAGTTAGTTATGTCGCTATCAGGCAGGTGGCAGCTGCGCAACAGACAGGCCTTGCGCTAACATGGAGCACTTCTATAATCCGTACTTGTCGCACTCGAGTCGGCACCGCACGTGTTGTGAGGTACGGGTCACTTAAAGCAAAGCCACGTGCGACCCGTCCTCTGGACCTGCCGGTGCTTTCGCTCTTAAGATCCCATGTACACAACTGCCTGTATCAATAGCAGCTGTAAGGCACATCTCTGTGGTCAGACACAAATCCTCATGGAGCCCCTTCCTACCCGGTATGATCGAGCATAATACATGAATGCCCTTTGAGTATCTTACTATGGATCGTTACGTACTCCCCAACTGTGTCTCACAGGACGTATGAAAGCTTGCCGACAGGCCCTCCCACCCTCTCAAAGTCCGTGAATGGCTCGCCCGTGTAAGTCCCCCCTAGCACTGCAATGTCCACCGCATGCGACCTGCCATTGATATTTTGGTATATTAATATAGATGTATACGTGCTGTGCTCAGTTGCAAGGCTTTTGCAGCTCTACTAGGGCTTCCGCGTCGTCAACCTGAGCAACCCTGAGAGAATGCACCCAAACAGAACAGCACGCCGGTGGTTCTGACATGCTCTCCTTTCTAACAGGATATCCGTAATCGTACCTGCCCTTGTATCCGCTCTCGTCTCCCTGGTGGGCTTGTGTCTATGGGCTGGTGGTCTGCTCGGCGCCCGTGGCACTACCAAGGCACTCTTCGATGATCTGGGCGTCGAGGTGTCTTCTGCGGAAACCCTGCAACGGCAAATAGCACTTGCCGTCGGCCTAATGATTCCCCTATGCTTATTGGGCATCGGTGCAAGTGTCTGGCTTGAGGGACTCGGTGATACAGGACCAGGTCAGTGAAATGCATGGTTTCAAACCCTCACAGATAGTGGTATGCATTTGTACTCATTGCATGATGGTGCTCAGTGCTCAATCCTTTGGAAGAACAAGAAGCCATACCCAGGGGCTTATCTGTCACCAGCTGCACCGGATGCAACCATGTAACAGTTGAATTTGCTTTGCGGTGCTCCATCTACGTGGTGTGCCATTTCGATCATGTGATTGTTGTCTGCTTTTCGCCCTGTGCAATGGTTCCAGAACAGACTACCCTTTATAAAAAAAGTGGCAATTTCCAAACATGACACTGTGTACCCACTGTTCCTGCCTGCATCCCTGCCCGTTGACCCTGTGGGTCTTCTATGAACAATCATTTGCGCAGCTTGTGGGTGAGCTGTTCTGCACCTTAGCATTGGGTCAAGCGACCTCATGACAATGACCCCGCGTGGCCTCATAAAAAAAGATGCATGCCCATACTGCTGGGTTACTGCACACTAACCCACACTGATAGGCATTAGTTGATCTGCTGCACAACCTGTCCCCCTTCGAATACAAATTACCCATTCCTCTCATCAGACATCAAACGCTAAGTCCTAAAACCCTAAACTACTCTCTTGCCCTTCAGGCCGCAGCTCCCTCTCATCTGCTGACTACCACAGCTACTTGACCTGGACCACGGCAGCCACAGCACTCCTGCTGCTAGCTTCTGCCCTGGGCTTTGCTGGTAGTGCAGCAGGCCTGGTGGACATGCAGATGCTCAAGTCCACCACAGGGGGGAGCTCTGGACCTGAGCCCCCACCATGGTGGCCACCTGCAGCACCAGCACCTATACCAGCAGACGGGTTAGCGGCAACAGCACCAGCACCAAGCACAGCAGCAGCAGCAACAGGCAGCATGGTGACTGGAGCACCTGCAGCACCAGCTGCAGTAGGGAGAGGAAAGGACCTCTCAGCGAAAGTAACCACAGTAGCAGCAGCAGGAGAGAAAGGTGCAGAAACTCGAGAAACAGCACCAGGTTTGGCTATGGCCTGGCAGCATAATGGCAAGGGCGGCAGTGGGTGTCCTCCTGGGTGTATTGACTTTGGCTGGTTGGCACCAGTGCTAGGGCTGCCTGTGTCTTGCTTCTGCAATCCATGGCTGGTGGGGAAAATGGCAGAGCAAGTCGATAAGGTGGGTACCAGCAGAACAGTACCTGCTTTATGCCAAGTGCATAGACTACCGTACTGCTCCTAATTATTTGTGTGGCCAGGTTTTGGAAGGGTCAATCTAGTAAAACTACAACATATTTCAGGTAGAGGACGCATAGCTTTGAACGAATTGCAAGTCCTTGCAGCACATTGCGGCCAGAATCACCAAGTGGCAAGCAGTAGGCCTGAATAGCTTGCTGAAGCAACAGGTTTGTGGATAGCAAGGGCGGCATAGTCGGTAGATGGGGCCATATGACCTCCCGGTGATTTGTAATATGGAAGGTGTGTAACAGGAAGGTTGAGGATTTTAGATCAGCTGTTGCCATTACTGTTACAAGTCGTTATGTGCCATGGCAAGAGTGCCATAAGCCCCGCCTTTCCGCTAAGCTATTTAAGGAGCAAGAACTTCTGACATTAACCCCGATAGTGTCCCAGTACTTGACCAGCACTTTCCCACATGGGACACTGCAAATGAACATGTGTGACAGAAAGCCATGAAGACAAGGTCCCTGCAACTGTTTGGCAGGCATTACTGCGCATATCCCCTTTAGTTCCAAGCAGAGATGCTGCACATGCAAAAGAGATACCGGTATGTTTCACATTCATCGATCTGCCTGCACGTAGCAGAGCGGGCTTTGCAGTGATGTATTACTTTGTGTGATATGGCATCGCCAAAAGTGCCATATGCACCCCTAACAGGCTATGGTTTGTTGCTTGTTGCAGGTATGTGTGCAGCTGTCTGTGTCAGTGGCAGGAGGCATATTCATGCTGATAGGATTTATGGGTCTGCTGATGCTGCTATCAGCCCAGGGTGCTCGACTGCAGCTGGTCTGCCAGTACCCCCTGCTGTATGGCCAGAAGTACAATACACAGTTGGGCGTGGCGACAGCTGCTATAGCTGCTGGTGGTGGAGTTATGGTGGTTCCATGAGTGATGCATTTGCATCACTGCAATTCAGTGTGTCACATTGCTTCACAACTGTTCCTAAGAGCCCCAGTGTCTATGTTTGCCTCCACGCACCCGCAGCCCACTTTGATGGGGCCATGTGGGTAACCTATAATTTGTGAAGTCATGTCATCCAGATAAGCGGGTCTTGCTTATGGGCATCTGGCATTGTTGTTACTGGCATCAGGGATATTTCGCAGGACAGTGATACTGCGGTGCATGTCATCAAGCTAGATCAATGCATCGAACAAGCAATTGCCTGACTGTGACTGTGCTGTGGCTGTGACTGCCATATGCTATCTGACTGTTCCAGCACCTCTCGATATGTGTCTGTTTGGTTGATTTGGACATTGATCCGCAACTGGTGTAGTGCATCCAATATATTGATATGTCTTGCACGTCCTAAATGACTCTTTCTGGTGATGGGGAAGATGGACACTCATTTCAACCGTCAAGGGCACTCAGAATGAGAGGCAAGGGGTGCACTTCTGAACCCGTATTATGTACCAGGAAGTAGAGCAGGATTAACTGCAAGAGTCTGATCATAACGGTGCTCCAAGTGCGCGGTTGTCCAAGACATGGCACTCAAATATGTCACGCTAGTAGCAATCTTCTGGCACGTCAGATGAGTGGGTGGTACACCTTCCAGAGAACGCACAGTCGCCTGTTGCGTGCCATCCGATCGTCTTCATTTTGGCTGTTCAGTGCCAAGTGAAGGCACTGCGCATGCCTTCTAGTTACAAGACTACCGGCCGCTCACATCACACATCAGCAGTGTATATAAGGCGATGGATTCTATGCGAGCTGGACTTGTAATTATCGTGGAGCTCTCACTGATGCCGCCATCACATGAACAGAAGCGGCTGTAGGGATGTCAATTAGTCTTCGTGGGTATCCCCGTATTCCCGGTAGCTTCTTTAAATCCGCCCAAGGCAACGCCATAACACTTCACTCTGCATGTACTCTACGTGTCCGACTGGCTTTTGAGGCACTTACTTCTGTAGGCTTCATGATGCAGTCCAGGCTTCCTAGAGTTCCCGCCATGTTACGGCTCGAAGAGTGCAACCCCGCGCCAAGCCAAGACTGCCTCACTCCAAGCAAAGCCAAGGCTGCAGGCCTATCAGAATACTGCAGCGAATCTACGGGCATCACATGCGAGCATCTCCCTAGCGATGAGTGGGAAGAGGTGGACAGCAGGCCAGCTGGAGAAGAGGAGCAGTACAAGCTGGGATGCAAGATGCACCGAGTCAAGCGTATCTGGACCAACCTATGCAGCTTAGAGCACATGTGTTAGCCAACAAGGTCTTATGGGAGCTGCAGGTACCTGGGAGAGGCCGCAGTGCCAATTCAGCATCATTGGACTGTGTGCCCAAAGCCCATTGCTCGAACTGGCTTGCTCAGGACCGATTTGTCGGAGTGCTGCTATGCATATTAGACCCGCCTGCTCTGGTTGGCGTAGCCTATGCTACTGCCTCGCATCCATGGTTACTTGGAACCAATGCTTTGTATATCATGCGTCTTTTGGGCGCTAGACTGTTCACTTGTTGCTGAGTTCAGTCATGATATGTCGGCCAGGGACCAGCATGCAACCAGTCGAGATGGACCATGCATAAGAGTGTGCATGTCCAGACACGTAGAATATGTCTTACCAGCGTATGGACTGCTTACTGCCCATTGTAGCAGGTATAGTATTAGAGGCGCAATAGCAGGCGCAATTTGTCACTGTCCCTTTGCACCATCATGCCGTAAGCATGGGGCTAGCTTCTTGACGCATGCTGCCATTATTGGCTGAAGTTTGCTGTTCCTAAGTTTCCCACATGTTTTCAGTAAGCCAGTACTAGCAGAAGTCATGTTGAACACAAGGTGTATCATAGGTACAGCACATTGGAAGCTGTTTCTACCCTGACATTGGACCCACCAGTCAGCCAAGCGAGCAGCTTTTGTGCTGCCGTGCTGGTGTGCAAAGCTGCAGGGGCCAGGGGTAGTCGTGCTTGAAGGGACAGATTTGACTATATGTAGAGTAGTGTCGCCTGAACTCCTTGTGAGCTTAAACCATTTGGCTGCACTGAGATGTGCGGCATCTAATTGATTTTCTATCAGCATCTGATGGGTCCTTTATCTGGTCATGGTTCCTGGAGCACAAGTGCTGGCTGGGGTGTTTTGGAGTAACCCGGTTAGTGTGGTTGCCCTTATCAGTACATCTGTAACAGTGGAGGAGAAATAAAGGTGATGTATGACTTGGTGTGTCCTCTGTTGTGCTCCTACACTGAATCTACGAGAAAGCCTGATAGGATGGCACTGATGAGAATGGATGGGCATGAGCGTCAGTTGGAGCTAAGCTTAGGATGAGTGTGCTTTCAGTGAAGTGGGTATATTGGTTATGAGCCCACTTCTTCAATCTGGAAACTAGCTGACCATGGTTAGGGCCAGTGTTACAGGTACAGCTGCTTTCGTGGTGACATTTTGCATATCAGAAATGTTGGCTTAGAAGTCGCATGTGTCTTAGGGTAGCTGTGCTCCTACCATTTCTGCAACAAAGAGGCTGGATGCCATGTGCTGAAGCCCAATACCAGATATGTTTGGCAGTATGATACCAGGGGACTGCATGTATGTGCTACACCACAGTACTGCCAACCAGTCAATACTGGCTCTGTGTGCTTGCAGGTGATCTTGAAAACACTTGCATGCTTTCCATCTGCCAGCAGTAGGTGTGTGGTGTGTTGACATTTTCATGTGCCAGCAGTTTGTGTCTTTGGTAATTGGTAGTTTTTATGCAATGTACCCCCTGCTTTAAGAAGCAGTCAGCTCATTGCTTACTTGTTTATTAGGGCATTGTCAGGCCGTGTCTTACCTTTTTTTCTCACTGCCAGCGCATGCATTCGTCGGGCATCTTTTGGCTATGTTTACTCGCACTCAGGCTGTTTTGTTCACCTCCCTTTGAGGTGCTTGTGGTACTGGCAGATTTAACGGATACTTATTTAAATTGCATAGAAGCATGTTTGGGTGTTCATTTGCTTTTTTAGAAGCAAGAATAGGTGCAGAGTGTATGCATCCAGTTGACTATGCATCCAACATGTGTCCTCATAAGGTGCCAGTGAGTTCGGTTCTAAAACGATTTAACGCACGCAATTCATCTGATCTCAAGCATGCCTGACCTTACTCGTGCCGTGTATTCTCGGATGGCGACATCCTGATTCGGGTGGACGGCGTTCGCAAGACGAGCCATGGCCTGTAAGAATTAAACGGGCGACTGGCGAAACCATTGCATGACTAGTCTCTGGTGGTTGAGTATCTAAAACTGTTCTTTAGTTTTCCCTACCGTGTTCTCTTCCCGAGTATCCGCCGGCTCACCAGTGGCTGTCTCAGTTGCCATTCAAAATCACCTCAAGTTACACGCACAAGATGTCCACGGTTAAGCTATTCACTGCAAACTAAAGTGGCATCAGGGCCACCTTTCTCGCGCACTAATGTTTAAAAGGCCTTTCCGGCGCATTTTGGCCATCTGCATATCTGCATGTGTCGCGTTTAGAGGCCTAACCGGACGATGATTCCGTCTGTGATCACAATGGCATGTACCAGGCATCCTCAGTAGTTGTACAGCTCCTTCCTTCCCTTATGAGACGGTTCATATGGCCACCTGGCCTCCTCGGCCCCACTAGAAGACCCACACGCACCTGAAAATGTCCCTGTCGCAGCGGAACCTCAGCCTCAATCCGGAGGAGCTTGTGTTCAGTAATGTACACTACCACCAGGTGCTGATACAGTGCCGCACGGTCACATGCATCAGGCACCCATTTCTTTTACAAGGCCCACCCTCTTGACAGGCTTACACAGGCAAGGTTACCATCACCAATAATCTCAGCATCACCGTTGATGGGGAAATACGACCAGGCAGCAGTGACAGATATACAGTCACTCCCAAAACATTCAGCATTAAGGGAGGTGGCAGCCTGGAAGTCAGCATCACCCTCAAGCTGCTGAAATACGCACAGCGTCAGAAGGGCATAGAACAGGGGCAGCGTGATACCTTCCACATCAAGGTGCGAGCAGGAGACTGGGCAACTTGATACTGCAAGGGACGCCTGTAGCAAGTGGCTCTATGCTACGATGTTCTTGGGAAGCAGATCTGAGCCCTTGCCTATAGACGATGGAGGAGGGCATACTGGACAGCATTACTATTCTTACAGGTGATATTGAGCAGTTAATACCGTCTTTTTGCAGCAGGCAGGGCTCCAGTAGTGGTTGCTTGGGTGCTGGCATATAGGTCGTGTCAGTAACTAGCAAGCTAGATGCGCTGCACATGCAGTACTTGCTACAGGCAGAACGCAGTTTCAAGCTTGGAAAGGTAGCTGCTGGGTATTGTGCATGCAAACAGCATCATGCAAGCAATGCTTCACTGGCAGGCTCAGCTGACTTTTGACCGTGCTGTGCAGACCACACACTTTGATGAGCGGTTCAGTGCAGTGTTCTTCTTGGACCCCCAAGCTCAGGACCCTGCAGCAGCAGCAGCAGCACCCGAACTTACCAGAACAAACTCGAGGTGCGCAGCATACTAAACTATGAGTCGTGTCAGCACACCATCACATGCTATGTTACCAGCATTCCTATCTGTTTAGCAGACACCTTTACATTTAAGTGTTACAGCATGCAGCCCAAAGTTAAGGAATCGCTCAAGGGGCTGCAGGCATCTGTCATGGCACTACTTCTGTGTTAGCTACGCAAATGTCTGCATCATCCGCTTACCTGTCCATATTGCCTTTCAATGTGCTGCAGTAATGCCCCTCACAGTCCAGCCAGCAGCAGTCCTTTGGCCAGCCCTCGTGTTTCCTCCCGCATCCTCTCGGCTGCTTCCACACCCAGGACAGCCCCGTCACCCAGGCAAACCACTGCACCAGGAACAGCAGCAGGCAGCCCTCGGCCTTCTCCGGTACGCAGCCAAAGCTTGATTGAACCCAGCAGCAGGAGCAGCGGCACAGCTCCAGCGCCATGGCCTTCTAGGCTCATCAAGGGCAGCTTAAGCGCCAGCTTCAACGGAGTGCCTTCCACAGCAGCAGCAGCAGCAGCAGAACGCGCTTCAGCCGCAAGCAACAGTCTTCAGCATGCAGCATTGCGGCATGCAGCCTCTGCAGGAGCTATCGGGACTAGCAGTGGGGGTCAGGGGTTGCCGACTGCAGCTAGAGGTCAAGGAGCAACTGGAACAGCAACAGGAGCAGACATTGCTACACCAGCAGGACCCCCTCTGGGTGCTGCTGGATGGCAGCAGAGCTTCTTCAACTCCATAAGAGCAGAAGGGGCAATTATTTCAGCCCCAGGGGGGGCTGCTGTAACCCAGGAAGATAGCTATGCAAGTGCAGGTGTTGCTGGTGATCCCAGTGGCAGCAGCATTGCAAGCATGAGCAGCGGCAGGGGTGTGCTGAGTTCAGCCAGGGGGGATGGGATTCAAGGTGGGGCCATGCCCTTAAAACCAGCTCTCAAAAGAAGCAGCCTCACAAGCAGTACTAACAGCAGCAGGCGGGGATCTGTTGCAGATGGTGAGGCAGGAGCAGCAGGGTGGGCCAGGTGGCAGGCAGACAGCCAGGGAGGCTCCCAGCATGCTAGCCCACGCCCTGAGCTTAGCAACCAGGCCTTGAGTGCAAGAGAGGGCGGACAGGGGGAGGCAAGAGCTTTAGGTGTTAGCAGGAGCTTTGGTAACAGGCAGCAGGCTGAGATGACATTGCAGAAAAGTGTGAGCTTTGTTGGGGTGCCACCTCCTACTCCTGACCCACCCAGCAACCAGGGTGCAAAGGCAGAAACAGCAGCTGAGCCTACCCTAGCACACACTGTGCCGGAGCAGGGTGAAATCTTTGCAGCCCCAAATCAGAAAGAAGAAGAGGCATGTGTCCCCGGCCGGGGTCATAGGTTCATCAGAGAGGCGCGAGCTTGGAATTTGCAGCAAACCACAGAGGAACAGGAGAACTTCGGCAGCAGAGGGCCCTCAAGCTGGGGAGAGCAGGAGGTGCCAGCAGGAGACAGCCGTCAGCAGCAGCAGCAGCAGCAGCTTTCGGCGGCTAGTATACGCAATTGGCCCAGAGCTTCCTCAGGTGCAGAAGCAGGCGCCTGGCACCGCAGTGGTTACAACACAGGGCGTAGAGAACCTGAAGCAACTGCAGCAGCCCCCCCAAGTGTGGGACCAGCAATAGCATCAAGTGCCGCAGCAGCAGGCCTGGTTCCTGGTCTGAGTGGCGCTGGATCTGCTGGTCCAAGCAGTTCAAATGATGAACTTGTCGCTTTACGTTCCAGGGTGGCAGCGCTAGAGTCTGAGTTGGCAGCTGCTCGGCAGATGGCAGCAGCAGTAGACAGACTGAAGGTGCAGCTGTCTGCTGCTCACCCTGATGCTGCTGCTGCTGTGGACGCAGCGGTGCAGAAGGAGCAGGCTCAACAGGAGGTGGGAAGCTAGTGGGGGACACAGAACCTTGGGCTGAGTGTAGGTGGCATAATCTACATGGAAGTAGCAATGAACGAACTGATTTTTCCAGGCACGTAGAAGAATCTTCCTCTGCCATTCTGCCTGCTGCACGTTTTGCAATGATCGATTAGTGCAATGTGTGTGAATTGCTTACCTGGTTCGTGTGTGCAAGTTAAAGTGGAGGCAATCATGGTCTCTTAAGCATTTGTAGAGCATGGTACTGCAAGTACGGCTACCATCCATGTTGGCAGATCATGGCAAGAGCAAAGTATTTAGATCAAGACCCTCCTTTTATTCTCTGTGTGTTGCTTGTCGTAATCACCGCAGCTGCGCAACAAGCGTGCCCTGGAGCTGCTGGTGGCCAAGGATGCACACATCCGGCAGCTGGAACAGCAGCTGGCAGCTGAAACTGAGGCAAGGCAGGCAGCAGAGGGACAGGTGGAGCAGCTGCAGGCCCAGCTAGCCATTGTGGAGGAGCAGACGCGACATGGTGCAGAAGTCGATCAGCAGCTGCAAGAGCAAATGGTCCAGGAGCAAAAACTTCATCAAGCAGCCATGGTAAGCAGGGGCATTGCAGGCTGTGGGCACACATGTGGCAGTACTGATGACAGTAACGCTGATCATCAAATGTGTGGGGTTTCTCTGCTATGGGGAGAACCAAGCACAGTTTCATAGGACCATGGGTCAGGCAGCAGTAAAATCCTACAGGGAATATTTAGCTCATGCTGCAAAACACGGGCGGTTTTACCTGCTATCCAGACGCATCTTGCACATGTCTCAAACCAGCCATTGGTAAAGCATTGGTGATAAGCTGCTCTCACACATGCTAATTCCGTAAGTCCACTCTTGCTGCCTTACGGATACAACATGAACAGCCAGGCTTGCACATGTCTATGATGCCGCAGAATATCAAAACACCGGGGCTATGTACTTAATAGTCATACACTGGATTTACTGCTGTGGCAGCAAAAAGGCATTTAAAGCTTGCATGCTTTTCTTGCAGGCAAGATTAGAGGAGGAGCTGGGGCAGGTGCGCGGCCGTGAAGATGAAGTTGTCAGAGCCTGTGCAGACGAGCTTCAGCAGGTATGTTGTTACTGCTATTGCACCAGCTGCTTTGTGACGGGGAGAGCTTGTGCTTCAAGTACACCAACCTAATCCTATAGGTGTTGCCTCTCCCTATAGCTCTAGCTCTTTCAAACCTCCATCGTGAGCAGCTTGGGGAATCTAGGCAGTTTTCTGTTTTTGCTGTACTTCTGTCATGAGATGCACACCATCTGCAGGGATGGGCCTGCTGTGTTTGTTTACCCATATGCAAACCTCTGCTTAACAAGGTTTCTAGAGCACTTCTGCCATGATGCCTGGGTGTCTGCACCTCTTCCATGCTGCAGGCCCATGAAGAGCAGCAGCACCTGGCTGAGCAGCTACGTCTAGCTCAGGACGACATCCGGCGCTTGGAGCAACAAGCACTGCAGGCAGCAGTAGCGGCACCTGCTGCTGATGTTGGTTGCAACAGCAGTCATGCGCCTGGCAGCCCTTCTAGGTTGGGGGTGATGCTGAGGGGTGCTCGTGGAGCTAGCAGCAGCAGACACAGCAGCCCCGAGCGTGGTGAGGGCACTGCTAGTGGAGCAGCTGCGTCTGTGGGCAGTGTGGATGTGGTGGAAGTGTCTTTGGATGCAGGTAACAGGGAAGCAATGTATTGCACGTGTCAGAACATTCCCATTTATGGACGAAATAAAAGCCTATAGCTTTGCCTGTCCTTGGCTGTCCAGAAGATGGCTGCTTAAACTGTCTTTCCGTCTGGGGCAGGTTGTAATCGGCATCCGGAACCTACATGGTGGGCTATATGTTAGCAGTACAGTGGCAAGGACATACGCCTGGTCATCATTGTAGTCTCGCATGCGCTGATTGTTTGTAGTGATGCTGTTAGATATGTTGTAGGAAAAGCAGACCCTGTGCTTTCACCATCACTGATAGCTATTTCAGGCTTCTTCAGCAAGGATGACTTGCCAAAGTGGAAGCTGGACTTGCTGTATTGCATACAATTTGGACCAGGTCCTTAGAGTACAGCATGCCTGTGGTAGACCAAGCAGGATAGTCCTGGTTTTTGTCATTTCCTACACAACCGAGTCCTACAGTAGTTCCTTATCTGAATGTGTGTTATGGTGACAGGTGTTGCTGACAGTGACAAGGGTGACAGCCCCCGCACCCGTATCACTGCCAGCCGCCTGCAGCAGCTGGAGTCAAGCAACAGACTCCTGCAGCAGCAGCTAGACATCGCTAAATCAGCAGCCGCAGCAGCTGCTGGCAGCAGTGCGTATACTGGTATTCCACTTGCAGCTGTAGCAAATGGTCTCGAGGGTGATGAGGTGGGCCGCCTGATAGGTTTGCTGGCTGAGAGGGATGCTGAGCTTGCAATGCTGGGGGCGGAGCTGGCAATTCCACGAGCAGCAATAGAGGCAATGGAGCCAGGTGAGGGGCCCTAGGAGGGGTCATGCCCAATCTAGACATCCACAGTTGCAGATTACTGTGCCTTGGTAAACCATGCAGCGCTTGCTCGCAGATTGCATGTGGTGGCCTGCATGCATAGCTACTCGCATCAGATGAACAGGCTTTGGCCAACGCTACTGCAAGGTCGACAAGAGGCCAGCAGGGGTAGAGAAGTGTCTGATTGTACAGATCAGCGTGGCTGGCATGTTGCTGCCAAGATATCCCAGCATCCTGCAAGATAGCCATCTGCTGGCTGCAAAACATGAGTGTCAGTTTGATTAGCTGGTGCTCCATTATTGTGGGTGGCTGGTACACTGGTGCTTCGAAGAATGGAGATTTGCAAAACTTTACACTCTGGCCATGTCTGGTGTCGGTCAGGCGCCTAAGATGTTGTTACGCCCTGGCTGATCTTATCATAGATGATTGAGACTGCTGTCGGTGAGGACACCATGTTCCTAAGAGCAGGAGCGCCCCATATGGAGTTACCGCAGTCAGCTTGCAATAAGAACTTTCTTCTTGCTCCTCTGTCTGGCATTGTTGTTTTTCTAGGGGGTGCTGGCTTTGGTTCTGATGCTCACCTTGCTCTGCTGAAGCATGACTTGGCAGACAAAGATGTGGCGCTTAGAGCAGCACAAGAGCAGAAGGTGGCTGTAGAGGTGCAAAAGGTGGGCAGCCTCAGTTGTTGAGTAGGGGGCAAGGTCACAAGTTGCGCACATTATCTACTCAAACTGGCTGCATCAGAGGATGGGCTGGTGCGCTGGGCAGGCTGATCATCGCCAACCATTGAAAGTGGGGAAGCCCCGCGTCACAGTGTTATTCATGCCAGCAGTGGAAGGCCTAGTAACCTGAGGGATGCATGCATGGACAGCATGCACTTGTCTCCTGCTTCAGCATACTTGCTACTTGTTCCTAGCAATAAGAGGATTAATTGCTATGAGCTAAAGTCTTACAGAGATGGCTACATGTGGTTGCCTTGAAGCAGAGACAAGCCTTACCAGCAGGGCACTGCTAGTAAGAACTGTTGTGCAGCCTGGAACATATCATCATTAGAGCGATGCAGAACGCATCAAACAAAGATGTATAGCAGCACACACTGAATATCACATGGTTTTGCAGGCGATTGCTGAGCAAGCAGTTGCTGCCCACCAGGAGCAGTCAGAGGAGCTTCAGCAGCAGTTGCAGGCAGCTCTGGCAGATGCTCGCCACAGCAAGAGGGAAGCGGAGGTGGCCCGCCACACAGCAGCAAGGTGAGGGGCCCCTTTGATGCTGACATATCTGGCAATGAAGGCATACAGCAGAGCCTTACTCAGCGTTGTACTTGACGCGTGTAAATCAGCAGGTGTGGGACACATGTAGAAGTCTGACAGTTAATGTGGTCCTGGTGTTTACAAGAAATGTAATCATGCATGATTGCAAAAGATGGTACACCTTACAGAGTGCTAACGGGTTGCACCCCTTCCTTTCCCCTCTACAATCGGACTTGTTTGGTGTCTCATCACAGCATGTGATATCATGGTCTTAAGCCTAATGGTGTAAGCGCCTTTTGTTGCGTCATCCTGGGCCGTACTCGTAGCATGGCCAGAGTTCCACCAGAACAACTGCCTGCAGCGATGACATGTGTGTCCATGTGGCTTATACCTATGCAGGTTGAACGCTCGTGTCTCTGAAGTAATCCTGGAGCAGCAGGCAGCGGAGAGGAAGGTTGGAGAGCTAGAGGCTGCCCTGAGGAGGGAAAGGGACCTGTCAGCAAGGGATGCCAAGGTAAGATGGAAGGGTGTTGGACAAAAGGAGCTGCTGCATGCCAGCTGCAGTATAATGAGACATTAGGCTGCCTTGAGAGCTTGCATAACATGGTGTTTCGTCATTCCCTGCTTGCGGATGTCATTTGGCAGATAACGCAATGTGGGTCTCTGGTCAGTTAACCTTGTACCTATGGACTTGCACTATGGTTTTTCCTGGAGTGAGCTGTGGCAACAGAAACTTGAAGCAGAGGAGAAGTAGGGTATGCTTTCTGATGTCACATCTACCAAAATTCGGACTGATTGCCTGTTGCACACTGATCCCCTCTGCTTGCGTCAGGCTATGAGCACTCGATTGGAACAGTTAGCTGGAGGTGTGCCTGATGCAGACACCGGCCTCAACCAGCCCTCAGGTCTGGACCAAAGCAGCCCAACCAAGAGGACAGCTGCATCAGCCGCATACATTGGCGGATGGCATGGGAGCGGGGAGGCCTTACAGGATGACAGAAGCAGCAGCACTGCAGCCATGCCTGGTGCTGCCAGCAGAGAAAAGCAGCTGCTGTCAGCTTTGGAAACAGCAGAAGGTGCGGTGGCGCTGCTGCAAGGGAAGCTGGTGGAAGCCCTACGGTCACAGACCTTGGCAGAGCAGCGCTTGGCTGACACCACAGCATCAGCAAAGAGGGCTGGGGTGAGGGCGGATGCAGCGCTGGCAGCAGCACGGGCAGAGGGGACTGTGAGGCTCAGGTCACTGGAGGAGGCAGTAGCACGGCTGGGAGGAAGGAGTGAGGCAGCTGGGCAGGTGAGTGTGGTGCTGTGAACATCATCGGCTGCCAGGATGCGTCTTTAGAGATAGAAGGTTCAGTGCTCACCCAAGTCCATCACTTCTACCCTGCCCAAACCTCTTTAGCTTTGAGACAAGGCATGAGACAAGGATAGGGTATACATGAAAATATATTGCTGGGAGGAAGATCTGACGAGCATGGGCATCCAAGACTGTTGCTACCAGCCTGGTTATCATGCTACATCCATCCCATAGAGCTAAAATGCTGGCTCCTCATTTTGACTGCAGTTCGAGTGTGTGACGAGTCAAGCCAGCCTGCACAATTTGCCTGTGAGTGTCTGCAATGACAGCATTGTCCTTGTGTGTTGCTGCAGGTGGCCTCTTTGTCAGGTGAGCTGGCCTCTGTGAGACGCAGTGAAGTGCGTTACCGCTCAGAAGTGGAACTCCTGCAGCAGCAGCTAGCACAACAAGAACAGGAGCTGCAGCAGCTGAGGTGCGGGGTTATTAATGATGCTAGTAACTGGACTGAATTAGATTTGTCACGTAAGGCCGAAATAGCAAGTCACTGCGCCTTATTGTCTGGCAAATGCCTCAGACACACGCAAGCATGATCATAACCAGCCGATACCACATATGCTGGAAGACTTCTTTTGTATGCTATGAACAGCCGAAGTGAAAGTTTTCTGCAATCCAGAAAGTGTTGTCAAAAGAGCAGCAATGCTGATTGACTTATGCTTCCTGTGCTAAGTTATTCACGTTCAGCATCTGCTTGGCGTACAGCATTGACTGGAGGTATCCTGCATCCCATTGTGCTTCAGGTCGAGCTTGTCTGAGCAGAAGCTGGCTGATCAGGAGCATCTGCTATATGCTATCTACCCCACGATGAGGGTGACACACATTCTGCAGCACTTAGCAGACAAGCAGCAGCATGTAGCTGCTGGAAGGGGTACAAATGGCAGCAAGGGCCTGCACAACAGAGCAGCTGCTTGGACTGAGCTCGTGACTTCCCATGCTGTCCTTAAGAAAGGTGAGCTGTCTATATAGACCAGCTATCTGACTTTAATGTATGTGATCCTTTCCTGACTGGCACATGCAACAGCTGCTGTTTGTGCTGGGCATATGCTGCTTATTTTGTATTCATCTGCTGCTTCTGCACGTTCTGCACATTGGCAATTGCATATACGATTTAGTCACACGTAGTCGGTCAGTATTCATGAAGGTATGCCGCTCAGCCCCAAAGAGCTTAGAAGAGTATCTGAGGCCACTCATGAATCCATGTTCCTGTTGTAGGAACACCCTTCCTGGAGTATTCACCTGACCTCCTCACTGTGCTGAAGCTTCCACTTGATATGGATCCCAGTGAGCAAGCTGCTGCTGCCAGTGCTGCTGCCAATTGGCGTGAGGAACAGGAGCGGCAGCAGCGACTGCTGTCTGATCTTGCCAGCCGTGCTGAGGCGGCCGAGCTGAGCCTGGCAGAGCTGAGGCTTGGAGAGGATGGAGCCGTAGAGGGCAATCCCACAGGGGGAGGAGCGGTGCCCGGGCCCAGCAGTGGAAAGATCAAGAACTTGGCAGGTGAATATGTGATTTGTGGCTCTGCATGGTTGGACTGAGGTGTACATGCATTCCCTTTGTTGTCAACCTGCCTCCCTGTCTCAGGCGATAGGGAGTGCGCACTGGCACGGGCGGGGAAAGCTGTTTCGTGAGCAAAACGTGAACTGTGATGAAGCCTTCATTGTCTGTGCAGCTTGTTATAAGACAGTTGATATATGCTCTGCTCACTGCAGGCACTGCCCGTAACAGTGTCAGCAGAGGTGCTCTGACTGTTTCTACCACCGACAGTGCTGTTCTTCATGGGGATCTTATGGCAGTACAGCAACACGCACTGCTCCAAGAGGCAGAGTTGAGGGCAGCCAGGTGAGCTCGCAACGGACGACATTTACATAGGCACGAACACCGATTACCACAGTTGAGGACCCTGCACACTCGAGGATTTATCTTGCTTGGTCCACATGTGCCATGCCCTCACAGCCAAACACTGAATCCTGTTACAGCTTTACACAGCTATCTGGCATTGTGTTGAGCTTAAGGACAGTCGTTCCGATCTTAGCAAGATGAAGGGTTGATCCACACTCCCTGGGACTAGCGACTACTGTTTTCCTGCCACCCCTTTTTGAATATGCGTAGGGAGTCCCGTGAGGTGTTGGAGGTGGAGGTTGGTCGCCTGCAGAGCCAGCTGGAGGCGGCACAAGCTGCCGTGAGCCAGGCAGGAGCAGCAGCAGCTGCAGCAGAAAGGCAGGGCTATGACCGCTGGCAAGCTGCCATGAGGCAGCGCGTGGAGGTGCGTTGCTACAATCACAATCACAAAGTCACTGAGTATCAAAAGGCCTGGTAATGACAGCACCGCATGCCTTGTCCAAGCTTGTTTTAGTGAGTTGTGCGCATGAGTCGTAGTCAAGTTGGACGTCCACAGGTCATACGTGGGACATTGTTGCTTTTTGTATGCTACCAGAATAATTCATCTGACGCCCATCACAGTCTGTGCAGTAGCTCTTTGAAAGCTGTTTTTTGCAAACTGCTGTTGTGACTGTTCCACCATCATTTATTAACTCACCTCACCTCTATTCATCCCCATGTTCAGGCCGCATCTTCCTTAACTCGTGAACTAGCTGAGGCCCGTCAAGCCGCCACATCAGCCCAGGCCTCTGCAGAAGCTGCTTTAGCAGATAAGGATGCTGCACAGCAGGAGGTGGCTGCTGCCAAGCTGGAGTTGTCCCGGGTGAAAGGTGAAGCCAGGAGGAAAGAACAGCAGCTGCGAGACAGGTTGAGCTCACTTCAAGCCCAGGTGGCAGAGACCCAGGCCAACCTGCAGACAAAAGCCAGGTAACACCCAATAGAACCACCTGAGTCATGTTCGTCATGTTTGTCATGTCGTTCTTAAAAGGTTGCAGGTAAGACATAGCCTCAACAAAGCAAGCATTTACATTGAAAGGTGTTTGATCAATCAGCTGAAAAGCAGAGTTGTCGCTGTTTGAGTAAGGATAAGCCTGCTGCAGTGCAAGAAACTGTGCTACTGCATAAGAGCTGTCACCGCCAGGATAGCAATGATGTGCTACACCCTTCCTTCCGTTGATGCTGTGCCAGGTCCCTGACCACCATGAAGCTGAGCCTAGATGAACGCCAGGTGCAGGTGCAGGTATTGTTGGAGACCGTGGAGACCCTACAGGCAGGCAGCCCTGGTGAGGTCACACAGAGGCTGGTGGCACTCACAGCAGCTACCAGTGCTGGAGCAGCAAGGGAAGCTGCTCTGGAGAAGAGAGCACAAGGGCTTCTGGTAAGGGACTGAGCAGCTGTAGCATGTGCAAAGAATGTAGCACTGTGCATATTGGGATGATTGTTTTGGCCAGACGCGCACTCCTGTGCTCATGCACGCCCTGGCAGGCACGACTCTCATGGCCTGTCATGAAAGCAGCTTGTGTACCTGGGCTTCCCGAAAGACTTATCATTGTTCACCTGCAGGTACCATCAAAATGCCAATGGGTTTCACAAGCATGTTTTGCATTTGGACCCCTGGATTGCCTGCTCCTAAGTGCAGTGGATGTGACATAAGAGTGACATGGATGTATGAATCCTGCGCTGTATCCGGATGACCCAAAGGTTCCGGAGGCCAAGCAACTGACCGCTGTAATGGCTGTTGCTTCCACCCTTAGGAACCATGAGCGCCAGAAACTTACTCACCAAAGCAAGTGATGCCCTCTATCCTCTCCCTTATGCTGCAGGCAGAATCAGAGTCATTAGCCCAAGCAGTAGCCTCCTTGCAGAAGCAGCTCTCTTCTTCCCAGGAGGAGGTAGCTATGAGGAGAGCAGCAGCAGTGGCAGCAGCAGCATCTGTGGAGCAGCAGGAGGGGCAGCTGGCAGGGCTCAAAGGAGAGCTGCGGGGACAGCGGCAGCAGGTGAGGGAGGGAGAGGGTTGCACAGCTCATCGGAACTCTCTTTGATTTGGAAGGTCTATGTGCAATGGTATGAAAAAGCAGTGTATTCAGCGTCCTGCATGCATCCTGATCAATGAGCAAAAACCTTGTATATAACATTCAGCACACATTTGGTATCAATGGCCGAGCTCGTTGAGAAGCAAGTATTGGTTCTTGTAACTTGAACAGATGCCTGATTGTGCATCAAAAGTTGGCAGGGGCTGCATAGATGTTGGGCGTTACTTGATGCCCATGCATTTGTCCTGCCCAGGTAGCTGCCATCAGCCGTGAGCTTGAGGCACTACGCTTCACCAACAGCAGCTTGGAGGCGGAGGCGGAGGCCTTGAGGGAGGCACTAGCAGCGACACAGGAGAGACATGCCCAGCAGCTGTCAAAGTAAGCAAGGATCCACACTGTCATCAGAAGCAGTTTTGTATTGCAGAAATCATGAACCATGAGCTCAATGTGTGATACCCGTAAATTTTGATGCATATCAACTCCGTTACGCATCCCTGGCATGAGCACCCGACGGGACCCTGGGCGAGGCTGAGTCTCCACGAGCAAGCGATTCATGGATGCATTAATTGGCTGACATACAGGGCCCACCTTTTGTAGCCATCTGCCTCTCATGCAAGTGCTTCACAAAGCTTCTCAATGAAAAAGCAACGGGAAGCATGCTGCTTGTGCTATTGCTGTGACCCATATCCGGAAGTGGCGTGAAGGATGCATGGTGAGCATGCTTCATTCACATGTAGCTGCCAACCACTTAGTTCTTTACGTACTGCAGGGAGCGGCAAGAAGCCAGTGAGCAGCTACGTCAGGCAGTATCCCATCAGGTGCTGTCAGAACCACCTGCTGCCTACACCACACACATTGCACACCTGACTGCAGCACTGGACACCCTGCTAAGCAAGGTGCAGCAGCAGGTGGACGCAACAGCAGCAGACAGCCACGGTAGCAGGGGTAGCGGCATGAGAGCAAGCATCTCAGCAGCTGCTGGGTCTACTATGAGGTTGTTACGTGGAAGCAGCTTCAGTGGCAAAGGTGCCAGGACGGGTCCGGATGTATCTTGGGTGCCTGGTGTGGTCTCAAAGATGAAAGGACTGCTACTAGAGGCAGATAGGTGGGTGGAGGGTGGCTTGTGACCTGGGGAGCAACTAGGAGATTTGAAGATAGTGCTCAATGTTGAGTTGCAGTTGGACTGTGGGTGCCTTTTTAGACCGTACATGGTTGACTCTTGCTGCTGCAACATTATTGCCTCGTTCGGCTGGATTAAGCACATGCAGCAATGTTCGTTGGCATTTCTGCTCTTAACAACACGGTAGATGGAGGAGCAGCACACTGTCTTCACTGCTTGTTACCCATCTTGTGTTACAACTACTCTACAACTGGAAGTAGAGCAAGGGTAGGCCTTGTTTGGTCCGTACAGCCTTGATAAGCTACAGTCCCGCTAACAGCACTGCTATGGCGTGGGCAATTGTCCCTTGCGCAGGCGCGCCAATCCGCGGTGTGCCCGCTTTTGTCTAGCACACAGTACAAAATATGCTGCTCAGCTGATGAGCTCAATGTTCATCTCATCATAAACCATCTCTTGCTGTTCCTTTCCTGTGTCCATCACAAAACAAAGAAATCGCACACAGGCAGCAGACCCAGACACATTATGGGTTCGGTTCCTGTAGGTTCTACTGCCAATCACAAGCATCCACCTACCTTGCCCAGCAGCAGTGTGACAATCAGTCTGCTCAGCTGCTGGTGGTGATGGCGGCTTTGGATAACTGCCAAGCAGAGTGGCAGGCGGCAGAGGCGGGGCGCCAGGCTCTGCTGAGGGCGCTGGGGGATAAGACACAGGCAGCTAGCAGGCATGCAGTGGAGAGGATGGGGGCCCAGGTGGGCCAGGGGCCTGAGGTGTTCTGGAGGGAAACGTGATAGCTCCTATACAAAAGCTTTGAACATGGATGGAGAAGCTCTATGCATAATTGATGCTCTCCATGGCACACTGGTTACTAAGTGTACATATTCCAGATGTTACACGTGGAAATATAATTCCATTTGGGAACCATTGCCTGCCTGGGCTATGAAACAATGCATGGATGTGTATTGTGCCTGAACATTGTTCTGTGTATGTATGGTCAGAAGACTAGGCAGTACAAATTTGTGAGTCTGCCATGATTGTTCTACATTCTACCGCCTCTGCTGTCACAGGCCTCCCGCATTGAGCTTTTGCAGCAGCAGCTTCACGAGGTGTGCCAGCAGCTCATGGACGCCCAGCTATCAGCTACAGCCAACCGTGCTGCCTGCAGCACACACAAGCAGCACGCTTTAGCTCTGCAGGCACGGTGCGATGCTTTGACTGCAGAGTGTGCTGAGCTCAAGGCAGCAGCACATGCAGCAGCTATGGAGGCAGGAGGGACAGCTGACGTAGCAGAGGAGGAGAGCTGGCAGGAAGGGGTGCGCAGCAGGGATGTGGGCCTGATGAGGTACTTTGACCGGCAGTTGACGGGGCTGTTGACCAGCAGTGGGGAGGCAAAGCACCAGCTCATGGCCCTCACAAGAGAGGTGCGAGATGGGAGTTTAGCAATAACTGCTGCAACTGAGAGATAATCACTAGGCTGTTAGGACCACAGCCATGTCCAAATGTCCAGCCACCGCAAAATCTTGGTCACAATATGTCTCCCCGCTCCTGAGTTCGAGCATGGACCAATCTATTAGCCTTTCATGCTATCTTGTCATGGGAGTCAACCTATGGAGTCTGTAACAGTCTTGGCGGGTAGACATCCCAAAGGCTCGCCTGCCCAGCAGACGGCCAGTACTCTCTTGGCCGACGTTGTAGATCAATTGGACTGCTTGAACATTAACCAGGTGTCAAAGATTAACACTTATATGTTGTTGTAGGTTTGTGCCCTGAAGCTTGTTGAGAGCCAGCAGTCCGCCTCCCTTGCATCAGCACAGAAGCTTGCAGATGCTGCCACACTCAAAGCCCAGCGCTTAGCAGCAGCACTAGCGGCCCTTACAGGCAGCAACAGCAATTCCAGCAAGCAGATTATAGAGGAGGCAGGTCTCCAAGGCCTTTCTGGAGCTGGGGTGTGTGATGCCTCAGATTTGAGTAGCTGTGATGGTCAAAGTGGTGATAACAGTGGTATGTTGGCAGTACAAGTGGCGGAGCTGACAGCAGCAACAGCAGCACGAGGTACTCAACTGTACCAGCTGCAGGACAAGCTGCTTCAGGCACAGCAGGTGGGAGCTTGAAATAGGAAGCACCTACTTCCAAAACCTGCTGGACATATCTGCTGGCATTGATGATGAGATATGATCATTTGTATGGCTGTTGATTTTTTTTATTGTCAATGAAGCCAACTGGAATTTCTTCAGCTGTGCTGGGGACCTTTAGCTAAAGAGAAAGATGTTTTTGACAATAGAACTCAAACCCTCAACTGTGATATCTTACGCTTATTGCTTATCAGAGCCAGTTATACCATCCACACCTGGCTAGATCTGTACTCCAGCTGGGGGTCCAATTCAAGTACAGAAACGTCATCACTCGCTGTCATCTTGCAAGCCCGCCTGTGTCCTCTAGCACACCCAGCATATGTTGCTTGCAGGTCCGATAACTTTCTGTTCGTTGTAGTGGTGAAAGAGGGTCTGTGCATTGTGGCTATGTCTGGTTGCACCATTATCATGTGCCTCCTGTCCTCTTTTGTCTCCAGCTGCTTGAGTGTCGTCAGCTGGAGGTTGAGGAGCTCCAGGTGCAGCTGTCCACTGCTAGTCAACTCATGGAGGCGGGCAGGGCAGCAGGCAGCACGGCTCTGGAGGAGATGAGGGGGCAGCTGCAGACAGCAGCGGACTGCCAGGTGCAGCGGCTGCAAAGGGAATTGCAGGTAACACACATCAATATCACGGTAGGATGGGAAGAGATGGCTAGTCCATACTAGGAGTAATGTCATACCTGTTTGAGGCCTCCTTGAAGACTATTGTGAAAGAAACAACCTGTCCAAAATCTTTACAGAGGGGAAAACTGCCTCTTCTACTTCAGCTCTGCCTTGGAAAGAGCCTTATGCATTGACTGCTTGTGTGGTGTTGATGTGTTGTTGTGGCTACAGAGTGTGCTTGCACCATCGTGAGCTTTGTCATATTAGAGCATCCACTGGTTACCAAACAGAGACCATCACAAACGGATAATCACCTTCCACCATCATTAACACACGTTCGTCTGTACCTTTCCCTTTTTGCAGTCCCTGCGTCAGCAGCTCCACCAAGAGAAGGTGGCATCCACTGCTGCTGCTGAAGCATCTGCTACTGCCACCCAAGCTGATCTGGCTGCCCGCTTATCTGCTACTGCTGAGGGTCTGGTGCCTGAAGTGGAGCTGCTGCAGCTGGGAGCACAGTTGGCACTGGTGGAGGGCCAGCTGGAGGTCACTGCAAAGGAGAGAGATATAATGGCAGAACAGGTGGGTGCGGGTATCAGTGAGAAAACTGGCTTGGCTCAATGAAGGCCACTTTCAGGGGGGATATGTGGAGGCTTGCAATTGCTGTGGCAAACTCATTCACATATAGAAGTTGCCGGATGCATGTATACCCTTGTTATGTAAAGACGTGGGTTGTTGCGACACTGTGGTGACGTACCTGACTTCTTCAACATAATACTATTCAAGTTATGGAAGCTGGTCGGAGGTTAGCAGCAAACACAATGTACAGGCCATTGCCATCAGTGGATAGGTCATTAGTCACATATGGCTGCTGCTTATCAATGCACAGGCGCGTAAGCTCAGCAACGAAGTGGAGGAGCTAGCAGACCACAAGGAGGTCACCGCCGCTGCCTTTGCCAGTTTGGAGGCTACATTGACACGCCTGGAACGTGCAAACGTCACTGGAAGAGGGGGCCGCTCTGCCACACCACCCAGGCTAAAGCAGCAACCACACCAGCAGCAGATACTGTCTGGCAGGGGTGGGCCAACTGGGGCTGGCAGCAGTAGTGCCAGAAGCAGCAGGGCCAGTGAGGCAGGAAGTGGAGATGATGTCATTGCTGCTGCCTTTACTGCTGGTGGTGGCGGTGTTGGTAGCGCTTCAGGGGTTCTTTTGAGTAGGGAGCTGGTTCAGACAAGACTGGCAGTAGCAGACCTGCAGCGCAAGCTGAAAGTCAGTGCCAGGTGCGTGAAGGCTGCAGCTGGGCTCTATACCAGGCTTTGTTCATTCCAAAGGGATGTACGTAGTGCAGATATGCCGTCTGACTGATAATGCTGGCAACCATTGGGCGCACATTTACAGTCGGCCCCATTCAAAGCTAAATTTTGATGATGGCCAACTATCGTATCATGCTGAGTGGTGTCATAGCTGCACTTGATGTTTTGCTCTTGGAACACGTTGCATGCAGACTGGTGTTTATCGAAGCCAGTCCTTGCTCAGAAGTGCCTACTAGCTGTGTGCATGTTCTACTGTTCCTTAACAGGGTTGAGGTGGAGCTGCGCACCAAGCTGGCAGAAAGAGATGAGCGCATCACAGAGCTCAAGCAGCAGCTGCCACATCCAGGTCGCACTAGCCTTGGTGCTGGTGCTGCTGCTCGCACCTCACCAAGGGCTGCATCAAAGATTGGAAGTCGGCATTCATGCGAAGGAGCGCTTCTCAAGGGCGCTTCAATGTGGCAGCTTGGCAGCCGCAGTGGCACAGCACGAGCAGTAATAGGAGTGGGTAACCCTCAGGCACATGAGTCAGGCACAATACAGGGTTCAGGGCTATCTGGTATTTTATCCCAGGGTCTGGGAGCAGCTGAGAAGGAGTTCTTGGCCCAGCAGATTGCCTCCCTCAGGCTGCAGCTGGCACAGAGGGAGGCAAGGGTAAACAAGTTAGAACAAGAGCTGGCAGTAGCTACTGCTGCAGCAGCTGGACCTAATGATGATGGTCCAGATGCTGCTGCTGGCCTGCCTTGGCAGGCGAGCAGGCAGAGGGGCTCTGTAAGAGTGCTGCATTCAAGCAGCAACGGCAGCACAAATGCTCCCCATGCTGCTGCAGCTGCTGGAGCAAGCAGGGACGGCTACACTGGTGACCCCACCAGCAGTAGTGGCAGCGGTTGGCAGCTGGTTCGTTCCTTGAGCAGCCATGCAGGTGCAGCTGCTCAGCTGGATACTCTAGAGGCGCAGTGGACCAGCTGTGAAGAAGCAGCAGCTGCAGCCCCTCAGCTAGCTCAGCATCTGGCTGCAGCTACAGCTGCCCTTGATGCTGCTACCGCTACTGTGAGGCAGCTGCTGCAGGAGCTGCTGATGGCAAGAGCAGTGATGGGTAGTCGTGGTGGTGGAGGGTCAACATCGCAGCGGGAAGCGCGGGCTATGGCAGCAGCTGGGTTCCAGGCAGAGGTTGGGGAGCTTGACTTGCAGGAAGGTCTCATGCAGCTGGCTCTAGAGGTCACAGCACTACAGGAGCAGCTGGTTGCGCTAGAAGAGAAACAAGGCCAGCAGCAGCAGCAAGCACCGCAACCAGGTAATGAGCAGCAGGAGCAGCCTGGAGCACAGCGGGATATCTTGCAGCCAGCTTCAGGTCCTGGCAGCTTTAGGCCAGAGCCTGTCAACAGGGATCTAGCAAGCAGCGAGCAGCAGGAGACTGACAAGCAAGCAAATGGTGCGGCAGGATCAGGAGAGGCACACCAGCAGCTGCAGGACCAGGTAAGGTTGCGGAAGCAAGAGGTGTTGATCCCAGTTACAAGTTATTGGCAGGGATTACTCATGCAACTCCAGGGTAGTGATGTATACCTCTGCTCAGCCGTATGTTCATTACCCAGGCTTTCGTGCAGGTGAAGTGGTGATAAGAAGGGGGCATGAGCATGCATGATATCGTCATGTAGCTTGTGGCACCACTGCAGGAAGTGGTCAGCATGCCTTTGCAGGGGGAGATGTAAGGAGGTTGGTAATGCTAAGAAGGTTGGTACTCTAGGCCATGGGAAGTAGCTTTCACAGGCCTAAGCGCGTCTAGGGTGTTTGGTGACTCCTTCATTGAACAACTGGCACTACCTTGGCAGGTGCTTTCTGCATCTTTTGAGCGTGACAATCTGGAGCAGCAGTTGGAGGGGTTGCAAGCTGAGCTTGCTGGAGTGCAAGCAGCAAAGGAAGAGTTGAGGAGACAAGCTGATGTGCTGGAGGCAGACAAGGCAGCACTTGCTCAACAGGTGAAGGGGTGTTCTACACAAAGCCACTCCCAAACAAACAAAAGCAAGGGACCGTGAAGACATAGCATGTGAAGACATTGTACCAACGAGCTACAAAGATGGCGTACAAATCAGGATGCGGTGGCAGCTCAAAAACTAATGTTCATCTGTGCATCTCAGTCTGCAGTGAAATAACAGGGATTGCCAAGAGGCTCCAAGTTTTCATATCTATTCAAATAGCATGAACTGAACTGGGGCGTGATGGTAGTGCCCAGGCCACATGCTATCACTGCAATGTTGAACACCCCACGGCAAGAATGTGAGCGTGATCTGTTCTTGTCCTGTGTCTTGTCCCCCAGCTGGCGGCAGTGATGACCGAACGCGACAACCTAGCAGGTCAAGCCATGTCCTTGGCCACTGTGCTTGGAGCCACAACTTGCACTGCAGCAGCAGCAGTAGCGCATTCTGATGGAGAGGGGGCAGCAGCTGGTGCTGCAGGTGGTGGTGGGTCAGCTGCTGCATCTGTTGCTGGAGGACCTAATGGTGGTCTCAAACCTGGGCCTACTCCTGCGCAACTGAAGGAGTTAGGGCAGTTGATGCAGCGCCTTACCAAGGAGAATGCAGCATTGATGCGTGCAAGGTGCGTCATGGGGGGTGCTGGAAGCAGTGGGATGTTGTGCGTAATACAGCCATGAGTTTTACAGACTGCAGGCAGGCTTCTTTCCAACTCTGTCAAGTTGCCTTTGTCACTCTCGCTGCCACAAGTTTAGTAGATGGCATTGTAAAGGAGCCCTTGATGTGCATGTTCGATCGGCGTGTATCGTTCCTTTGCAGTTTAGCCAGCAGAATGGTCTTCTGCAGATTTTCACTAAGAGCAGGGATTACAGCAGCCACTGACAATGCTTCTATCTCTGTGTTCCTGCGCTTTCAGGGATGCTTCAGAAGCTGCCCGATCAGCACTTGAGTCCGAGCACCAAGCCTGGTTGGTGGTTGAGGAAGAGACGGAGGAGGCAATGACACAACTCCGGACACAGGTGGGGCTAAAGGGGTGGCACAAGCTAAACTATTCTGTTTTCAAGGAGCATGTAATCTTGATACATATGCATCACATTTAAGCAGGGCGCTAGCTCACCAGGTTTGCTGTGCAACTGTTTCTGGCATAAGAGCTGCTTGCACCACTGTGATAGTGTATGCAACAACAGAGCCACGTAACAGGCAGCATTACTTGATAATCAACTTTGGAGTGTAATACTGCTGGTGGCAGATTGGGTTGCAGATGGATGATTAGATACCTTGCCCATTAAAAGCATGTAGTCATTTAGAGAATGTTGCAGAGATTGTTGTCAGGACAAGGAGATGAAAATCCAAATTAATGTTACTATATCAATCCATGATCTGCGTTCTTCCAGGTGGGGTCGTTGCAAAGTGAACGGAATGAGCTCCATAGCGAGGTGGCACGCATGCAGCAGCAGCTAGCGGGTATGAAGGCCAGCTACCAGGAGATTATCGACAAGGTGAGGACACATGGTGAAATACACCAGCTACCCCAAGGGCATGTGTTTTAGTTTTTCTGTAGACTAATTTTTGTTGGGTTCAGAATTAATCATAGAAAAGTTAGCAGCACATTAGCAAGCGTGGGACAGCAGGCCTGTTAGTATGTAACACAGTCAATGTATAGCCTTTGGAAAATAATAGATTGGCTTTAGTAATACTATGTACTGAAGCTGCGGTGGTTATAGGTGTCAAGTTTAACTGCCTCCCATTCCATTCCTTGTATGTCCTGCGTAACAATATACACGTAGTTGGTGATCATATTGTATCGGACCTCTGATGAATGAATAGAAAAGAATGCAGGTCGCATTCAGGCCTAAGTCCCACTAGCCTAAGCTGTGTGTTTGTCCCTCTGCAGATGGGTGTGCTCCGTGCTGAGCGTGACCAGCTGGCGCAGCACAACAGCAGCCTGGTCAACACCACACAGCAGCTCATCAATGCAGCAGCTGATAACCAAGCCTCCTCCAGCAGCGACAACAGCAGCAGGGCTAGCAGTGAAGCCGGCAGTGCACGACAAACCGCCAACAACAGCAATGTTCACAGTCAGAATGCAGATGGTACTGCTGCTGTTGCTCCCCCTAAGGAAGGTGATGCCAGTAGAGGTGGGAGCAGGGCTGGTAGTGGCAGTGGCCCAGCTCGCATCAGCAGGAGTCAGCTGAAGGAAATCGCCAACATGCTACAACGCCTCACCCATGAGAATGCAGCGCTCATCAAGGCACGTGATCAAGCAGCTGCAGAGTTGGGGCCCCTCCAGGAGGAGGTGCGGAAGATGCGTGGGGAGCTGCTGGAAGCTGAACATGTTGTGGCAGCAGCTGAGGAGTCGCAGGCAGCAGGAGCGGAAGCTGAAGGGATAGCCATGGGAGAGCTGGGGAAGCTGAGGGGCTTGCTGAAAAGAATGAGCGTGGAGCGGGACAAGTTGATCAGTCAGGTGGGATTGCTCTTATGTTACTGAGATCAATTATGTGCACAGCAAGTTTTCTGGCAAAAACAAGCTTGCTATGGCAGCTCTTGCCTTGGTTAGGGGCCAGCAGCTCACACTACACAATGATAACATGCCTGTTTCAGAATGCATTACCGGAGTTAATCCTGCTGTTGCTGCAACTGCAAAGAGGGTGTGGGGCATGGAGAAGGGCCACAGTTCTCTATGACAAATCCTGGTAAGGTCTTCTTATAAAATGGCCATAGCATTCCGCTGTGCCAGCAGGCGTGTACCTTTGTGTGCATTCAGTCGTTGTGCTGGTGTTGTACCCTGTCCACACTGTGCCTTGGAACCCCCACTTCCTGCTCTTAAAATGGTGACTCCTTAATATTCCAAGACGCAATTTCCCTGGTTGCAGGTTGCTTCAGTGACATCTGAGCGGGACAGTCTGCTCCAGCAGAACGTTGCCTTAGCCGCCACCACCAGCAGACTGATGGGTGCACCCAGTGAACCAGGAGGCACATCATCCACCACCACATCTGCTGCTGGTGCTGTGTCCGGTGTGGGTGACACTACCTCCCCACACAGCACATCTCCTGATGCCTCAGCTCCAAGCACTTCCAGAGGCATGACCTTAGCAGCAGCACTAGCAGCAGGAGACAGGGCCTCAGCACCAGGAGAAGGGCCGGTGCTGACACCAGGGCAAGCACGGGAGATAGGGGCTTTGCTAAGTCGACTGACAAGGGAGAATGCTGCTTTCTTGAAAGCTCGGGATGCTGTGCTTGCTGAGCGCGATGTGGCCCAGGAGCGGGTGCTGGCCATGGAGATGGAGGTGGAGATGCTACAGCAGCAGCTACAGGACATGGTAGCAGCAGCAGCAGTAGGAGGAAGAGGAGGGGCCAGGCTGAGTGCTGCAGCTTCTGGGCGGAGCTCAGCAGTAGCTTCTCCTAGAGATGCAAGCCGTAGTAGCAGCAGGTTAGGGTCGCTTAGGTGGAGGTCAGCAGGTGTAGCGGGGGGCAGCAGTAGTATGGCGACAATGGCTGCGACAGCAGTAGCAGGGTCTATTTCAAGGTCTGCCAGTAGCAAGAAGAGGGTGCAGCTAATCCTGCCTGAGAATTCTGTTGGCAATGGCAGCAGGCTTTCAGCAGGGGGGAATGCTGCTGCTGGTATGGTAATGGCCAGCAGCAGTCTCAGAAGATCAGCTGAGCAGTCTGAGGACACCACTCCACCCGACACTGGCAGGTGAGTGCAAATTTTACCCTATGTGTGTCCTGCATCATGGTGGAGCAGCAGGCACATGCTGTGTTCAGAAATGAAATGAGGGTGATAACTATAATTACAGTTTTCCTAGTCTACCAATACAGCCTTGCTGTAACGGCCGTGTGCAAAAGGTTTATAAGCATGTTCACAGCGATCTCATGCGCTGCAGCCAATCAATTCACATACTACCTTTTTTTGCTTCCTCGTGTTGTTAATCAGCTTCTTCCTTAGCGTGTTAGCACGAAATGTCTATCAGTCAGGAACCAGAACATGGAGCCCACGTGAACTTATTCATTTGCCTTTCCTCTGTCAGGCTTTTGCAGCTGGCTGCGTCTCTTCGCAGCCGCTTGGACAATGCTGCTGTGGCGCACAACACCTTGGAGGCGACTCTTTCTGCAGCTGAGTTCATCACCTCCACCACATCAACACCTGGAGGGAATGGCTATGGCAGCACACCACAACATACCCCTACCACAACAGCTGCCGGTCAGCGGGAACAGCAGCAGCAGGGAGCAGCACAACAAAGCTCAGTAGCGGTGAGTGGCAGCACTACCTCGGGTGCAGGGACGTACTCTGGTGGTGATAAAGTCAATCCAAATGGGCAGCAGCTTAATATTGCAGCTGCTGCGGCTGCTATCCTCAGATCGGGAAGTATGGGGTATAGCAAAGCTGCTGCTGATATGCCTCATGGAGGAGGGGTAGATCAGACAGCTGGACACCAGCAGCAGCTGCAGCAGCAGGGTTCAAGCAGCCTGCATGCTTTGTTGGCAGCAGGAGGTGAGGCAGAGGGGTTATCTGCTGCTCGACCATCTAGTGATGCCTTAGGAGCTGATCTGGGGGCTATGAAGGCACAGCTAGCAGAACTAACAGCGGGACTGGTACATCTGGCAACCAACCAGCAGCAGCAAGAGCAGCAACCCGCCCAACAAGCAGCAGCAAAAACTGGTCCCAGAGGTGAGCGGAGGGTCTCTGCTGATTTTAGCTTCCCTCTCGCTCCTTTGGAAGTGGAAGCAGAGGGTTCTGGGGCCCTCTGTTCCCCCCTGCCACAAAGGAACACAAGAGCAGTGTCAGCATCAGCACCAGTGACCAGCAGAGCAGGGACATTTGATTTTGCAGCCAATAATATTGTCAGTAGCTCCGGAAGAGGGCAGCAGCAGCAGCAAGAACAGGGGCAGTTAACAAGATGTGCCACTTCTGCTGGAGCAGCACAGGCTGAGAGGTTGGGTGAAGGCCAAGGAACGAGGGGAATGGGCCGTTCCATGTCGACAAGCTCCGCCTTACAGCACCATCAGCAGCAGCGGCAGCATGAGCAGCAGCTCTTTGAGCAGGAGCAAGTGCTGCGCAAGGGGGGCAGTCAGCAGCTTGGCATTGCTTTCCAAGGCAGCAACAGCAGTCGCCCATCTACCTCCTTACAGCTTGAACCTCAGCAACAGGAGCAGCAGCAGGAGGTGCTGGTGGCTGGAGAGGTTAGTGGGCTTCTCCAGCAGGTGGGACTGTTGCTGGCTGAGGTGGTGGCCAGCACGAGACCAGATAGTGCTGAGAGCAGTGATGGGGAGGGAGAGGACCAGCCACATGCACAAGTATCTGCTAATGCTGAACGTGGGGGATGTTTGCCTAAGGAAAGGGCAGAGGCACTAGGAGGGGTGCAGTCACGGCAGCTGTCTAGCAGGTCTGCAGATGGAGGGAGCTACCAGCCTCCACGGGCTGTAGCACAGAATGTTGATAGCAGTAGCCGTCGAGGTGCTGCTTGGGGTGGTGGTGCGAGTGCTCTTGCTACTGTGCAAGAGTTGGAGCAGCAGCTGCAGGCTACACAGGGGCGCTGTGAGAAGTGGAAGGGGCGGTACCAGCAGCTGGCGGGTCAGTTGCAGGAGGTGAAGGGGATACTGGCTCATGCTCATATGGTGGCAGCAACACAGGAGGCAGCGGGGCAGCTAGCAGGGCAGCAGCAGCATCAGGAGCAGCAGGCAGGGCGGCAGGAGGATGTGGTGAAGTTGAAGGAGCAGCTGAAGCAGGCACGGCAGGTGAGGGGGGCCAATGAGGACCGCAGACAATTCAAAATACTTGTTGTGGCTCATCTGCAGGACAGGTTTGTGCAAGAGCATCACAATTCACTATACTGGGCCCAGCCTGTGCACCTCATGCTTACATGCATTTCATCCATTATTTATGTCTCGAGTAATGTAGGTAATTCTGCACTCAATCTAGTGCTGGAAATCATTTTCAAAGCATTTGGGAGGTCTCATTGTACCACTCCAGCTGTTCTTACTTTATAAGAGGGTGTGTCTATGGAAGCAGGTAAGGAATGCCATAATATTTGCTATTCTTACAGGTTTTCGAGCTCCTATGTTCTAACTGCCACCATCCCGTAGGAACAGAGGCATACACGCAATGCAGCAGACCAACTTTAACACTTCAAAGTATCACTTACACGCCCATGTGTTGCCTGCTGCTGCAGGCTGCTGCTTCCTCTGTTCCCCTCCTGCAGCACCTGGCCACTCGCCTTGAGGCTGCCCAGTCTGCTGCTGCTGAGCGGTTCTCCTCCCTGTCCTCCCGGGCCACCACCATGTTGGGTCGTGTGGAGGTCCTGCTGGGTGAGGTGGTTGAGGCGGCAGGCAGGGAGCCAGGGGGGGTGGAGGACATCATGGCTGCTGGGGCAGCTTGGGAGGCTAAGCTGGCGGCACTGGCCAGGAGGATCAAGAAGATCACAAAGGTGGGCCTCTGGGTGCTGGTGGTAGGGCCAGGGTTGGTGGAACTGGAATGCTGCTCGTTTGATCTGACATTCTAGTTTTCATTGAAAATGTGTATGGCTTTGACCATCTCATGCACTGTCACTGTTAAATCAGGCCATCAACAAATTTTAAACCTCCATGGGTCTGGGTGCACAAATATTGTAATCAATGCTGATGATGGTAAACCACCATGTTTGCTCATGGGACCTTAGCTAACAACCCACACCCTTTGTATGCTACCACCACCCGCAACAACCATAGGCCCAACAGCAGTCTGCTTCAGAGCAAGCCTCTGCCATGGACCAAGCCACCATGCTGCAGTCCCAGCTCCAGCAGATGCAGCAGCAGCTGTCTGAGACCACCAGCGCCTTCTCATCAGAGCGGGAGCAGCAGCAGCAGGAGCTGGAGGCAGCCAGGCGGGAGGAGCAGCAGCTGAGGAGGCAGGTGGAGCAGCTGCTTGGTCAGCTGGAGGAACTGCAGGGGCTGCTGGGCAGTGCTAGGGCAGCTCACCAGGAGAAGCTAGCAGCTTTGGAAGCAGAGCACAAGGAAGAGATGACGGAAATGCAGGTGGGCAGGGAAGGGCATGAATGGGTGACAGTGTGATGCGACCACCCTGCATAATATGTGGTCCTTTTGTCCGCTTTGCTGGTTAGGGTTATGATGTGGCCAACGTAATGCCTGAGTGTGTGGCTTACATGCCAATGCTTCCTTTAATGCAGGCCTGCAGATGAGAAATTATACATGCGGATTAACAGCTGATGCTGCTGGTACAAGAAGTAGCATATGAAGCTCAATGCAGCTTCTTTGGTGTACCTAAGATGTCACATACTATGGATGCTGTGTTTCATTTGCTAGTCTCCACACAGCATTAAAATTGTTGGTGTTGCTGTTACGGGTGCTTTATGGCTGCAAAGGTGTCCTGTGCTCCATCTCTGTTTATATGAGCCATATGCGGGGATAAACACATTCGACAAATGTCACTAAACAACTATTAGTGCAACAGTTTGCTTAGGATTGGTCTACACTTGCTGCTGAGAGGCCTGCCATTGACGAATCACCCCTTGTTGATGCCCTCTTGCCTTGGCTATCCCCAATGTTTTTCAGGAGAGTCATCGCCTGGAGCTGTCCACGGCCCGCTGTGCTGGAGAATCAGCTGCAGCAGCAGCAGCAGGACGCCAGCTAGCCGCGCTTGATGCTGCTGCCAAGTCAGCAGAGCAGCAGCTGGATGCCTTGAGCCAGCAGTTTAGAGCCTACCAGGAACAAAAGGCAGCAGAAGTGGCAACACTGGAGCAGAGGCTAGCAGTGATGCTTACATCTGCTACTGCTGTGGGTGCACATGGAGAGCCTGTGCGGGGTGGGGGGAGGGTCACAACAGGGAGGGTGGGGCTGGGGCTAGGGGTGGGGAGGAGGGGTCGGGTGAGGACAGGCACTGGCAGCAGTACCAGCAGTGTAAGACGGGGGGTTGGTGGGGTAAGGCGAGGGCATGGGCAACTGCGGGGTGCAGCTGTTGGTGGAGGTAGGACTGGCACGTATCCCCGTGATCATCAGGACTTCCTTCAAAGGGAGGGAGTGTGGGATAGGGCAGAAGGTCATGCTGATTCACCAGCAGCAGAAAGCAGAAGTGCAGCAGCAGCAGCAGGTGTGGTAGCGGCAGCAGCAGCTGATAGGGTAGCAGCAGCACAGAGAGATGCTCAATGGGAGAGTCTGCTGCGGCAGCGGGCTGAAGATGAGGCTGCAAGCTTACGTCTAGCAGCAGCACGGTTGCGGGGCAAGGTGCGGGAGATGAAGCGGGAGCAGGTGGAGCTGCAGCAGGCAGCAGCAGCAGGAGCTGTGGCGGCTATGGAGGTAGCAGAGTCCAGGGAGGAGGTGGGGAGGCTGAGGCAGGAGCTAGCAGCAGCAAAGGAGAGCTTGCGACTTGTGAAGCAGAATGGGGCACGGCGCCAGAGGGTGGCGGCAGCTGCGGCGGCAGCAGCAGTAGGAGGGAGCTTGGCGGGGCCAGAGGCAATGTTGTTGCAAAGTGTAACAGCGGCAGCAGGTGGTGGGGTTGGGGGTTTAAGTGGTGATGATGAGGGGGTGGGGGCTGAGGGGTTGAGCCTGGCGCTGGCAGCAGTAGCTAGAGAGTTGGCTGCAGAGAGGGCAGCAAAGGAAGGGATGGAGGGCAAGCTCAAGGAGGCTAAAGCAACCATTGATCGAAAAAACAACCTCATCAGGTAATAGGGAGGGGTGAGGATGCAGCAAAGCAGATGTTCACCAATCATGAGCACGGCTCTCCTTGAAGCCTGATAATACAGCGGCTGAGAAGTAGATTGTTGGCAACTTTCAGCTGGGGAGCCTGATGTTAATCCTGCTAGTGATGGTTAAGGGCTCCTTAATTGGGCCAAGGGTCTGCTGCAGGTTCTGTGTATTCTGGGGTCTTCTCTTATAGGACATGGTTGCTAACATTGTCACCCTCTCGGTTAATTGATCTCTTCATGTTCTAGAATCATACATGGCAAAGCCTGGTGCGTCAAATCATCAACTTTTTGGAAGATACCATAACATGCACCAGCAAGACTACTGTAATCCTACGGTTCTGGGCTAAGCAGCCCAACAAGCTTTGGTTAAGGACATGCCACTGGCGCTAATGTTGCTGCTGTGTTTGCTGGTCTCTCAGGGATTTGAAGTCCCGCCAGGAGGAGCTGGCTGCCCGCGTTGCTGGTAGCCCCGTAGCAGAGCTGGAGGCCAAGCTAGCAGCAGCAGAGAGCCGCAGCAGACAGCTGGCAGGAGCAGCAGCACGTAAGGAGGCCGCACTGCAGGAGGTGAAAACACAGCTGGAGGCAGCAAAAGCAAAGTTGGAGGAGGGGCAGGGGGGAGGTGGGGCAGCTGCAGCAGCGGCAGAGGAGTTGGAGCGGCAGGTGAAGATGGTGACACGACTGAGGGGTGAAGTGGGGAAAAAGGATGCAGCTGTGCAGGTGAGGGGAAGTGGGGACATGCACTGCACTGTATGCGTTCCTGCTGCTGCTGAATGATATTAGCACCCCTTTCACAACCTACTGGGTAAACGCTCATCATACCAGTAATGCGCACTTCGTGGTATGCCATTACAAAGTTAAGTAGGTAGCCCACATATCTGAAGCTATCACAAAAACAAGGAGGTTGATAAACAGATCAGATGTCTTTTGTATGCAGCCTAGGTGAAAACATAGTCCTAACCCTCTGTACTGAGGAGCAGACACAAGGCACGATAAGAGATCCCAGGCACACTGTGCCCGTGCCCTGCACTAGCCTGGTTCTCATATGGGGGTGGTACCACTGTTCACCATGTTCGCACATTTCCAAAGCCTATGAGAATTCGGGGATTAGGCTGGCTTCCATTTCAATCCTTGACTTGGCCTGTGTCTGTCCTGCAGTCCTTGACTCATGAGCTGGAGCAGATTCGGCAGCAGCTAGCAGTAGCAGCGGGAGCAGCAGAAGCAGCACGCCGCAAGGAGGCAGCAGCAGCTACATCAACAGCAGCCACCACAGCACAGTTGCAGCAGCATTTGACAGCTGCTATATATGCACTGAGGGCCTGTGGAGGGATCATGAAGGAGGCTCTGGCAGCAATAAGCACTGCTGCTGCTGCTGTCATCCGTCCTGCAGCCGTGACTGAACAGAGCAGTGCAGTGAGAGCAGCAGATGACTCCGTGGTGAGCAGCAGCCATGGTTTGCATTTTGCTGATGGAATATCAGCTGCATTGGCAGATATCAAGGACATAGCAGAGCTGGTGGAGCTGAGCACAGAAGAAGTGGCAGACCTACTGGGCCCGGCAACAGCAGCAGCAGGCAGTGGTAGCAGTGATAAGGATAAGGAGGGCCAGATGGCAGGGCAAGCACTAGCTACACCAGGGGTTGTACAAGCTCAGCAGCTGCAGCAGCGGCTAGAAGCAGCATTAGCAGCACTGCTGACAGCTTGCCAACAGGGACAACCAATAGGCGGGGCAGGAGAGTGTGGGCTCAAAGGGTACAAGGCCAGTATAGCTATGAACACCAGCTGTGACGAGGATTCTGCAGCAGAGGGGGCATTGAAGCAAGTGGTGCAGGCGTGGGGGGCAGCCATGGCAGTGGCGCAGTCAGCACTGAGAGGAGCTGTGGGTGCTGGGGTGGCAGCATAGTAGCAGGCTCAGCAGGAAATGCTGGTCGGTGTTTTCTGTGGGCCATGTGTAAACTCGATTGATTGACAGTGAGAGATCATCCGTCAGTTTTGTTACTTTGTGTGCTACCATGAATATGTACCGTATTGACATTATTTACTGTAAAGTATAAAGCAAGGGTGGAAAGTTGAAGCGCGGCAGGGTTGGGCGGGGGTGGAGGGGACAGCAGGGAGGGAGATGCAGTGCGTGGGGTGCAGGCCACTGCTGCAGCCTAAGTTAAAGGTGGATAGCGTATGCTCGTCCATGAACTATGGGAGCAGATAGATGGGGCTCCAATGCCTATCAGGTGCTGAACCAGCAGGAGTGGCTGCTTTGCGGCCAGCCACGTGAAGGTCTCCATCCCGTGAACAGGTCTTCAGATTGCAAGAGTGGCGTGTGCCTATACATCACACTGGGCGCTCGAGCATCTCCGAGTAGGTGTCATTACTTCATGCTGGCAATCGGAGGCACAGCATGCTGGCAATTGAATGGATAGAGGCACTTTATGCTGGCAGTTGTGAGCGAATGACTAGCCCACTTCATGCTGGCAATTGAATGGCGAGGCATTTCATGCTGGCAGTCGGATAGCGAGGCACTTCATGCTGGCAATCGGCGGAGGCACTTCAGTGCTAGTGACAATCGGAGGCACTTCATGCTGGCAATCGGAGGCACTTCAGTCTGGCGAACAAAACCTAGGACAACCATTGCATCGTCAGTTCACAATAACGTTAGGGAGGTTCTACACATACACTCGACATTTTTCCGGCATCAGTACCTGACGGCGCCCGGCCTCGCGCGCTCGCCCATCTAGAACTGCCGGATGTGCATAATGGCTTCATTGCAGAGGTTCCTTCCGCATCTACTCAGTGGGTTACCAACTATTAAAGACGAATAACTAGCCCTGAGGCTTCAGGTTTGGGACCTTCTATCACCTAGGTATAAGCATGATCACCACTACAGATCTGACCCATGGCTGTCAGAGTTACAAACTGAAGAAAGAAAAGGTGGGAGCCCAAGCGAGGCATTAGTGCTAAATTGACAGGGCCATGCATGCCCGGGTCTAGGCAACCTAAACTGGGGAGTAGCATGCGGCGGACGGCGAGTGCCATGCTGTGATGCCGGTCACTGCTGCCAGCATCCATACACTACTCCTACGTAGATGATGCCTGCTCCTTGTCACATGTACGTATAGTTTTACGGTTACAACGCGGCGCTCCAGCGTCTCACTGTTTGTGGTGAGGTGCCTCACTGGCTCAGTTTTTACTACTCTGAGACTAACATTGCTCCCCCGGCCTGCTGCCTGCTAGTGTTATTTGTGCTGGTTATGTATATCTGCGTGTTGTGCGTGTTGTGCGTGTTGTGCTGCACCTGTGTGCAACTCGAATGTTAGGATCTGGTTATCTGATGGTATGTCATGGGTAGTGCTAGCTGCAACATGTTGCAGTTCCGGATCGCCGCGATCAGTGGACCTGAGCAGCATCAGGGCAGTACATATGCAGATGCACTATGTTATACTAATAATGTGGAAGTAATGTGTTATTCTTAGTGTGTATGTGCATGCAGCTGTTTCCTATTGTGATATTGTATGCGGTGCATCGCAGCCTTTGATTCCTGCTGACTGAAATTACCACACTCCACCCCACATACAGCACCAAGCGTACCCCTCCATGTGCTTCACTCAACTAGCTTGGAGCCAGGCAGCCAGGTGCCCAATAATGCAAAGTCTAGCCTTTGATTCCTGCTGACTGAAATTACCACACTCCACCCCACATACAGCACCAAGCGTACCCCTCCATGTGCTTCACTCAACTAGCTTGGAGCCAGGCAGCCAGGCGCCCAGTAATGCAAAGTCTAGCCTTTGATTCCCGCTGACACTCCACCCCACATACAGCACCGACCAAGCCCCTTAGCCAGGCTTCACCAGCAACCAGCCAAGAGCTTAGCTGCCCACCCCATTCACCGCGAAGCTGGCTAAGGGCATAGCGGTGAAATGTCGCGCAAGGGGTGCTAAGCTTTAGGCCCTAAAGCGGCTTGTCCGGCTAAGGGGGGTTCTGGCCTAATGAATAGCCTGTTAGTGCTTGTGGCTTGTTTCCTCGGCTGTGTTGAGGTAGTGCCCCAGGCAGGTCCAACACCTCCTGGTAAAACTTTTACTGAGTCCTCCTTTGCCGGGCGGAGCTGCCAGTGCAGGCATGCATGATTGTGTAATCATCTCTTGAGTTACATATGGGCAGAGTGACAGTCCGCCGCCAGCAGACCCATTCGTCAGCAAAGATGAACTCACTAGTAGTCGTCAACAGCATTGCTGCGCACACCCTGGATGTCCTCATGCAAATGGCCCTCACTTAAGCCTCAAGTTGACGCCTGAGTGAGTGACAGTAGCCGCACTGCCCATCATAGTGTCTAGTTCCCTGTGCCTGCAGTAGCCTACTGTATATACGACTGACTAATGGATGGCAAATGACTGGCACACGGAAAGATCCGCTGTGGTGCCCGGCTTGGGGACTACAATAAAAGTACAACCCAAGCCTGACAGTGTGAATAGAAACCCCTCACCATATTTTAATAATGAAAACACATGCAGACAACTCACACCGGTGCATGCTATGCATCTATGCCAGTCAATACTCAGGGCAGTGCCTCTGCTCTCAGCTGTCAATACCAGTCACCAGCAGTGGACCATTGGTCAGACTCATGACTACTGCCAACATGCTCACTAGTCAGACTAAACAACACTGCCATGCTCAATATTTTCTAAAGTGAAATGAGATTCAGTCAGGGGCGGGCACCCAATCCACTCAAACAGCCATGGAACATTGATCAGGAAAAAAACTGAGCAGACCCCAAGCCAATCTCCTATCACGTTGCCGTCGCTACACGGAGCACTAAGTCCTGCCCATCTGTGACGTTGGTTGTGCCAATGCAGCACTGCAGCCAATTCCACCGGCATACTGGTCAGCCTCATCGCTGCCCCTTCCACAAGTGTTCCCCTCTCTCTATCAAACACCCCGAGGCTCAAGTGGCATGGGTTCCATGCAATATTTGTACATACGGAATCATAGAGAAGAAGGTCAGGTAGTCATTGATTCAGCAGTAACACACATGCATGGCAGCTGCGGCCTAGTCGACCCATTACAGTTGCAGAACCAGCACGATACAGCCTTCCCAGTGCAAAGCATCCTCGCTGCAAAGTATTACTATCTCATAGCTCCTGTGGGTTGTGTGCCCAGTTGTTACTGACACCAGACGGAGCATTGACACTGCAGCTGGTGTCTTCCACACAGAGCAAGACTGCAACTTTATTTGCTGTGCATATGACCAGCAACATGCCGTGTACCGCACTGGATTCTGGTAGTAGCTACATGCCCCATTCTATACAGGCACTTATAGTCCGCGTTGTCATTACCCACCAGCACGCTGATCAGAGCCAGGCTCTTTCTGTTTGCCAATCTGGGCCCCCACCGGTATGATGACCATCAAAATTTCTAACATGGTAGGCCTACAGCGCTGCCGTTGTAATAGCCACAAATGTGCAGACATGCGACAAGTAATCTCTCCTGAGGTGGTGTTCAGTGCGCATCCTGCCTTGTCATACAAAACCGGCCATGTGTGCTGCTAACTCCATTCTACCAGCACCTTGCCAGCAATGCAGCTGTCAAGATCTGTCATCACTCAATCGAAGTGTGACTGCATGGAGGCCTTGACCTCTTTCTCACTGGCTGCCAGGACCAAGGCCTCTTCACTCACAAACCCATTACCAGACGATCCATTTCCATTCCCAGCAAAAGCAGCTGCCATCCCTGGTGGCAGGACAACAACAGGGGGGCTTGCACCCTCGGTGGAAGCTGTAGGGGTAGAGGGGCCTCGCAGGGGCTGCAGGTTGGGCATCTCATCAATGGTCTCCAACACCTGCAGGAGGTGCGCAAACACACCAATGTAATTATCCCAATAATGCAACAAGCACAGTTCAGTACCCTTGAGGGAATAGACAATTGTAATGCTTGCAGTTATGTGTTGGTGTAAAGAGTCAGAAGCTCAGTTTAAGGTCCAGTGTCACCAAAATATATTTACGGTAATTTGATGTCTGACAGTCCTCTGCCGCTATGTTGCTGCCGAGTGACATGATGCCATCAGAACCAGCCCAAGGAAACAAGGAGGCAGAGACACGTAGTTTATCCCACAATATGGCAGCGGACATCATGAGAGCCCTGCCTGTACTGTCTGCTGCTTTCATGTTTGTTCCAAACAAGGGCAGGCAGCTATACCGAATTGCCATTGAGCTACCCCATCTGTCGCTCACCTTCTTTCCTTCATCCTCCTGCTCCATCACCGTTGCCAGCCCAAAGGTTGCTTGCAGCCACAGCAAGCACACTGCCGTATAGAAGACGGCAGTGAAGGGCAGGGCAGCAGTCATACTGCCAAACACAAACAAGGCCCCCTGGGCATTCAACAGATAAACAACAAGGCAGCAATCAGCGGCCAATGCACTGCAGGGGACATCAGCTAAATACTCTGATGAAGTAGATGTTGCATGTCTGCTCGCTATCCCAACTCTGCTTCTTGGACACATTTCGCTCTACTTGAGTTGGTTAGTTGAGCAGTAAGATGTTCGTCAAAGACCATTGCCAGATGTGTACCCCTTCACACCCTCCGTCCATTCTGCTTGAATGCTGCAGCTCACCCACGTTGGGCTGCATGCAAACCAGTATCCTTACATGTCCGCTGAAGCATATCACCAGGTGCACAGCAGCTGTACAACAGCCTCACCCCTCCCCTTGAGGTAATTAAGATTCTCTTTCATCCCTCTGCTCCTACCTGCATGATCCAGCTGCCTCCACTCTTTCCAACCTGGTTCCCCAGCAGGTCCACAGCCGCCTTCCCTGCCTCCTTCTCCCTCTTGTCCATGGTAATGAACACCATCTCCTTGCTGGGGTCAAACAAGCTGTACTTGGCGGCGCGCCCCATGACCTGCACCACAATACCAGCAGCAGGGCCAAGAGCCAGCAGCCAGGCCCAGGAGGGACCAGCCCCAGGGACAACAGCAGCTGCCAGGAAGACTGCTCCTGCTACTGTCATGACCAGCGGGGTCATCAGCGCAGCACCCCTCCACCCAAGATACTGCAGCAGGAAGGCAGGGAGGATAGGACAGGCTTTGGGGCTGCGACAAGTTCTATCCTGAAAGACTTCTGCCAAGGAAGGATCGTGAGCAAATATGTTGGAGCTAAACATGCAGGCGTTCTGCTGTCCTCCATATGGCCAGCCAAATGACCAGCGAGTAGGCAGACCCGGTTCCTGCACGGTTGCGCGTCCAGCTGCTAGGGTGCTGGGGTGAAGCAGCATGCTTGCCGAAATAAACTGTGCCTAAGCGTGCTGTGTGCAGCCAGGAACAAACACTGCTCTAGAATTTACAAGGAGCTGCATACAAAATCGTACCGATGCTGATAATACATGTGCATTGCATATGCAGACTAGAGGGGCCACTGCCAACTAAAAACAGGGAAAATGCGGGAGGAACGGCAAGCTTTTGCAGTGCATGTACCCTTCTCTCCCTGCTGCTCCTATTACCTTCTAAGAGCAAGAAAACTACAGGATAATCATTAGAAACTCTGTGCATTGGCTTATGGATATCTAAGGAGCAGCAAGCACACCTGCATGACCCTGACAACATACTACTGCACTCATGCCCCTACCAGCAACCTGCTGCAGCTTCTGCTGCATACATACCAATTTCTGAGCACAAGACATGAGCACCGGGCCTTCTTCCATTTAAGGGCCGGATGCATGTTTCTTGGCTATTGCATTGTGCTATTGCACATACCCCCTCTCCCCCAAGCCTTGTCCTTCTTCTCACCTGGAACACAGGTTTGGATGCCAGCATGAACGCAATGGTAGCTGCTCCGGTGTAGCTGGCCACATCCGCCATGACCACAGCATACTCAGCAGCAGAGGGGTACAGCAGCCGCATCTGACCCTTCCACACAAACCCAAACAGCTTGTGAGTGATGCCAAAGCCCATTACCAGGATGGTCAGGTTCCTGATCTTGGTGGACTCCCTGCAGCCAGGTCATTGAGCAGTCTTATCACATGCCAGTGCATGTACCCCAACAGCTTAGTTACCTTGGCAAAGATATGGAGCAAGCTCCATTATAGGCATGGCTCGAAGGACACGCGTAGTTATCACTGAGAGCAGAACAGTTCCTGCACCTGGACTGCATATCACATCAAGTTGATGCAGTACTACGCTACCACGATGGGCCAAAAATGGTCGATAGAAGTTGAGGGCGGGTGGTGTACTGGAGTACGCCGGTGGGCCGCGGGCAGCCGGCGGCGTTCTCTTGAGTTGAATGTGTTGAGAAGCGATATCTCTGCTTGTTAGGGAGGTTGTTACTCCAACATCAGGCTAGCCGTGACGTTTCAACTCAACACCATGCCCTCCCACCTTAGGATTGCCCATGTGTCCTGCTTTTCTCCTTTGGCCTTGTCTTTCTTCTTGGCCTTCTTGTGCCCCTGTGAGCCCAGGAAGGGTACGACAGTGCTGTCCAGGAAGCACTTCACGGCACACATGGCAGCTGACACCACACATATGGAGGCCACCAGAATCTGCAGAGCAGTCCGTAGGAAGGTCAAACATACGTCATTATTAACTGCAAATTCTTTTGATAAGTAGCTTTAAGGGTGCTTTGCAGTGCTAGCAAGCATGTAAGGACGTGCGAAGGCAAGCACACAATTAGGTTGTAGACAGCGCAGATTGGGAAGCAAAGCCAACAGCAAACACAATGCAGGCAGTCAGCAGCATCTGGAGATGCAGCTCATGGGCTCGGCACAGGGAGCTCCCTGCAATCTACACCGGGCGTACCTGCAGTGCCAGCACTTCATTTCCCTTGGCAAGCACTCCACTCACAAAGCGGGTGAAAGAACCAGCAGCAATCAGCCCAAAGTTTGCCAAGATCCCTGCGAAGTATCATAAACACCATTCAGTTCCCTATTGTTTTGCAGATTATGCTGCCTTTATTTGCTTCTTGCAGCTCTCCATCTCTGCACCATTTTCACGTGCTAGAGCAACATCCCAGGCAGAAACTGTTGCTGCTGCTGTATTGCTGGCACCCACCTAGCTTTGGATACACATCTTTGGCTTCATCCACACTGCACACATCATCTGCCAAGGACCTGACAGCAGGAAGCAATGAGAGGTAAAGCAAGCTTCACTTGCAGGAGGGTATAATCCTTCATTTCCTACAACATAGCTACAGGTGTCCCCTTAAAAGCTTGTATCCATAGATGCAATATATGCCTTATACATGCCATGTATGGGTTTAGGCATTCTTGGGGCCCTTCTTACAGGCAGACACACATGCGTCAGATAGGCATTCAGCCAGGAGGCAACCAGGATAACTCTTTGGAGTCTTCCAGCATGCCATCGCCAAACCCCCTGCGCGGCTAACGCTATTCGGGCAAAGACCAAATGCTACCTGCTTCTCTGGAAAACTTGAAGTAATGTCTGTTTGCACGGCAGGCTTTACGGTTCAAATCCTTAAACACGAACTAGTATATTTGCAAGGCAGGGGAAGAATCAGCCCTTGCACTCACCAGAAGAGCAGGCTGATAGCCACGCTGCCCCATAGTTCAGCCATAATGAAGAATAGGGTGTAGGTCCAGTTGGCACCAACCTGGAGCACACCAGGAATTGCAGGACACACAGGAAGTAAAGACAACACGCGAAAGATTGGGCGGCTTCGTTTTCCATCCAACCCTGAAAATGATCTTGCAGAACCCGCATGTAGATGTTCAATGATTAGCAACCATCACAGTATCTGTCAGCAGCTAGCTGATTCTGTGAATGCAGAATTTGCATGTCGCCTGGAACTGACAAATCAGAACATGTATGGAGATCGAAACTCTGGCTAGAAGAGCTCTTTCCATAGATAGTGACAACATTGCTCAAGGCCTAAGCCAGTCATCAACTCTTGGCAGGCTTGTAGATGCGTACCTTGACAAAGCATGCAAGGCTCTCAGGCAGAGCTGATATCCAGGTCCCCACTTTGTCGATGGGATGCAGGGTGCCAATATTGGGCAGCAGCACAGCTGCAAAGATTGCATAGAACACCACCAGTGGAGCCAGCGCCCAGTAGAACACGTTCTCTTGGCGCATCACATTGACCTAGGCGCAGGTGAGGGCAGCGTAAAGACATGAGGAACTTACCACACGAAGAGCTTGGCAAGCTACCATATAGTTAACCATTGTGCACAGGACAAAAGGACATAGCGCACTAGCTCAAACAGTGGGTGATTGCTGAATCATAGTAAGCCAGGGACTCCTGACCAATGCTATGTTCCTTGATAAATACGAGCAGCAAAGTAAAGGGGTGGTACACACTGCTGTCTGCTGTGCACACTGTTCATAAATCTGCTGTCAAATTGTGCCTGTACAGCCAAGTAACATACCTACACCTCAAGTAGGACCTGCTCATACTTACTATCTTATCGTAGTAGAGGAAGAAAGCCAGGGAGGCTGGCAGAACACCAAAGGCGCTGATGATGGGCAGGGCCTCAGCACCACAAGAGGTCACGATGATGCCATCACGAACAGACTGCAGGACAACATGCGAAGGTTACACAAGACCAGCAGGCACACTTCTCAGCCATCCACGCATGCTCTGCCTGATCTCAGCGTTAGCTGCAGCATTGCCAAGCACCACTGTCACCCAGGTTGCGTGCATGGGTGCCCTCCTTTTGGGAAAATGAGATGAGATAATACGGTATCCCCGAGCAAGCGGCTCTTGCTTTCAATTTGAAATAGTGTGATAGCTGGGAAGTTTGATGTGATGTCATACCCAATGCAAAATATAATTGCAAGCAGCAGTTGCTGCTCTGTCTGGGGCTGAAAGGGATTGCTGTAACAATGTGCACATGCTTATGTAAACGTCTGGATTATACCTGAAGAATAGTGTAGTTGATCGTGGCCCCTAGGAAGATGAGGCCCAGGCAAACAACCTTCTTCCAGAACAGCTCCACAGCAGGTGGAGGAGTGGGCGCTGCACTGCTGCTTGCAGCTGCTGCCTGCGCTACAATGCTGAGCTTTGTTCTCTTAAGACCTGTTGTGGTGCTGCACGCACTTGACAGCGGCTGCCATGGTCCTGTAGCACCGTGTAATGCATGTTGGTTCCAGTCAGGCACTGACAGAACCCTAGCACCAGAAGAAGCGGAGACATTCCGTACGGCACAGAGCCTGCAGCATTACTTACTAGACGGCATCTTATACTGCTGGCTAGACATCATCGGGGATGTTCGGAGCTTGCATTCCATTGCAAACCTTAGCTTCAGGGGGCAACGAGATGCCGCCTTCCTTGCCGGCATCTGAAGTACTGACCGGCCGCATGATGCTTGACAAGCCATTAAGTCCTAATCTTCCTACTGAGCAGCAGCTACCAGACTTACAAACGAACTTGCGTCTCAGTCACGGGGGTGCGGGTCGGAAAGTCGTGGCTAGGGTTGTGAAAGCAGACAACCTGGAGCTTGAGGATGGGGAGCATGTCTCGTTCATAGCTGCCAAACGGTCCTTAAAACCAGCCGTGAGCGATGTAATCAAGCGTTGGGCTGGGGCATCAGTGTCTTGAACCGAATGATACTTGTCAAAGGTGAGGTGCGCAGTTGAGTGACCCACCGGTGACGCTTCCGAAACACGGCCGTTGAATTCCTGATTGTGTGAATACAGTCTAAGGTCCAGTTAAAAGCGACGTGGACACATTGCCACGTTACTGTCCCGTGGCGAGGCCTTTGGTAAGACTCGCTCATGCGATGGGAGGTGCCTGACCTGCTTAGCAAAGTACAACCCAATAGGCAGGCATGCAACCATAACTGCAAGCCCTTGATGGCAACTGTAATATGCGTACTCTGAAAACCTGCTGATCAGGTTCATTCACGGGGATGCCTAACCAACTTAGTCTTGTAGCTCAACAGGCATGCAATAGCCTCAGAGCCTACAGCATTTTTCGTTCAGGCGATCAGTCACAGATTCTGGGACTGAAGAGATATGTTACATACAAATCCCTTTCCTGCATCATATGGGATTGTAGGCCACCTCCTCAACATACTGAGCCAGTCATACAGAACTAACAACGCACTGCAATCCATGCAGTGGTTAAACCAATTGGTCTGCCACGAGCAACCCAACACAACTCCCTTTGCCTGGCATTTAAGGAACCTTATGCATCCACCAGGCCTTACGCCTCGACAAGCTCACAAAACTGCCATCTCAAAACCCTAGTGGTGCACAGCTACTTCTAGGGCACGCAACTTAAACAGGAGCCCAAGGATGCAGCAAATCAACCACGCTAGACTGCCAGGGCACCTCTGGAATGGTCTGCAGGGGCTGCAGACCATGCATCATCTTAGTCCCAGGAAGGCAGGCAATGCAACAAGCAACCAGCAGGGCAAACCTTCTGACTGGTGTTGAGGCTCACAGAGCACTCAAAATGAAACTAGTACACAGTTGCGGTTTGCATACAGGCTGGTTTCCAGCAGCCTACAACCTGCTATACATGAAATATATTTGTCAGGCAGACATCCAGATCATCATCATCTGCTCTGCAGCAGCAATGTTGATGTGGACTGATCGCATACTGCTTCAAATGAAAGAAAGACACAAAAAAGAGAAGAAACGATGTCCTCTAGATGAGGGATACAAGCTGGGATCTGATGCAAGCACCGCAGCAGCCAGCTCCCGCTCAAACATAAACAAAGATTGGCTAACCTAATTCGAGAAGGCACTGTCTTCACAGTGGTTTTGCCGACAAGTTACACAGTATTCTCATCGACCTCCACCTGCACCCGTGCAGTCGGGCGGGAATCCGGGCTGCGCTTCTCTGCATCGCTCCAGCGGCGCTCGCTCTTGGTGTGGCCAGCAATGAGCTTGCCCCAGAACCAATGGTGTGTGAACAACCGCTCCTCAATCTCCTCGATAGGCACACCCTTGGTCTCAGGGATGAACGCCATGGCAAACACAGTCATAATGAACACCCAGCCTGCAAGGGGAGAAGCGGCAGTGCACCAACATGTCAGTCGCAAGCAGAAACCCCAAATGTCAACAGTTAATCTGCACAATGCTTGGCATTACAATTAAAACCAACAGAGCAGGCTAGAAACGCCAACAAAGTGAGATGCTGACAATAATGAAGATCAAAGCTGTGAGTACAGGAAAAAGTTTGCAGTGCTGCTGTTAACTCCATGCAGAAACTATCCAGCAAGTGGGAAGGTGCTCGTGCGAACAGGAGTTGTCTTACAGGTGAAAGACTCTCTAGTCACTGCAAACAAGTCGACCATACAGAAAGCACAGCTACAGGAAATAGATGTCCAAGTAGTCATCTGTTCACATATAGCAGAACACTTGTATCCCGTCTGCGCTGTGAGCCCCAAGCTGCTGGGGTCCTCCCTGCCTGATGCTAGACATCCACTCACCAGCAAAGAAGTAGAAGATGCCAAACTTCATGGCACACAGCATGGACAGGAAGCATTGTCCGATCAAGAAGGTGAGCAGGAAGTTGCTTGCCACCGTGATGGCGTAACCACTGCTGCGTGTCTCCAGGGGCTGCACCTCAGAGCACACCAACCAGGCCAGAGGCCCCCAGGACCAGGCAAAGCCAGCAATGAAGACGCAGATGAACACAATGACCACAATGCTGGCAGACTGAGGCAGGTGGCCATCAGCTGTGAACATGGTGCCCAGAATGGTCCCGATCACAATCTCAGCAACAATCATCTGAATACCACCCTCAAGGAACCAGAAGCGACGACCAGCCCTGGAGAAAAGGAGACAGGTAGGAAGCATTCAGACAAATCGTTCACATTAGGACAACTTGCAGCAGGTATTGGATTCTTATACATTGGTATTTCTTGTATGTAGCTTTAGCATTTTGCAGGTCCTGGAACAAGATATGCACCTATTTGCTCCAGTCATGGCAAGAGTGGAGCTAACCTAGCCATGGACGACTGTGTGAGCGCTTGGAGGTCTAAAAAGGGGTAAAGATTTGGAGAGGCAGCTGTGCTGAGAACCAGAAGGGATGCAGCTAAGGGTAGCACAGAAAGCAACAATGATGCACCTAATACATCAGGGGGGGCAGCCTGTACACAAGCATATCAAGATTATTAAAGCATAGCTCTTCGTCGCAAGCAGGCCGAGCTTGCATATGCATGCCGCATTTGCCCATTAGGGCAACTGAATGGCCAACTACAGTTTGAGCAGGTGATAGGATGCAAAATGAGGTATCAGTGGCTCAGAGACACTGCCAAGCAAGCAAGGGCAATGCCTCTTTATTGATTTGAGAAGAGATCTGCCATGAGTTACTCACTTGTCCACAGTCACCATAGCCACCACTGTGGTGCAAACGTTGACAGCTCCAATGATCACGGTGGTCAGCAGGGCCATCTCAGTACCGCTGCCCAAGCTCTCAAACAGCTGAGGGGCGTAGAAGATGACACTGTTGATACCGGTGAGCTGCTGCAGAGCAGGCACAATGATGGCCAGCATCAGCTGAGGGCGGTAGGCAGGCTTCAGGATGGTCTTCCACTGGTTGCCGGTAGCACGGGAAGCAGCAGCAGCCTCACAGATGTCCTCAAACTCAACATCAACATCTGCACGTGGAAACAGCAGATTGTCTCAGTACTGGGGCAGTACAACATATGTATGAGGTAGCCTTGAAAACGGAGAGCCACACCAAAAGCTGAACATCAATTGCTACCTCATGATCCTGCCACTAAGCAAGGGAATGATTTCATAGAAGCACATTTGATGCTCTTGATTGTCCCAATCTAACTCATGCAGCAGCACATCGTGAACTTGGAACTTGCAAGACAGCCCAGCTCTGAAAAACATGTACTGGCTCAAGATCAGGCGGCAGGGCGGCCCACTTAGACATACAGGACACCATTCCATTTTTGCAATGCAGAGAGTACCACTCACCAGGTGTTCCCCTGATGCGCTCTAGCACCCTGCGTCCCTCAGTCATGTGTGAGCGTTCGATCAAGCTGTTAGGTGTCTCAGGCAGGAGGTAGGCGCCAATCATGAGTGTGAAGGCAGGGACTGCGGCCAGGCCCAGAGCCAGCTGCCAGCCCCAGGGGTGGATGTACTGAGCACCATAGTTGATCAGCTGAGCAATCAGAATGCCAATGGTGATGGCCAACTGCAGGGAGAGACAAGGAGAAACAGAAGCTAAAGCCAAGCAGTCTTACGCTGGTTGAATACTGGTAATGTGCTTCACCATGCTCAACCAAAAACCAGTGCACTCGCTCTACCAGAGCATACATATGGACAGCTTCTTGGTACACAGGTATTTGGTTCTATTTGGAATATGAGGACATACATTCATGGACATGCTACTTATCTTGCTAAAGTCAGATCGACATATCTTTTACGTTTAGCAACACAGTATATGACTAATGTTGATACCCTCTGTAGCAAGCTCACCTGGAACATGATGTTCATTGCGCCACGAAGGTGGAAGGGAGCCATTTCAGACAAGAACACAGGGGCAGCTTGGGCAGACAAACCCACACCAAGGCCCAAGCACAGACGACCGCAGATCAGCATGGCCACATGTACTGCAGTGGCTTGCAGGATGGAGCCAATGAAGAAGCAGATACCACCCCACATGAGAGTGACACGCCTGCCATGAGCGGTCGAGGTGTGGGAGCCAATGACAGCACCCACAGCTCCAGCAATGAACAGGCATGACACAAAGAGCTGGACGATGTGGTCGTCATACTTGCAGTAAGGGCTGGAGCTGGCGGCTTCCTCTCCAACCTGCAGAAAGGTGGTGAAACAACCTTCAGATGAACCACCAGCATAGCAAAGTGAGCATAAATGGCAAAATAATCCAGCACTGAGCATTGTCAGATGCAGCTAAGACTTTTGCTACCATTCGTGAATGGTTGAGGCGATGCTTCGCGGCGTACTATATGGTCAGATGCATTTCGGTCCTACTAAATAGATGTTGGCTTCCCGAGTAGAGACTCACGTTCGGGAAGAACTTGGCGTGGAACTCTGGCATAGCAACTACGCCGCCAGCGATACCTGCACATTTGCAAGCAGTGGGATCAGTTAGGGCCTACAGCGGTACCGGCAGCGTCGATTTTATTGCTGAATGCACAAGCCAAGTTGACCCGATCGCTCAGGTAGCGAGAACAAAGCAATGCAAAAGGCGTTTTCAAGTATCTGATATCATGATAAGCGTTAATTTTTTAGGCTCCAGCAGTCATGTGCTGGACATGTACATCTAGGGCCTTGCGTATGGGGTAATCTTTTCTGCTAGGACATTTGGCCCGCGTTTGCGTGCTTACCATTGTCATACCCGAATAAAAGACCAGCACTAGCTGCAACAATGCATGTGATGATCACATACCCAGTCGTTGTGCCCTTATACTCTTGGCATCTCCCTGAACCTCCCGCGGCAATCGCTCCTCCTGCCATGTTGCAATATCTTGTGTAGCACAGGTCAGCTGTACACACCTTCTGTTAGGCAACCAAATATTACCCCGAAGGTAGTGGCTATGGGCTCTTATGTAAGCTGATAATCGTCCAACGACCGTCGACTGAGTGGACAAGCTGACTTGACCAGACACCGCGACCGGGTGACCCAACTGCCCCTTTAGGACCAGCAGCAGCAGTACGGTTTCACAGTACATGCCTTAACGAGACGTGGGAGGAGCGGGAGATAGCAGGAAATGTGCGCTCGGATTCCCTGGGCAGCATGTTCTTTAGGAGATTTTCTGGGCGGTAGGCTCTTCATGCGGTGATGGTGGGTCTCAGTTCTTCGCTTTTACCTGAAGGGGACCACCTTCTATAAGTTTGGGAATAAGAAGTGAAATAAACTTGAGAGTGCAAGAGGTCAAGACATAAGCTTCATGTTGAAGACGTACCGGAGCTTTGCATATAGCTGCGCGGGGGTTGCAACCGTCAGCAAACGGCCAGGACAGGACCCCAGGAGCAGTAACGAGGCAATACAGCATCTCAGCAGCGGTGAGATGGTCTCCCCTTGCCGTTCAGCAGCAAGCAAGTTGGGAAGTCTAGGGTATCAGGGGAGGCCACAGCTGCCAGATGCCAACCCGGGAACCACAAACACAGTAATAGAAGAAAGCAACAGCCCCCTCACTCGGTGGCTGCTTGGAACTGACAGTGGCAATGTCTTTAAACATTGTGTTGGCTATGGCATCGCATGAAATTCAACAGACAGTTGCCTCTACTCTCCCTTAGACTAGTGCATGCGTTCTGTATGCAGCTGGATGTGCTTAAATAAATCAGGCCCAGCTGCTAATAGCCAGGTTTATACATTTGTTACGTAACTGTTATTTAACTGCATTGTCTGGCTCAGTGCTTTGACACAGTGGCCCCATGAATATCATGGTGTATGCTTCTTTACGGCACGGATATGCATGTTTCTGCTGTTAAGTATGCAAGGGACCTGCAGGCACGTCGCATCATTATTTCATTTCATAACATGCCAAGGCAGAAAGTGCCATAGGCCTCGCACCTGAAGCCACATAGGCACGGCGCATGTGCTACAACCGTACAAAGCATAGCGAGCTGAGCATTTGATCGGCGTCACAACTAAGACTCTTAAGAGCCGCTTTCATCAGTAATAATAACTCAAGTTAATGTGACATCAGGCAAGGTTGGGTCACAGCCAGTTGTGCAAATTGGACTGCATAGAAGACGAGCAGCAGCACTCATCACGTACACCATGTATGTTATCCTCAGATTCAGTCCATATACTTCATAAGGTCACATGTAGTCAGTCCCTGGCCACGCCACTGCTCCATTTCCAACATCAACGCACCACTCATCGTATGCGGATAGCATTTCTCTGCTCTTGGAGGCACTCACCAACATAAAGCCAGCATCTTGCTTCTGCTAGTACCATTACAGTAACGCTTCATGATCTGGATTGCAAATGAGTGATAATGGCTCTGCACTACATCAGGCTCATTACAAAAACAGCCGGGCAGGCTCTGCTAGTCTGCTTTCATTACAAAAGTCCTGTCCAGCACACTTCAAATGTGCATGCGCACTGGACAGGGTATGTTGCTAAAGATCGTTGCAGCAACCAGCACAAAACCTGTGCAAGCCCATGCACGTCCTGCAAACCTTAGGCTCAAGCACCACCAGGGCACCAGTCTTGTCACAGCTGTGGCCATGGAAATTCATCATCAATGATAGTTCTATCAAGCCCTTCTCCAGGACCATGGGACATGGATGTTTCCTTTGGTTTAAAGCTGGTTAGCCCAGGCGGGATCCTACACAAATTTGACTCAGCTATCAATAAATAAGAATGTAAGGCCAGCTATGCCAATGGCCAAACGTACCAAAACCATGAACACAGCGGGCTCCTGATTTTAAGTTAGCTTAGCTTGGCTAACATTCCTAGTAATGTACAACATTCCTAGGCATGCAATTTAGTAATCACGTATCTCTGGCACAATAGCTACATTATGATCACCACCCCAGATCACCATTATCAGTAGTTTGACTTTTCCACCAAGGTTTCAGTAGCAAGCATAATGCGGTCTAAGGTTTCAGGCCCGGATGCCATTCACCTGCAACAGCTCAACCGCCCACTTCTTCCATCAAGTTCGACCAATTGGCCATACATCCCATACTTGCAAAAGGTTCTTGGTGCACCATGATAAGGACACTCAGGCAGCAGCACCATGCGGAGCAACTCGCAACAGGTTCAGCGCAAAACCCTGACCAAGTTGACATACATGAAGTTATACTTCAGGGCAACTGCACTAATATACATGCATCTGGTCGTATCAATGCAGAACATAAGAAGGGCCCATGGGATTTAGGTTATCTGAGAACACCACAACTGAACCATCAGAGAGAACTAAGCCTTACATGGTAATTCCTTTGCAGACCTACAGCCTCAGGTTGCAGGACAGCAAGACACTTAGCCGTCATTGAAGAGCAAGGCCACATACGGCCGCACCTCCGCTGGCATCCTACAGAATGCTTCATAGCGTGTTAAGCAAGTTGTGCAAACACAACAGCCTGTACCACATGGCATTTGCCTTTCTTCTGTGCTGCTTGAGGCTTAGACCTCGTCAGCATCAACTCGCACATTGGCAATCATCATCCCAGGGTGGACATCAGGGCTCCTCTTGCCAGCATCACTCCAGCGGCGCTCACCCTTACTAGTGCCAGCAATGAGCTTGCCCCAGAACCAATGGTGTGTGAACAGCTGCTCCTCAATCTCCTCAATGGGCACACCCTTGGTCTCAGGGATGAAGGCCATGGCAAACACAGTCATGATGAACACCCAGCCTGCAAGGGGAGAAGCAGCAGCAGCAGGAGCAGTCGTGAGCCAGGGAATGGGGTGGGCAAACCTGACAGAGCGGAGCTGTCAATTAGGCTACATGCGTCATAGTGGCAACTACATCACACAATCCGCACAGTGATCTGTTGTACCAACAAGCATTGAATATAGTGTGCCTTGCAGCTCATAATGAGCAATGGAGTTCCAATGCTTAGTCACATTTGGTTGTGCATTTGGGGTACTACTTATGATGGTCTATTGATGCTGAGCAAACGGTGCTTGTGTTCTTTGGGGACATAGCCTGTCACTCGGCAATGTCGCAGTCAACGTCTTCAGGTAGTAATCCTTAATGCATTGGCTGGATCAATATTGAAAGCACCTGGCAAAGCATCACATGACATGATGGCTGCAGAATAGTGCACTGCTAGTTTCTGATCATACTGAACCAGCACTCACCAGCAAAGAAGTAGAAGATGCCAAACTTCATGGCACACAGCATGGACAGGAAGCATTGTCCGATCAAGAAGGTGAGCAGGAAGTTGCTTGCCACAGTGATTGCGTAACCGCTGCTGCGTGTCTCCAGGGGCTGCACCTCAGAGCACACCAACCAGGCCAGAGGCCCCCAGGACCAGGCAAAGCCAGCAATGAAGACGCAGATGAACACAATGACCACAATGCTGGCAGACTGGGGCAGGTGGCCATCAGCTGTGAACATGGTGCCCAGGATGGTCCCGATCACAACCTCAGCAACAATCATCTGAATACCACCCTCAAGGAACCAGAAGCGACGACCAGCCCTGGACAAAGCAAGCAAATACACAGCATTCATATATAATGTCCATACTTTGACATCAAATGTCTTGTGTTGACTCGAGGGCCAGCAAAGAAGGCCTTTTATTGTCATGGAGGATGCGAAACTACTAAAGTATCGCCCAAGTCGACTGCCATTAAAAGCTACTTCAACATTTGCAGTGCAGTAGGCCACTTCATAAAGCAGTGCTGGGGCAGTTGGGGTACCTGGGGACCCCGGTACAACTTATGTGTCACAGGGAGTCTAAGAGCACAAGAAGAAGATAAGATTTCAACACCCATAAAAGCTTCCATACATATATATTCAGTGTTGGGAATCTAATATGTTTCCTGGGCAGCTTCATCCAATCCGGTCTCATTCTGCTGCTCTAATAACAATGAAAATAAAGAAGGGCTGTTCAAAAGGGGTCCCAAAACATGGCTGTGTACGCTTTGTGTGTAGATGCAGTTTACCAATACTCACTTGTCCACAGACACCATAGCCACCACTGTGGTGCACACGTTGACAGCTCCAATGATCACGGTGGTCAGCAGAGCCATCTCAGTACCGCTGCCCAAGCTCTCAAATAGCTGAGGGGCATAGAAGATGACACTGTTGATACCGGTGAGCTGCTGCAGAGCAGGCACAATGATGGCCAGCATCAGCTGAGGGCGGTAGGCAGGCTTCAGGATGGTCTTCCACTGGTTGCCGGTAGCACGGGAAGCAGCAGCAGCCTCACAGATGTCGTCGAACTCAACATCAACATCTGCAAACAGGGCAGGAAAGTAAGATTCCAGAAGAGCAGCAAAAGAGACGGCGTATTTTGACAATTGCCAGGTGAGTGATCGACAGTGAAAGGCCAGTGACTGACAGCTTGCATTTTTGGTACATTGTTTACAAGTTGTTAAGCAGCAAGTTGTGAACAGCGTACCAGACATGCAAGCAGAAACGAGCAACATGAACAGAAAGGAAACATGAGCAGCCCACAGCACATGCATGGCTTGCCTGGACAGACAGGAAACCTTAGAGATGCATCTACTATGGCTTGACGTGGATCTTCGCGGGTAAGATCTACAAGTGATGCTTAGCGGAACCATTCACCACACCCGACCACTCTGGACCTTGTGCCCTCCACCCTTTCTCTTTCTTAGGAAGCCTTACCAGGTGTTCCCCTGATGCGCTCCAGCACCCTGCGCCCTTCAGTCATGTGGGCACGCTCAATCAAGCTGTTAGGTGTCTCAGGCAGGAGGTAGGCGCCAATCATGAGTGTGAAGGCAGGGACGGCGGCCAGGCCCAGAGCCAGCTGCCAGCCCCAGGGGTGAATGTACTGAGCACCATAGTTGATCAACTGAGCAATCAGAATGCCAATGGTAATGGCCAACTGCAGGGAGGGGCAAGTGGAAACAGAAGGGTAAGGCAAGCAGTCTTATGCAGGAAGAGATATGGATGATGTGATGACTGTGTTCAATCAGCGCAATCACTCAACCACAGCACGTATACTAAACAACTTCTGTGCAGTACACATGCTTCCGTCTGGTTCTACTTAGCAAAAGCAGGACGTAAGCCTTTTTCCTTACTCTGCCTTTATCAGAATGGCAGATCCTGGAAATGCAGCAGCACACCACATGACCGATGACTGATGACTTTTAATACCGGTATAATAGCCAAGCTCACCTGGAACATGATGTTCATTGCACCACGGAGGTGGAAGGGAGCCATTTCAGACAAGAACACAGGGGCAGCTTGGGCAGACAAACCCACACCAAGGCCCAAGCACAGACGACCGCAGATCAGCATGGCCACATGTACTGCAGTGGCTTGCAGGATGGAGCCAATGAAGAACCAGATACCACCCCACATGAGGGTGATACGCCTGCCATAAGCGGTCGAGGTGTGGGAGCCAATGACTGCACCCACAGCTCCAGCAATGAACAGACATGACACAAAGAGCTGGACGATGTGGTCGTCATACTTGCAGTAGGGGCTGGAGTTGGTGGATTCGCCTCCAATCTGCAAGAGCCAAGCGTGTGGTTGTCAGGAGGAATCATGGGGACTTTGATCATAAGCTGGTCTCTATGCCAGCTTGAGCGAAGTGGGTAATGAAGTGCACCGATAGCAGAATTGGCATCGCCAATTGCGATCTGGGAACAGGGGTCTATAGCACAATAGAGACATGCACACATCGCTATCGACAAAGTACAGATAGCCGGGGTGGCAAGCTGCTCAGGGCGGAACTCACGTTAGGGAAGAACTTGTAGTGGAACTCTGGCATCGCAACGACGCCGCCCGCAATACCTACAAGTGAGAAGCATGCACATAATGTCAGAATGATAGATGTGTCTCATTAAACACCACTCGAAGTTCTGTCTATCTGCTTCTCAATTTCGGTAAAACGCTGCATCTGGGGCGCTGGGAAGGAATCGCTGGGAAGGAATAAAGAACAAGAGCATCGTCGTAGGAAAGGAGTGCACACCAAAAGGGGCGGTATCCGTCTGCCTGCCGCAGAACACCTATCCAAATCTAACATTCTTGTTGTATGTTTGTGCCAAGCCCTTTTCAGAATGTCAAGACTAAGGATGTGCCTTTGCTAGATGTCGTTGACCGGCCATGGTGTAGTAAACAGCTTACCATTGTCATACCCAAAGAGTAGACCAGCACTCGCAGCCACAATGCAAGTTATAATAACATACCCAGTTGTTTTGCCTTTGTACTCCTGACATCTCCCTGAGCCAGCGGAAGCGATAGCTCCTCCTGCCATCCTTGCGATGCACCCACTTCGGCAAAGCGGATGACTTAGCTGGCACGTAGGCAGTTTGAAACAGGGGAACTCACCTGCCGTATGCACTACCCGATCGGTTTAATAGTTGCCGAACTCGACGCCGGCTCGACCGAGACACAAAGTCAAGAGTGACTGAAAGTGCCTCTCGCATAATCCAACTACCTCAAATGCCCCCTTAGGACCGCAAACGGCAGTACGTTAACCCAATACATGCCAAAAGTTTAGGCTACGGGTCCAATACAACCTCTGAAAGACGGAAGTAAACGATTCTGCTGCTGCCAGCCAGACTGTGCATGCAGGCGGACTTCAAGTAGGAATCCTGCTGGATGCTTACGTGCAGTCAATGCGGCCTTAACCCATTGAATCGCCCATGAGTGTGCCGCAAATCGCTTGCAGAGCTAACTTCATGCGGATAGTCAACATGCAGACCAAAAGGGATGCGTACGGTAGCCCCACAAAAGAAAGCAGTCCCCCATGGCTGGCATGTCATGGAAAGCAGTGAATTCTTAACTACACCAATGAACCTGCACCAGTAAGTACTACAACGCATGACGTGTGCCTGAAAACCTTTGCACCTTCAACTGGCTCAGCCATGCTCATTTGGCTGAAGCCCACATACGCATAGGATTGGGGTAGTTCTCTCTCTCTCTCTCGAATTGGCGGGGTTTGTCAATGCAAGATCCATGTTGCGCAGCCACCATGCAGAAAACAGACAGCCGCACAGATAGCAGCTGCTGACACTCCTGCTGCCAGTTGTGCACTCACTTGGAACAACATACAGTGCATGCCACCACTCATTTGTGGCTCCTGCAGCATTGCTTTTCGCACACTTCTATAATCCATTCAGCTCCCATGCAGCCTCATCCAGTTACAGTGGCCTGCTGATGCACCAAAAGCTTCTCTGCTTTCATTGTTTACCTGACAAAAGCTGTCAAAATCCATGCAAAGGCAAGCTGTTAGAATCTGTGTGAACGTCCCCTCCCTTCAATACTTGCAATCCTCCCTCCTCTCTCTGCTGTTTCAATGGTCAAGAATGTAACCTACTAGTATACAAACATGTGTAAGGACCAACCCCAGCCCTTGAGCTAACATCGTGATTAGCTACACATGGCAATCCCCCATCCACATGCTCTCTGCGACATTGGCCTCTCCCCTTCCTTGGCTTCAAGCTTGAGGGCTCACATAAGTCAGACAACATGATCACGACAACCACATGTCGCAATACATATCGTAAGCATAAATTGCCCTTTTGCCAACTGTTCAAGCTCTAGATTCAGAAGCAGATCCAAAAGTGATGAAAAAATTCCTGCATAATTCATGGCCTAAGATACACTGTCTGTCACAAATATGCTACCGGACTCAACAGCTGCAACAAGCTCACACACCTACACCAAATCTACATGCAGAACTCCACAGCTTCAACTTATAATGTCATTCGATAATACATGATGTTAGATGCAGACATGCAAGACAGGTCAAAAACAAGGGCACAGTCAAAGGGGCTCGGCCCAAAAGTGATAGTACAGCTTGACAGCTTCTGACCAAAGCAGGCCAATCAAAGATTGCGCTCTTGGCTCAGGCCATATATGCCCAGGTATTGAAACTTTCGCACATGGCGCTTGTAATCCTTCAGAAAGATGCGAGGGAACTCCCAAGCCAGGAGGCGCACGTCCTTGCTGCTGCACCCCATATGATAGAGATACTGCAAGATGGGCTGGAAGTCTGCTGCCACATCTCTGGCAAGCAGCTGGGGGTACAGGGGGACAATGCGATCCAGGATGTCACAGTCCTTCCAGCCAAGCGACTTGAAGAACAGGATAGCACGCCTGAAAACAGTCCAAGGGTGGGAAGGGAACCGTTTAACGGATATACGAGGATAGTGACCCATTGTTGTCTGGACCAATTTTTATCGTCTGTATAAATTCATGCTCCTGATTTTCCTCTGGAGACATGTGAAGCAATGCATCTGCATGGGTTGCCTGCAGGCGTGTTACTACCCTCCCTTGCCTGCAGCTGAGTGTTTACAAGGCATGATCATAGGACTTGTGCCAGCAGTGGCAGTGGGCTATGGGCAAACAGCTTTACATAACAAGACGCGTGTGCTACATGACCAATGGCACCCTCCTGAACTAGTACTTAAGTCCAGTTGGCGGTCGTGGGTTACACACCCGCGGACGCTTGGAGGACGTGGTGAGTGTCCGCGAACTTACCGGCCCCAGTTACAGAACAGTTCATGAGCTTGCAAAGCGCCTATACAACTATTTCAGGCACGGCAAAGCACGTCGGAGCTTCTTGGAATAGTGGTATGTAGGTTGGAACTCAAGCGGAGGGTATGCTATGCCTCTACTTGTTGCATGCAGGGCGGTTACATGTCAAGTTGAGACCAACTCTTGGAAGGTATCGTGCTGCATGGCCTAGCTCTGTGTAACAGCTTCAACGCACAGTAAAGACATTCTACCGTATGTTGTTTGTGGTCGTTTGGAACCGGCAGGCGTGCTTTCCAGCGGCTTTCTGAGCAGGTGTGTTAGAGCCATCACTTGCCCCACGTCCGCCAACTAAGCCATTGGCCGTCCGCGGCACTGTCGTGCTGTCCTCCAACCTTCTAAAACTAGACATACAGAGGTATGCACCTGTCAAGAGACTGCTGCCTGCTGACAGCTAGCCTCTGCTTGCTGCTTAGTATAGGGGACCATGCATAACATGCCTGAACATGCAGTCGAACATGTCTGCTGAACTGTTGATCTGAGGAGAGCCTCCGGCAGGGCGGGGCAAATAGCATGTGCTGTCATCCTCTGCCCATCTGGTGGTGCCACACCAACTGCGTGGCGTGGCATAGAAGCGGAAACGTTCGCTTCCTGCTCTGCCCATGCATATCTCAGCAGGCTTCATGGTTGCTGCAACTTACCCAGCTGCGTAAATGTTGGTCTTGATAAAGAGCTCCGGGCACTGCAGGACCAGCTTCCGCACTGCTGCATGGGAGACCCCATATGCTGCCAGAAACTCTAACCATGTACCCAGAGGCTGACTCACTATGGCCGGGTGCTTTGAGACAAGATCATCGAGCTGCTGAGGCTCTACCAGTCGTCTGAGAAGGGCATCGGTCGGTAAACGCTGTCCGTCTCCAGATGCCGCATGGGCTGATTGGTATGATGATCGGAACTGAACTATTTCGTCTACGTAGGCCACAGGCCGAGCACGGGTCCTCTTTCGACGTGCTATGTGAATCACTTGCGTGTGACGCTGGGAAGGTGCCAGGTGCGCAGGAGCGAAGGAGCTTGTAGACCTCAGACCTGCCATGTTTCAGGCGACTATCCCGAGTGCCAGATCAAAACCTTATCAGCAGTTTCATAACCATATGACGATCAAATGTCGTAAGTTATCTCGGAGTGCCTCCCCTCATGACTCTGGGAGGCACAACCTTGCTCAAGCGAAAGCCCAGGACATGCAGGCGCAGACAATTATTGACAAGATCTCGTGCAGATCTGTTGAACAGACATAGGGCAGCACTATGAAGGCTCTCGAGTCTCGATCAGTCTAACTCACTGCACACCGCGATAGAACTGATCACGGAGCCCTTGCAAAGCCCTGGTTCAATTACTGTGTCATGCGTGGCCTGATCTGAAAACGTAGATTGTAAGCAACTGTCCCCTTGCCCCATAACCATTCTTGTGCGTATGCCCTTTGCGTCTGTTGTGTCTCTTGACAACTGGGCATCACTCAATCTTGCAAGGCGCGAAAGGTCATAATTCAAAGACCTTGAGACAAGACCTGGAAATAGTACCTGTGAAGGGATGGCTGCCACGTACGCAAACCCCACAGAGATGGGCGCGCTGCGGGATTATGTCACAGGCAGCAGCAGAATGCAGCAGGCCGCTGAAAGCACAGTCCTGGTCTACTTGACCCACAACCACCTAAAGGCGCACTTCCCAGAGATTAGGCTTGACCTCAACGTATGTAAGCCACGAGTGGCAGCTGGACCAATCATGCTCTTCTGTCTGAGTAGCTTGTGGCCTTGCAGATGACCATAGCAGCTGTCAAGCAGAAGGTCCACAGTATGTGTGGTACTTCCCTTGAAACCATGGTACTACAACTGAAGGACCACACAGGAAAGCTGGTATGCCTACTAACGGAGGACAATCGCATGCTGGGCTATTACAGTCCCCGGAGCGGGTAAGTGCAAGCCAAAGGTTTAGCCCAAGACCACCGTGTACCAACGTGATGGCCTCTTTGCAGGGCACATAACCATGCTATATACATTCAGTGATCCCCTTACACCTGCCTGCAATTGTATATCCGTTGTGTTTGCCATGACATTCCATGAGAGAAGAGCAGAAGCACGGCAGCAGCCATGGACCTTCAGGTTTCTGTGTGACTGCAGCCATGGACGTGGAGTATCTATGGATACCAGAGACACCCAGCTTGATCTAAGAGCAGCAGCCAGCTCACAAGCATGCGAATCTCAGGGTGGTATGGGTAGCTTGGCTTTCAAAGGCAGATATATTCCTCTGGTACAAAAGCAGCTCCCTTGCAACTGGCATGTAGGCTAGCATCTAAACTAGTTCCAAGTCACACAAACAGTATAACAGTGTAGAGGTAACTTGCAATAGCACCTGACGCTGGCTGTGCTGTGCAGGTGCACCATCCATGTCATTGACACAGACAACAGCAGCTTATCTGCTCAGGGCTGGCTGGAAGACATCAGCAAGGTTGAGAAGTATGTCATGGCTGACGAGGAGTACAACAAGCGGGACAACACCTACAGGAAGTACAAGGAGGACAAACTCAAAGCAGACCCATCCTGGACCTTGGAGAAGGAGATGTGTGCAAGAAATGGTAGGTTTCCTGGCCCAACAGGCATTGATCTTGAGTAAGAAAACCACCAGCAGCACAACATGTGGCAGCTGCAGCGGCATGACCCCAAGGTGCCAGCAGGTCTAAGGGTTTAGGAAGAGGAGCAGCTCCATGTGGTGATCTGCTGTACCAGGTGCTTGTTGCAGCATGAACACAAGCTGAGACATGCCAGTACGGCAGTGGTAGCACCTTGTACTTCGCAATTAGCCAGTGGTTTTGCAGCAGCTGTCTGGAGGTGTCGCCTTGTGCATTCACTGGATGCCGCTCCAAGAGACCTGCACATGCTCTGGTATGGTGCACCATGGCCCTGTCAACAGGCAAGATAGTTGCATCTCAGATGAGCTGCTCCTCAAGTCTAGCTTCAACAGCGCAATGGTGTTGGCAGTATACTGGCAGCCATGCAAAGAGCGGTAGAGTAGTGTGTGGTGCACTGGCATACCATTCAAAAAGGGCTGGCAATACATGATGAACACCCCTTGAGATGCGGGCCTATGGCATCTTTGCTATGAATGCTATGAAAAAGGACACCATTGACACAACTGGCACCGCACTGGGTTAGGGAATGACGCTTGACCCTGTGCCCTTGCACTGCAGGTCGCACCTATGTTCCTCCAGCTGGGGCGTCCAGTGCAGATGTTACGGAAGACCACCAACAGGAGGAGGCAAGCTGCTTACAAGTGGGGCAGCGCTGCAGTGTGGACCCTGGGGAGAGGCGAGGGGAGATCAGGTAGGCCAGGGTTTACGGGTGTATGCTTCAGGTCCCATTTAGGGTTTAGGTGGGCTTTAGGGTTTTAGTGGGGCAGCGCTGCAGCGTGCACCCTGGGGAAAGGCGAGGGGAGATCAGGTAGGCCAGGGTTTTGGAGTGTATGCTTCAGGTCGCATTTAGGGTTTAGGTGGGGTTTAGGGTTTTAGTGGGGCAGCACTGCAATGTGGACCCTGGGGAAAGGCGAGCGGAAATCAGGTAGGCCAGGTGTCGCAAGTGGGAGGGCAGCTCATGCTGGCTCAGAGCTCTTGGGGCTGGCTTGTTGAAAGTAGACACCACTGTCCTAGAGGGTACCTACAACTCCACTGTGATTTTGTGAGGCGCGCCTGTGCTGTGGACTATTTCCTTCAGCATTAGAGTCTTCAGGACTCTCCCCGCTCTCGCCGCTAGTTCACGTTATTGGCTCTGTATGATCTGTTGATCAGGAATTCTCTGCAGCATGGGAGCGCCGACAAGCCAGGAGAAGAAAAAGGTCAAAGGTTGTATAATCCTATGGTATCCTAAGTGCCATAGGCCCCGCATATCAAGTTGTCACAAAGAAGGGGAGGTCGAGCAAAGAAGTCAATGTTGGAAGCAGGTTTGGCAGCCATCCATGACTTTTGACTGGGATTGCAGCCACTTTATCATCATGGCCCAGCCAAAGCACAAACAATGGCAGGTGCTTGGGTTTGCCCTTAACTGCCAGTATCCCTGCTTTAAGGCAAGGTCTCTTGGCGCTGCTGTCATTGCTGCTTCTCCTGATTCAGGTACATTGGCAAAGTTGATGGGTTGGCTCCTGGCTGGTGGGTGGGGGTGGCCTATGATGAGCCTTTGGGGAAGAATGATGGCAGCGTGAAGGGCAAGCGCTATTTTGACTGCCAAGCGGGATATGGAGGTTTTGTGCGGCCCTGCAAGGTGACACAAGGGGACTTCCCGCCTGTTGATGACTTCTCTGACCTGGGGGAAGATGATGAGATCTAGAAGTTCCGTGGTAGTACTACTGGTGCGGTAGTTGGAGTGATCTGACCTTACACTTGGTTCTGTTCTTTTCAACAGCTGTGGCTCAGGAGGCTGACTAAGGGGGACTTGCTGCCATGATTGTGGCTTGATCGTATTCCCAGCTGTAAATCATACTGGCTATTGACTTGATTAGTTTGACGATCAGGTTGGCTATATGTATGCCTGCTGCATGAAGGCCAGTTGCCATTGCTATATTGTGAATGTCAAATGGCTGTATCATGATGGCTATACAGTAAAGCACTGCACGGGGCATCATGCTAGCTCCCTGCAAGCAAGGGGTATACAGAACAGGTGGCGATCGATCATACTGGTGGTAAAAAAAGGATGCATGCAGAAATCCGATTAAGATGAAAATGTTATGCACCAACCCATGAAACTCAGTAGTCAAGGGGTGCTTCATTCCTGGGGGGGGAGGGGGCCCTCCTGCTGTGGAAGGAGGGGAAGGGGGGCCTCCTGCTGGGGGTGCAGCCGTAGGGGCGATCCAGTTCGAGCCGCAGGGTCCCCGTTTTCTGCGTGCTGGGTTTCTTCAAGCGCCTGGAAGTCGGCATGCGCGCAGGTGTGTTTGGCACACTCTTTGTGTAGGGGCAGGGTCATGCTGGCAACTGAATGGCGAGGCAACGCTGGCAATGGAGGCATTCGGCCCCTGCTTTAAAGATCACCTGTACTCAACCTCGGGCAATTTCATGCTGGCGATCTGACCCAAGTTCACCCGGCTGGCCGATCCGTCGGAGGCACCATATGTGATGCTCGACGAGGTCCTTTCTGATTGAAGCTCGATCCCTACATGCAATTTACTCTCTGTTCTAACTTATGCTCGCAAGCATGCTCGGGCCGAGCAAGTGGACCGGCTAGCCATTACATGTCGACACCAGACTCCATGTGGTTCTATTAGAGAACCAGGCCATACCCAGGGCATGCACATACAACCTACGACAGACTAGCAGTGTGCACTGCTTTCGATGCACTAACACACCCAACAAGAGCATGCCGTGCCTCCTATCACAGACCAACAATCAAGCTCACAACGCAACGATCAAGCAGTACGCGCAAAGCCCAACGCCGCAGCTGCTGAGGCACATATCCACTACACCGTTGTATGCCCACCGATCATGGACAAACAAAATACACACCCAGTACGTACACCATCACAAGCCTTGGCTGTTGGCATGTATTGCCTAGGTAAACAAGACATCCCCAATCGGATCTACTAGCCAGCAGCAAGCCACACAGCTTCATCAAGGATCCCCCCCCCTCTAACAGCATCAAGCCGCAGCAATGCGCTCCTGGTGAGCATGCTTGATGCGGTCCTCCATCTCATGCCTAGAAGCAGCAGCAGAAGCAGCAGCAAGCAATCAGGATAGTACTTTGCATACTTCTGATACATGCCTGATAGGCAAAGCAAGTATTGATAGCATACGGTGCATGTAAGCAACCACCCTGCCTAATCCCAGTACTGTCTAGACCTTTATGAGAACCCAACCAACCTTCCTACGGTCTGAGAACCCAACCCAACTCTGTACAAATATCATGCTCGCAGCCTTCCATATCATGCACATCAGCATCACAATGAATTTCGTTTCACCTTGCCACATACGTCTTCAACCAGTCATTGCAGTTCTCTTACTGCTACGCTGGACGTACACCTACCATGGTTTCGGGCTAGCTAAACCATTACTGCTGCGTCTAATCTACAGTGCAACCAACAGCCGACAGGCCCATGAGGCTTGCCCCGTATCCAGCAGTGAAATCCTTCTCATTCCAACCAATCCCCCTGCTCTGGCTCCCAGCCCAAGACAAGCACCAAACACAACTGCATGGCTCATCTACCACTTGCCCCACCTTCTCCCACACCAGTAACCCCAATAGCTTTCCCCTCAGCCCTTCCTCACAGGCACATGTGTATGTGAGGCCTGACAACCTCACCATGCCTGCACGGGCATCCATAGCATCCCGTCCCTCCTCAGCTGCAGCCTGAAGGACAGTTTCCCCAGTACTTCACATGCCATGATATAATATAATATGATATGATATGATCCCCAACCCCTCCGCACCACCCTTCCCACCTAGCACTCCTGGCTCCAACTCCCTCATCCAAAGTGCCTTAAAAAAGCCCTGCACTATCAGCATGGGCTTCAGCATCCAATCCACACTGCATGCCCATCAGGCCCCAGCCTCCCCCGTTCCCACCCCATACCACACCCTCTGTCCTAAACCCAACCAACCCCCTCATGATTAAACCCTCTCCCCCCCCCTCACCTGAAGTGTCTGATGAGCCCCTGCACCGGCCATGCTGCCGCATCCCCCAGCGCACAGATGGTGTGTCCCTCAATCTGCTTGGTGATCTCCCACAGCATGTCAATCTCCTCCAGTCGTGCATCTCCCTTGACCATGCGGGTCATGATGTCATACAACCAGCCAGTGCCCTCACGACAGGGGGTGCACTGACCACAGCTCTCGTGCTTGTAGAAGTAGGACAACCTGGAGGGAGGGGGAGGAGGGGGGGGCATTCTGCTCAATAGTTTCCAGAAATGCAGTAGAAGTGATCAAAAAAGAGCACTGCAAGTTCGGAACGGCAAGAGGGAGGCAGATCGACGACCTGACCACCCTGACCCACAGCTCTCGTGCTTGTAGAAGTATGACAACGTGGAAGCGGGGGGGGGGGGGTTCAATCTGTTCCAAGGGCTTCAAAAGGTGCAACAGAAGCGTCTAGAAATGCGAGATGGACATCTTAAAAGGAAAAGGGGAGACAAATGGTCCCACTGACCACAGCTCTCGTGCTTGTAGAAGTAGGGCAACCAGGGGGATGAACACAGGAGACATACGGGAAATTCCTTAAACTAGGTTCCAGAATGTGCAACAGGAGCGTCTACAGGTGTGCACTGCACAGTCTGGAAAGAGAAGGCGGGGAGGCGGAACCGCCACCAGGGAGAGGGAGGTGCCAGGGGAGGTGTGGGACATTCCGTTCAATAACTGTAGAAGGTGCAACAGAAGCAATGCTAAAAATCCTGACACAAAGCGCAATGCACATCTTGAACGGAAGGTTAAGGCGGATCAACCTCCTGACCACAGCTCTCATGCTTGTAGAGATAGGACAACCTGGGGCAAGAGGGGGGAAAAGATACAGGGGCGGTGTAGATCATTCCATAGCCCACAGCAAGTTCCACAGAAGGGTGCAACAGAGGCAGTAAAAGCTGCACCGTGGGCAGGAAGGGGGAGGCAGATGGTTGAACTGCTGTTGATGTTTCAATCCTGTTCCAGCTAGCGCATGTGGATCATTCCAGAGCAAGTTCCTAAAAGATGCAACAGATGTGTATACAAAAATATCCCTCCATCCCTACCTGCTCACTCTCCAAGGACCCTTGTCCCCAACAGCCTGCCCTGACATCTTAATGCCAGAAGAGTCACAATGCAGATATCAATAGAGGATCCCCCAAGCAGGGCCCAAGGCAGAGATTGCTGTGAAGTAGGGTATAACTAGAAACTCAAGCAGGCAAGTAAATGCAGCGACCATCCAAAAACCCTAAACCCCTCATTACTTTCAAAGCGCCATTCAGGTACGACGATTTGGTCTCCCTATCGACTTTCACATTGTAGTTTATCTCTTGCATTTATTCGTCCTTTTCAACCCCTCCTAAACCCTAAATCCTAAACCCTAAACCCCTCCTTACCTTGCGATGGCATCAATCACATCAGTGCTCTTATCCATCACAATGACCGCAGCAGTCCCCAGACCACTCTGCTTCTCCTTCAGAGCATCAAAGTCCATCAGCACCTCATCACAGATGGTCCTAGGCAGCAGCGGCACAGAGCTCCCACCAGGAATAATCGCCAGTAAGTTATCCCAGCCACCCCTCACACCCCCAGCATGACGCTCAATCAGCTCCTTCAAGGGAATGCTCATCTCCTCCTCTACAGTGACTGGCCGGTTGACATGGCCACTGATGCAAAAGAGCTTTGTGCCGTGGTTGTTCTTACGACCGAAGGAGGAGAACCATTCGGGGCCACGGCGGAGGATGGTGGGGGAGACAGCCACGGTCTCTACGTTGGTGACGGTGCTAGGGCAGCCGTATAGACCAACGTTGGCTGGGAATGGGGGCTTGAGGCGGGGCTTGCCCTACAAAGGGAGGACCATATAAAAGAATGTCAGTGCCTCCAATACCATCACTAGCGGGTTAGTCAGACCGACTTAGCTGCCTTGGTGAACAGCCACAGCATTAAACGCAGATTACTTGTTTATTTGTTGCATGGCAGTTACGCCTTGATGAAAGGGGGGGCTGCATGTATATCAGCAACAGCAGGGCCTCCATGCCCTTGATATAAGAATTCATTTTCAAAGGAGAATGACTATCGCCCACCCTTCCCCCACTACAAAACTGGTAAGAGTCATGCTCAGGTGCTGCACGGCCAGAAGGGCTGTGCTGTGGTCTCTCTTGCCAAAAGGAGAATGCGTATGGCTACATGGTCCACCTCGCTGGTCTCTGTGACAGCTTGAGTTGCAAGGCCTATGGCACTTTTTGCTATGGCATATGATGAAATGTAATAATGGCTATGGCTACATCCCTCTAGCTGCTACCTTAAAAAACCTTTATACAGCAAGCTCATCAGCAACAGCAGCGGCTCCATGCAGGAACAGCATCACATTAATGGGCTCCAACTGCCCCCTGGAGGAGTTAGGGTATAGAACCCCCTTAAACCCTAAACCCCTGGCAGAGACCTACAGCAGCACATCGGGCAACATGCTATTGTAATATCCTCATCAATACACTCACATATGCAGCTCACACACATATAGAGACATATTACAAGCAAATGACTGGAGAGCAAACCATAAGAGACTCTGTGACAAGTGCATTCTCCTTTCAAAGCTGGACCGAAACCACAGGCTTGATGCCTGCAAGGACAGGTGACGAGCTGCTGTCCTGATCTCGCAAAACCTGGGGCTTTACTAACGTTACACAGCCCCTCTACCCCCTCCGTGCAATCTTAATCTCGGGCTTAAACCCTAAACCCTGCTTTCCCTCATCTGACTCAATGAGCGCTGCCCTAACCTCCACAAACCCCTCTCTGCTCCACCGGATTCAGCCTTGCTCCCTCCCACCTGCTTTCCCTCCAATGGGTGACTAATAGCTGCCCTAACCTCCACAAAACATTCACCAGATAAAGCCCTGCTCTCTCTCACCTGCTTCCCCTCCAGTGACTCAATGAGTGCAGTCTCCTCCCCACAGATGTATGCTCCAGCACCATAGTGCACTGCCAGGTCAAAATCATAGCCACTGCCACAAGCATTCTTGCCCAGGTAGCCAGCAGCATATGCCTCAGCAATGGCACGCTCCACAGCCAAGCGCTCATTCACAAACTCACCCCTGCAACAGAGCAGCAGCAGCAGCAGCAGAGGGGGTGAGGTGAAGGCTGGACAAGGTGGATTTAGGGTTTAGGGTAAAACCCTAAACCCTAACCCTTAAACCCTAAGGCTGGAAAAGGTGGATCTTTAAAGTTAATATTGATGATTTGCGTACCGTAACAATCCCTTTTACCAACCGCACTTAATGCACTATCCTAAGTACCACCATCTCTGAGGACAGGAAGCTGGGATTCCGCAAGATTCCTTATAACAATTGGAAGGACTCGATGGAAAAACGAGGCGGATTTGGTCATGCAATTATGCCCACCTGTGCTTCCCTTGAGATGGCATCAGCACCACTCTGCTTATGCCCCCCCCCCGCCCCCCCCCCCCCCCCCCCCAATTCCCAAGGATGCAGAAATGCTCCGTCAACATACATTTGAATTCCAATGTAACCACTGTTCCCCCACTCGTTTGCTCATAGCTCATAGCAACGGCTCCTTACACTCCTTTCCACTTTGACCAGTACCTAAGCGGTGACGCCACAAGCAAGCGTCCCAAGCATTGCTCTGCTGGCTCCAATCAACATTCCCACCATTAGACTGTCCCACACACATCCAGTCAAGACGGCTGCACGTGAACTTGGCTGCTAGCTCTGCAGCTTCCTAGGGGGGCGAAGAGTGAGTTCGTAACAGCACACGGGACCGAGCGACCTAAATAGTATCAACCATGTCTTACAATGGCAGGGATTACTGATTTCAGCCGCACTTGGCCTTCATCCTTTCCCCTTTCCCCCTTTCCTTCCCCCCTGTGCCCACCTGATGTATATGTACCCCGCACGTGCCCTCATGCCCACTCCTGCAATGAGACATCCCTCCACCAGCTTGTGTGGCTCATGCCTCATGATCTCACGGTCCTTACAAGTGCCGGGCTCACTCTCATCACCATTTACAACAAGGTAGCTGGGACGACCATCTGACACCTGAAGGGGGAGGGGGGGCGATAGGGGGGATACTGATGTCAGAATCCGAACAACCTAAACCCTGAACTCTGATGTCAGGACCCTAAAACCCTAAACCCTGAACTCAGATGTCAAATCTTAGACCCTAAACCCTGGTAGCTGGGACGACCATCTGACACCTGAAGGGAGGGGGGGGGGGGGAGGGAGGGGGGGCAGCAACAGTGAGGGATTCTGAGGTCAGGACCCTAAAGATCTAAAACCTGAATTCTGATGTCAAATCTAACAATAAACCCTGGACACCTTGGGGCGGGGGGGGGGGGGCTGGCACCGTGGAGGAGGCGGCAATAGTGAGAGATTCCGATGTCAGAACCCTAAGAACCTAAACCCTAAAATCTGATGTTGGTTTTTAAACCCTGAAACCCTAAAGCCCAGATACCTGCGGAAGGGGGTAGGAGGGGGTAGCAACAGCGAGGGATTCTGAAGTCAGAATCCTGAAAACTTAAGCCCTGCACTCTGACGTCCAATCTTAAACAAACCTTAGACACCCAGAGGAGGGGGGGGGGGTAGGAGGGGGTAGCAACAGCAAGGGTTTCTGATGGCAGGGGAGCAATAACAGGGGAGCAATAACGGGGTCCAGCCTGAGATATGCTTTCTGTTTCCCACAAGAGACCAAGAGGACCAATTTTCACCAACCAGTTGAATCGTCTCTGATGTGGCTGAGAACAATTGCAGCCAACAGCTCAGTCATAAGCCTTGTTTCACCGTCACGGTATTGCCACGGTTACGATCCCAAGTTGCGACCTTCCAGACCAACTATCCAACCAATGTGGAATGTTCCGTAAGCGCAGAGCCCTGTTGTTGCACCTTAGAAGGCTGACACAGAAAACAAAGTCTCGAACCTAGCAGGAGGAGGAATAATCTTTCTGTTGGGTAGTATAACTGCTCGTAGGCCTATTCAACCACTGCTGTTGCAACTGCTGCTGAAACTCCTGCCGCTACTGCTGCCGCTGCAAATATTCCTCCTGCTGTGCCTAGTGCCAATACTGCTGCTGCTGTCACTTCGCCCCCTGCAGTCAAGGCTCCACCCTAGCAAGCGGGGTCCCTGAAGCACAAACTCATCCCCTGTTCCCCCACCTTTGGCATGAAGCTCCACTTGAGGCCTGAAGGGAAGCCTGCACCACCACGACCACGCAGGCCACTCTTCTTCATCTGATCCACAATCCAGTCCGTGCCCTTCAGCACAATGTCCTTGGTGCGGTACCAATCACCACGGGCTTGAGCACCCTGCAAGGAAGGACAGAAATGGCCCGTCACGCATGTGTCTGTTTATCGCCAGCCTTGCTCTGCCTGTTGCTGTGCTGCTTTTACTTTTGCTGCTACTAGATCGCTAACATGAGCGCAGAGAACATTGATATATTGGTAAGAATAGAACTGTGGCTAGATGGCTCTACAGCAGCTGCATTTGGAGGCTTCCATACATTGCATCGTGGCATTGAGCAGGAGCATGCATGGGCGGTATAAGCATGCAAGCAGATCAACACAGAAGGAGCATGCATGCAAATGGGCTCTCATTGCTGTGCTGCCCACTTAAGCTCCTGCTGGGTTCATACCTTGATAAAAGGGTCATGGCGACCGTAGATATTCTGGAAGATCCGGTCGTCATCCTTCAGACCGCCGAAGCTGGTCTTCTCGGGAGGAGGTGGGGCTGGCTGGGCCTGAGGGGCAGTGCTGAAAGCGTGGCCCAAGCTGCGGGATAACACGGCCCACATTCAGTATCTGCTTGCTGCTGGTGGCACCATCGACAGAGATACTGCAACCAGCCTATGCCTCAGAACTGAAAGCGTTTCTGCCAGCTCGTTCCCAACCGCACCTACGGGACACATTCTGCAGAACCCCCAGATGCACAAGCCCGCTTTGAAGCACTGACGACGCAGGCGCCGACAGCATCGTGGATGTTCCGTGTTATTATCGCTAAAGTATCAGGCACACTACAACACCGGAAATAGCTCCTATAGCCTCGTGAGACCCTCAGATTACCCAGAAATGGAGGTCGGGCAGCAAGGTTATGCGCTGCCTTGCGCCAACCGGGCGTTGTTAAGTAATGAAGGGTCGTATGATAGGTCAGATCTCCTACTAAACGACCTCTCAGGGAGCACCAATGCAATCAAATGCTCTGCCACCCCTCCTCCCGTCTCCTCCACTGCCCTGCGACCCCAGCAGACCCAGCATAGAACCCCAGATGACCAGGCATTCGAACTTGGCAGCACATGCATTTCATCCAACCTTGTTGGCTTCCTTACCTGCAGGTCATGCATGACCAATAATGCCAAACCCTTGTGATCGCATTTTTTCTAGTATATGCTGTGCTGCTTTCTTGGCGATGCGTCTGCTGGCTCTTTGGAGACAACTGCACTGCAGCGGGAGATAAAGCATGTCCTAAGGATCTCAGGGATCTGGTACCGAAACTAACCGTCATGATGCTGAAGATATAGAGGCTGCAAAATGGCTGCTGTGTCTAAGCTGCTCAGCGAATGTGTCGAAAAGGCACTGGACTTCGTAGAACGAGTACCGGCAGCCCAGGATCGGCTGAAGGACCCTCAGAATGCCTTGCTGTATCAATACCTATGGTAAAGCTTCTGTATTGCAGCTTGATGTCCCGCTGCGCAAGGGTCTCGTCTTAAATCCGATTTCCTCGCACCCCACAGGGAAGTAAAGGAATGTCTCAGAACTGTACCAAACCACGCGTCCCACGGCCCTATGTTGGAAGCAGCTTGCCGAAAAGTCCGAGATGAGCCTTGCAGGATTGCCTGTACCAGCCACCTCGCAAAGGTCTTGCCCCCATATGCCTATGAGGTAGGCTCTTGAAGCATCCACACATGCTGCCATGGCATCAGAATGCAGTTCGTGCCGTAGTCTTTGTGTCACAGGAAGTCAATAAGTCCTCACAGCTGCTCGTTATTGTAGATCATATTGCAACACCTCTGGGCTCAGCAGCCCCCAGAGCCCGAAGAGCCTGAGGAACTGGCCAAGCGGGAACGGAAAGAGGTGAGGAATAGAACATGATTGTGATCGACCCTCACAGCTTCAGAGGCAGGACATGCTGCAGATCTCATTGCTGGTGGCCCGGACTCTGCTTTTTGGAGAATCCCAGTGTGCAAAATCGATTCATAAGAACAGCGTTTCCTGATGTTCAATGCACACATTAGGGTAGGTGACTTGGAGACTACCTCTTGAGAATTGTTCGTGAAACGTAGTATAATGTGGAATGAATTGTTTGTGTCATCGTGACTTTCAAGACATTTTTAATGTGTTTTGTGGGGTTGTCCAAGGGAGTCACTGACTCACAGTCGGATACCACAATTGCCTTGCTGACATGAATTCAATCCCATGTGCTATATGCAGCGAGAAGCAGCAGCAGCAGCAGCAGTGAGAAGTCCCCCCGCTCCCACTGCCAACAGACGTCCTGGAGCTTCTCCCACTCTAACCAGACCAGCTGCAAGGCCTCTTTCAGCAGCAGCAGCAGCAGGAGCAGCAGCAGCAGCAGGAGCAGCAGCAGCAGGAGGTTCCCGGGCTCCAGGTCCTGCTGCTGGTCGCCCTGCCCCCTCCGCCCCTGCATATCAGACCGCCACACATGACCCACTGAGAGCATTGCAGCAGATGATGTCGCAAGGTACTGCTAATTACATTAGTAATTACTGTTCATGATATGCCCTAAGAGAAGTGCTATGCCGTGCCACGCCTGGTAAGAGGCTGATGGTAGACAGTGGTGCTGATTGTTTCTCATTCAGCTCTCTTGTGACAGCTCTTTGGCTGAGTTCAGTTCTTAGTTGGCTCCAGGGTTTTCATGCACATACTTCTGGACAGCCCACATTAAGTAGGTGGGCAGCACTGCTATGGCTAACGCACAGCTATACCTTGAGGTTTTCTGTGGCGCGCTCGTGGTAAGGAGCCGTGTGTTGATGGCCTGGGTTTGTTTGGCCATTGGCATAGCTAACCTTGTGTTTTCCTTGATTGATTGACTTGTGGTAACTTGCCCCCAGCTCAGAGCGTAGCACACCACAAAGCTGCCCCTTTCTATGCAGCTACTGGGCACAATCCAAACTGATCTTCCTACGTAACTGATTGTTACCACAGGTCAAATCAGCCCGCGCCTTCTGCAGCAAGCGCGAGTGGAAGCAGCAGCCATGCAGCAGCAAGCAAGCCAGGGGAAAGCACCAGCCAAGCCTGCTAAAACAACCAAGAAGCCAGCAGCAGCAGCAGCAGCAGCAGGAGCAGGGCCTTTGGCGCAGTTGCAGGAGCAGGGGTTAGAAGCAGCTGCTGCGAAACCCAAAGTGAAGCGCAAACGCGCAGCTGCAGATGCCAAGGAGAACTGTGAAGCGGGAGCAGCACAGGCAGCAGGAGGGGCTGGGAAGAAGCCTAAGGAGTATGTCCCTGGTTACATGACTGCAAACTTTGCTTTCGTTATTGTCCTCTACAGGGTGAGTCCATCAGGGGGATGGCAGCTACCAGTAACTTGCTTTGCTGTGGATCAGCAGCAGCAGAACGAAATAGCGCCTGGGTATCATGCAGCAACCTTCATAGACCAGGCATCCATGGGTGTAGTAGTTGCGGGGGATGAAGGGTGTTTGGTCTTGTGTCTGTTTGTGATTTATGCACCCTTGATTAGGTGGCTTTTGGTCCTGAACCCCTCGCCATGAAACCTGCCATGGAATAGGTTCAAACGTTGCCTGCCGAGTCTCGCGTGGTAGCCCGAGAACTTTTTGTGCTTATCCCAGCCCAAGCAGCATGTGTCTCTTAGTTGATGCAGCGGAAGGAGTGTAAAAGCTATTGGTTGAGGCGCAGGCTTAACTGGATGAGATGTGACTTGACCTGGGGTTGTGTCCAATGGACAAAGTACAATCTTATCAATGCGCCATATTGTATCTGCATACAATAGCAGTCGCTGCCTGAAAACAAACGCGAACCACTTGACTGCAGAGGGGGATCACGGTTGACCAGGTATAGGCTTTTTAGCCAGGTGTGCTTGGTCAATTTTAGTCAACTTCTTTAGTGAACGACTACACCTCCTAAAGTGATGCAAGAGGAGGTGTAGCTCCAAAAAGTTGCCTGTTTGTTTGGCGCCACAGGCTCATCACAATGGCAAGCGCTACATGGGCAAGGGGGAGCTGCAGGATGTGGCAGAAGCTAGTAATTTGGCTACCAAGGGCATCAAGGGCAACAACAACAAGTGGGCAGCTGGAGCGGCTAACAGGTTCTATGATGGTTGGAGCGGCTTCAAGGTGGGCGGGAGGGAGGGAAGGGGGAGCATGCGGCAGGTTGTTAGACTCTATGCCTCCAATACAAGGTTACCACACAGCAGATAATGTGACCCTCAGGGTGTTTAGTCTAAGCGAAGCCACCGATGGTTAGGCCACACTGGTACGCAGCTAGTTCATGACTCAGGGTAAGGTGGGTTTAGGAACAAGGTGCTTTCTCCTGTCATGCAAAAGCTTCCACTCTTCAGGATCCTCTTTGCCCATACCACTGATTACATTTGAAGCCCGGTTCCGGTGATGAGGGGCACGCTGGCCCACTTTAACCACAAAGCGCAGTAAAGTGAAAGTAGCCAATCTCATCTACTTATGTTCTGACTGCTAGTTGATGGCTTAACTGCTTGCTTGGTTCCTGCAGACCCTCAGGGACAAGGGGTATGTTTTTCAGTGGTCCAACCCCAAGAAGATCTCCTTGACCCCAGCAGCCATCACTGCAGCCAAGTTCTGTTACCAGCAGGCTGTTGCTGATGGTGCTATACCACCAGACCTGGCTGTGGAGGCGGGGAAAGACCTAGTGCCACAGTTTGTAGAGAAAGAGGGCATGTGGTTCTCGCTTCCTGATGGTCCTGCTGCTGCTGGTGGTGCTCCTGGGCCTGCTGGGGGCGTAGGGATAGGAGCAGCAGGGGCAGGTCAAGGAATGCATGCAGCAGCTGCTGGTGCCGGGGCTAGGAGTAGTGGCCAGGGGGTGGTAGGGGCAGGAGGAGCAGGTGCTGGTGTTGGTGGTGGCTTATCAAGGCCTCAGCTGGGGAAGCTAGGTTCTCCTGTGGATGGCAGCCGGGGGCAAAGTAGAGACCTGCCTCCCCGCCCAGCAGCTGCAGCATATGGTGTAACGGGAACAGCAGCAGGAGTGGCTGAAGCAGCAGCAGGCCCAAGCAGAGCTGCTGTTGGTGGTTGCAGCACTTATGGTGTGTCTCATATTGGTGCTGCTGCTGCTGCTGCTGCTGCTGGTGGTGGTGGTTGGCTGGGTGGGGGAGGAGGGACAGGGGCTGGGGGGAACAGCAGCAGTGGGAAAGCTGCTACTGCTGCTGCTGCTGGTGGATTTGCTGGTGGTGGTAGTCAGGTTCTGGAGACTGTGGATCTGTGTTGGGGTGATGAAGATGATCCACTACTAGCAGGAGATGGAGGGGCAGGGGGGTGGGGGGAGGGGGAGGAAGGGGACTGGGAGGATGAAGGGGGTATGGGTGGTTCTGGGGCTAGTCAAGGGACAGCATTGAGGCTAGGGAGTGGCAGTCAGGGGGGTGGTGGGGGGTCTGGGAGGAGGTTGGCGCAGCAGGCCAGTCAGCAGCAGCAGCAGGGGGAGGGTCAGGGTGTTGATGATGGTGAAAGATATGAGGAGTTTATGCCAGCAGAGGAAGATATGCAGCTGCTGGTGGCTTTTGGGCACAGCCAGGAGGACAGTCAGACGGTGAGTAGGGGAAGATGAGAGAGATGATGTTGAAGGAGATGGGGAGATGGGGACTTATAGGTTCCGCGGGTTTAGGAAAGCGCAGTTCCTATTCGCTTTCCTTCAGTTATACCGCAGGGGGAAGTGGATGGGAGGTTTGCATGGTTGATCAAGGGTTTTTGTATGGCTGATTTCATGGGACAAGTGGCCTTGCTGGGAAGTTGCCAAACTGTCCTGTCGGAAAGCCTGCTGTGCCGCTTACCAGATAGCACGGTCCTGCTCACACAGAGGTGTTGGGGATCTGCAAATGCAGCATGTAGATCATTGACACAAAGCTTGCAACCTAAACACAGCTTGCACCTACAGATAGCAAATGCGTCCGTCAGTGGCAAGCCCAAGACAGGCCGAGCCCTTGCCTTAAAGCTTTTTTGTCTCTTCTGTCAGGCCCTGGAATTATACCAAGGTGATAGTGACAAGGCCTTAGACTGGCTCATGGTAAATGATCCAGCAGAACGTGAAAAGCTGGCTGCTGCCGCCCGTCTAGCACGCAATGCCAGCACCACCAGCAGAACAGCAGCAGGCTCAAGGCGCATCCCCCCTGCAGCAGCAGCAGCAGCGATAAGTATGCTCCCTGCTGCTGTTGCTGCTGGTGGTTATGGTGGTGGCAATGGCAGAGGTGGTGGTGGTGGCAGCTTGGATGAGCTGCTGGCTATCAGCAGTATACCTGCAGGGGGTGCTGTTGCTGCTGGTGGTGGCAGCAGCAGTAGTGATGGTGATGGTGGTGTATTGCCCTGGAGGTCCGCGGTATATGAGGGGCAGCAGTATGTTGATGATGTAGTGCCTGAACACCATCCGGAGCTCTGGCAGGATTTTAACAGCATGCCTGCTAGCAAAAGACACAAGGCAAGTGAGCACACAGCAGCAGCAGCAGCAGCAGCAGGAGCGGGGGGAGCAGCAGGAAGGGCAGAAGGCTCAGGAGGGGTGACGAGAGAGGGTAGGTCTGCAGGAGTTGGGTTGGTGAGGGTGGCAACACAAGGGAGCCAGAGCTTGCCACCAGTGACTGGTTGTGGGGAAGGAGCAGCAGCAGCAGGGATTGAGCTCATTGGTGTAGCAGCAGCATCACGTCTAGCACAAAGCTCCTTAGCAGCAGCAGCAGCAGCAGTAGGCTCTGTATCTCAGGCACCAGCAGCAGCAGCAACAGCAGTACAGCTTAGATATGGTGGGCTAGCAGGACCTAACCAAATGGGTTGCCCTCAACAGCAGGGTGCTGCTGCCATGCTCTCAGAAGAGCCTGCTGTGTTAAGGGAGGCGCGTTTGTTGGCGGCTCATGCGGGGGCAGTGGGGATACCAGGACACTTGCCACTAGGACAACAGCAGCAGCACCAGCAGCAGCAGCAGTTAGTAGCAGCAGGAACAGCTGCAGCAGCAGGAACAGCTCCCTTGCAGTCTCAGTTGCTGCCACCATCAGCACAGGTACTACCAGCAGCAGCAGGTCTTTATGGGATGCAAGGTGTAGGGTCCCAGCCTGCGTCTGGTGGTGGGGTTGCAGGTGGCTTAGTTGCTGCTGCTGGGTCACAGGGCAGGCAGAGGGGTGGTGGGGGTGGGGGTGGGGCTGGGGGGGAAGCAGCTGGTGGTAGTGGTAGTGGCAGCCGGGGAGGTGGTGGTGGTGGTGCTGCTAGGGCTGGTAGTAGCAGTGGTGCTGGTGCTGGGCCTGGATCATCATCTGGTGGTGGTGGTGATTCGTCTGGCAGGGCGCGTCTTGACCAGTGAGTAGGAGGGGCAGAGGGGAAGTTGGGGGGGGTACTCGTGCTTGTTTTTTCTGTGAAAAGGGGGAGAGGTTTGGGAAGGCAGCACCTTGCAAGTGATGTATTTCCGTGGCTGCTCTTGCAGGGCAATCAATGCTAGGTGTTGGCTCGATGGTTGTATCCGTCATAGCACTTTGTCAAGGTTCATAAACAATGGCTTTGAGAAGTGTCCCTTGTCAGGTCCTGGAATATACACGTGCTGGATGTGATGAGTGGGTGTGGTAAGGGAAAAAGGTTTATGGCTGGGCTGCACACAAGGGATTCCTGTTCCTGGATGTAACAAGTTCATGCTTGGGTTGAGACCCACGGGCTAGGTGTGCTTTCTGCTAGGTGTCTATCACTACACCCAATGACCCCTTCCATAACAGACCCCTTTGACATCCCCCGCCCCTCGCCTCCTTCACAGCCCAGGCCCCACAACTTCCCTCAACCCAATGCCCAGCCTTTCTCTACACACACCCCAAACCCCAACCCGTCATCGCATTCCCCCATACTCCCCCCCCTCTCCCCGGCCCCAGCATCCCCATGTTTTTGCACACATGGGTTTTGTGGTTAACTGAAGGCCCCCTCCACCGCTGTGCTGCTTTAGGGATGCTGCTGCCCCCTGGCCCCTCCCAGTTATGGGGGACTACCCACCACAGAGCAGCATCACACAGCTGCGGCTCCCTCCCTTGGACCCTGGTGCAAAGTTCTCAGATCAATATGATCTGGTGATGCTGCTGGACCAGCAGGAGCAGTACCAGCAAAAAGGGAAGGTTGGCAAGGCATGTGAGTGTTACAGGGGGGCGTGGCTGGAAGGGGGCTTGAATGTGGACATGGTTAAAGCACTGGGGATTGCTTGATATGGTTGAAAATGCGTAGGTCAAATCGCCCGCCAGTACAGAGGCATGTGAGGTCACATGGGGGGGGGGGGGGAAGGGGTGCATGGTGTATTGTTCCAGTACAGTGCAGATAACAGTGGCTTTAAAGCGCCTGGACTACAAAGCAGCTGCACCATGGCAGGTGATGCTGTGTCACGCAACAAACATATTTTTGGTCTGGCTGCACACACGTCAGCTAGGTCAGAAATGACTAAGCACACCAGTTTGTTACCTGCAGCAATGCCATAACTTAGTCTGCATGGATTCTTGAAGCAAGGCAGAGCAAGTATTTTTGGCCAGGAAGTGTTATTGCAGCAGGGAGGCAAAGCAGCAGTGTACGGATACATACCATCCTTCCTACCACTCAATTCCATCCTGCATGTACAGCTCTCTACCTCGTGCTTTAAACAGTTGTGGTCGGGGGGTTTAAGCTAATCAGCTCCTACTGATGTAAGAGCAACCACTAACCGAAGCATCTGTTCATCTGCTGGTTCTATATGCAAGCTGCACACTGCATTAAGTGCTTGTTCTGATTAGCACATTGCTCCTTAGCTCAAGGAGAACAACTCACAGGCTTGATCCCTGCCTTTAACGTTACTTATTGTCTCACCTGTACATTCTGAAGCTTGAGGGCATTGCTCCTTGGTTTTCCCCTCAGTGAGTCAGAAGGCGCATGTTGATGAGATGGTAGCAGCGGCTCAGGGCTGGTTGGTGCAGACTGCCTGCCTGGCAATAGGGGACGTGCTGTGGGTGGCGCAGAACAGGAGGACAGGAACTAGGTGGGTGGGGCAGGGGGGCAGGGGGCTTGGCAGAAGGTCACAAGCATGGTACTGGGTTGCTTGAATTTGTAAAGCAGGAGGTGAAGGAGCCCAAGGGGTGCTTGCCAGGAGGTTAATAGGCACATTGTTGCTTGGGGAGGGGGAGGGAGGGGAGAGAGCATGGGTAGGAAATGGGGAGCAGGGGCAGGGGTGCGAGTGGTTGGCGCAGAGCAGGAGGACAAGCACAAGGTACAGGTAGGCAGGACAGGGGGGCCAGGGGTGCTTGTGAGAAGGTTACAAGGCATTTACTTGCTTGGGAGGGAACTGGTGGGGGCAGGAGAGGAGAGCGGCGGGCAGGGGTGGTTGCTAGAAGGTCAAGCAGCATCAAGCACTGCTGGAACTTTGATGATCTGCACATGTACCCATCTTTGGACAGAACAACTTTGCTAGAGGAACACCCTTACAGCAGGGGAAGAAGCATTGGCTGCATGGCTTGGCTGCATGGCTTGGCTGCATGGCTTGGCTGCATGGCTTGGCTGCATGGCTTGGCTGCATGGCTTGGCTGCATGTTGCCATTTAAAAATCTCCTACTTCGCTTAGGGAGCTCTTTGTTTGAGCTGGCTGATTATCATGAATGCCTGTTGGTCAGCACTGCCAACTACACACAGCCACTTCATCCTTCCCACCTCATAAATCCAAACTCCAAATGCCTGCCACCGCTTCACTATGCAGGTTTGTGCTGGGCTACATTTTGGAGCGTAAGAGCCAGGATGATCTGCGCAGTAGCACACAGGATGGCCGCCTCACCCATCAGAAGTACCGCATCACATTATCTAGGGTGGCCAACAAGCTCTACCTTATTGAAGGGCATGTGAAAGACCTAGGTGCCTCTTTCAAGGGTGGGTTCTGCTGTGGTCGTAATAAGGCTGGGTATGGAGTTGCCGCGACAAGAGTTGCATCGTCCTTGATGGAGCAAGGGGTGCAATTTTGTGAGAAGGCTTACCTAATGTCAGTGGGGTGGCGTTTATTTAGTCCACCATTGGATTGATGTGAATCAGGTGCAGCTGTATGCATGCAATGGATCTTGCCCCCCAGCCTTGACATGGTTGTTATCCTGCACTAACTGCTAATCCCTGTAAGGTCGCTTTCTTCTTTTACAACAGAATCATAAGCAATGCTGCACTCGTGCATGAGGTGTTGAATTGTTCTACATTTGCAACATCCTCATGCGCAATGTGCTTTCTTCAGTCGGTGTAGTACTACTCTTGGTGCTGAGTACATTGACCTGTGTCTCTGTTTCTGTGGTGCGCAGCCCCTCAAAAATTAGAGAGTAAACGGTGATGCTAACATCCTAAACCCTAGCTCTAAATCCTAAGAGACTGAACCCTAAACCTTAATCAGTCTGTGTCATTGCTTCTATGGTGTGCAGCCAACCCTCAGAGGGTAGAGAGTGAGCGTGCGGCCAATATTACCATCCTGCATGCCAGCCAAGTCGTTGAAGGCTTCAAGATCATTGAAACAGCCAATGTGGGGGACAGCAAGAAGATGCTCAACAGGATGTCAAGGTGGGGGAAAGCAGGGGGCAGCTTGTGGGGGTGGTGCTGCTAGTTTGGCTTGGGGAGGCTAGTGTTTAGGGTCAGGCATGAAGCAAGGCGTGCATACTGCTGCATGCTGCTCTGCACAGAGGCAAGTGACAGTAGGTTAGGGTCCATCGTTTGTGCTCCATACAAAGACGTCCGTTGCAAATCCAAGCAGGCAGGGATACTGTGGTCAAGTATGAGAGATCCCTAATGAGCACGTGTGTTGCTGGGAAAGAGAGGTGCTTTGCATGTTCGGGGAGCCCCACAATCCTATAGGGGGGGGGGACGCACGTTTTGGCGGACCCCCCACCCCCCCTTCAGTTTTAGGCTTTTGTCACTAGTGACAAGGGCCCAAAAGGCCCTCCAGACCCCCCTCCCCCCTTTGATTTAGGCCCAGCGTCCCCCCCCCTATAGGATTGTGGGGCTCCCCTTCTGCCCCTGCATGCTTGTGCGTGGCTCATGAACGGCAAGAAGGATCCAGATCCTTTCCCAGAGCCATGGGTGGTGGCCCTTGCTTGCCACCAAGAAACTTAGTGGTCTTGCAAAATAAGTATAAACCAAATATTGTTTGCTACTGCATAGCTTCTGCGCGTGCTTCCTACTGTCCGGATGGCTCCTGCTTGCCACCAAGAAATTTAATGGTTTCCCCAGGGATCCCTGTCGTGAAGTTGCCTCTGGGTCATGAAGCTGACCAGTGCAGCTAGAAATTGGAACACTGCAGAGGTTGACTATGAAGCAGATGGACTTGGATTGACAGTTTCTCTCAGATGCAGCATACCTACCTGCAAGTGCTTGCAGATGGGTTTAGGGTTTAGAGGGTTTAGGTTTTACCCTAAACCCTAAACCCTACCTGCAAGTGCGTGCAGATGTGCCATGGCTGCCACAGTTTGATGGCTCCTGGTTGATGTGACAATTTCATAGAGAGTTGGTGGTGCTGGTTTGCCCTGGGGGTAACGCTGCTGTGCCATGTCCAGCAGGATAGGGTTCTTGTGAAGAGGCCAGCATGGTAATGCACATGACTGCCTGTTATGAATAATGCAAATCCTTGATGCAAATCCAAAATCAAACCCTAGGAAGTGCCCTGTAATCCAGATGTCTGCCTGTGCATTGGTGTTTACGTAGAGGTTCTGCTAGTCCCAGCCCTGGTGCATCATCTGGGGCCAGTGAGTAGGAAGTGCTTCTCTCTGTCCGGCTAATACCAAACGTATCAAAGAGCACCGTACTGCACATGCCTGCATGCACGTATATGTTTCTAGGTAGACATCCTGCTACCGGTAGTCTCATACAGCACTGGTGCCGTGTTCTGGTGCCTATGAGTGCCAAGGCCATATCTCTGCCAGGCTAAGATCTCAATGTTGTTATGCTTGTGGAACAATGGTCACTGTGCAACCTTCTGTTGCGAGTGGCAGTTTCACTGCCGTCCTTGCTTGCAGAAGCCTCAACAGAATGTGTTGTGCTGCACCTGCACTGTATTGCAGTGTTCTGTTGAGGTTGTATGGCAGCAAGACCAGTGCAGACCACCCGGCTGGAGAGGCGCTGTGTGAGGAGTTTCAGCCCTGGAACAAGGAGATGAAGAACAAGAGCAAGAGCCGCACTGTAGGAGAGAAATGGCTGGAGTTGCTGCTGGCAGTGCCAGGTGGGTGGCTGGAGGTTTTATGGTTACGGGGTAGGAAAAGTGGCTGGAGTTGCTGCTGGCAGTGCCAGGTGGGTGACGGAAGGGCAGCTACAGAACCATCAAAACCCCTTGTTTCATCCCTTTCTAATTTTCAATGCTTTTGAAGAACAAGGTCCCTACAGAGCCGTGTAGCCCTGCTTTGTGCAGTACTCATCTTGTAACTGATGATGATCTTGTGGTTGCAGCTGTAGGCAAGCAGGGGGTGGTGTGGTGGAAGCCGTGGTCGTTCTGCTTGTTGGGGTCATGAGAGTAGTCTTGGCTAGTGGAAAATGGTATCAGGGTCAAAGCAGGTCATGCACAAATCAACCGTTTTGTGTGCTGGAATAAGTGTAGGTCCATGTCCATGGTTAGAGCCATGTGGCTCAACAACGAATGAGATGACCAGCATCTTTGAAGGAACTAGGCCAGGAGTTTGAGATTACGCAAGTGCTGTTTGGATCGTCTACTGCTTGTTGCAGAGGTCATGCTTGAAAGCCAAGGTGCATCGTTGAAGCCACTGCCTTGATAATGATTGTGACCGCTTTGATAAACATCTTGCATTTCTTCGTAACAATGTCACCTCTATCTGTGCAGGGCTGGGTTATGAGGGTGCCAGTGCTATAGCAGCACAGTACAAGGTGCCCTTCCAGCTCTGGCGAGCCTATAAGGAGGTCATGGGAGCAGCTAGGGCTCAAGGGCGTGATGCAGTAGCAGCAGCGCGCAGCCTGATGGAAGATGTGCGGATGGCGGGCTCGAATAGGAGGTTGGGGAGCAAGATGTCTCGCATGGTGTACGATGTGCTATTTGCCAACGGCTGGCACTTGGATAGATAGATGCTCCTGGACCTGATTGCTGTTGCACTCATGCAAAAGGAGCAGGGTTGGCTTTCAAAGCGGCGGAACTGGCAGCGACTCAAGGAAATTTTCACCAAGATTTAGCGACCAAAGCTGCCGGTGACGGCATTTTAGGAACTACAATTGGGTGTATATGAAGACATGCTAGCGCCCGATGCCTTCGCTCCGCTCCACAGTGTTCTTCTGCAGGCAGAGATTTGAAAGATGAAACCCCTTGGCTGGGTCACCCGGTGGGGATTGTGCGGTGCCGAAGAGCTCGTGGTCGGGCGGCCGGCAGCTATGGTCAGTGTCACTGCGTTGCGCTGATGCAATGACACCGTTGTGCGCAGGGCGCTGTGGCTAGACGGTCATTCTGCTAGCGTCACCCGGGTAATACCAAGTGACGAACTGCGAAGACCCAAAAAATAGAGATAAAAAATGGTTCAACCAGATGGCAGCCTTCCCGTGCACTTCCGAGCAAAGCTTTCACGTGTATATGCCATGCATCCCTTGCGCTTCGGCAGTGGTGCTCTTGCATGCATGGGGTTGTCACTGCTTGAGCAACGCTGAGATCGAAAACGGAGGTTGGCGATACATTCTCGTATCCTTAGGTCACATATTGATATCTGCAGTATGTGCGCAGGCCCCTGAGCTGTTAGAACTGTCGCCCTGCGCTGCGCCGCCAGAATAAACAAGAACACCTGGTTTAGCCATGGCCCTTTATGAGGATGATTACTGGTGGATTGAGGCTGCTGTGTTTGCCGGGTTCCTGATCATTTCCGTTCTGTTTGAGCTGGCGTTACATGCTATCGAACACCGTCTGGAGCACAAGAACCGTCATGGCCTTCTGGCTTTCGTTCAAGGGTTGAAAACCGAGGTGTTGCTGTACGGGTTGCTGTCTCTGTTACTTTCCGTGGTGCAGTCATCGCTGGCGGGTATTTGCGTCCCTGCGCCTGGGTACGGGTCAACTGACGCACCCGCAGCAAGTTATGGAAGGCGTTTGCTGAAATATGCCAGCAACTGCGGGAAAGGCGAGAAACAGCTTCTATCGTACAAGACGGCTTACAACATCCACGTCCTCATCTTCATGGTCGCGGTTAGCCATATCTTCATGGCCCTTCTCAGCTTGTCTCTCTGCCTACTCAAGGTAGGTAAAGCTTATCACATAGAAGCAGCCATCAAGAAACATGCTATGCGGGGAAGGCACACTTCAGTACGCTATGCAGACGAGGGATTCTGGTATCAAAAAGGCAAGAATGGCCCACGTTGACTTCCTATCTGCCTGCAGCTGACCAGGTGGAGGAAGTGGGCTGATGCCCCCAAGGATGCCATGGAGCCAATGAGCGGAAGGTAAGTACCGCCCTCCTTGTTAAGTCACCTTCTCTCCCTCCATACAGGACCCATGTTACAAGCTTCTGCTGGGGTTAGCCCTCAAATGCTACATGAACTGGTCATGCTGCAACCAACTTTTTAATCTGACCCACCTGCGTTCCCACCATAAAGCACTGAGCTCGAAGCTCAAAAGCACCAAAGGAACATTCACCGCATGCTTCTCCATCTCTTCTACTCTGTTGCTGGGCTCTATCTTTTGGTCCATTGCCAAGAGCACTGACTGCTGCGACTCTCTGCCTTCTCCTTAGGGTTTTGCGTGGCCTTGGTTCCAGCAGTTGCACCCATTGGTTGCGCAGCTTCGTCAGTCAGTACACCATGGGGGTCAACAAGGCGGTCTTCCTGGGGGTCAGGAGGTTCTTCCTGGAGCAGGTAACGGAACAGGAGAGAGGGGGCTAGGGCAGGGGTTTGGGTTTCAATTCCTTAAGTTCAATCAGGTGACGCAGGGGAGGGGCAAACTAGGGCAGGGTTTAGGCTTTGAGGGGCTGTCCTGAGGCAGATGACAGGAGGGCATTTAGAGGGTTGAGGATTGAGATTCCAGGCTGGAGAAGGCTGCCCATTGCTAGTGGGCCCTGCTGGTGACAAATTCTGATTTAAGTGCGCAAGGCATGCTACTGAAACCAAACTAGGTGTATCTGCATAATGTTGCATAAAAACAACGGATTCAATACATTTTGCTGCCATCAGATATTGAATGGAACAACCCTTCCGTTCAATATTTGGGCGCGCTTGACGTAGCCCAAAGCCCCGCACCTCCTCGGGGTTGGTTGGTTGATATGGGTCTTCAATGGACTGACTACCAGTACCTCTAATACTTTTGGTTGCACTGCTTCTTCTGCAGTTGAGGACAGCTGCTGATATGGACCAGCTGTTCAACTTCCCCTTCTACAACTTCCTTGTGTCTTCCACTGAGCACCACATGGCACACCTGGTGTCATTGGACTGGTTTGTGTGGCTCTTTGCCGTTATTATTCTGCTGCTGCCACCCTCTTGGCAGAAGCCTGCACTGTATGCCATGACTGGATTGTCATGGCTAATCCTGATGGCATGTGGGGCAAAGATGCAGTCATCAGTGGTGCACCTGGCTGCAAGGTAGGGACGGGCGATAAAGAGTTGCGGGCCAGGGTTTAGGGTTTAGGCCCTAAACCCTAAACTAGGTCTGAAGGGCTGTGAGGGCCGGCAAGAAATCAGGATACATAAGAGACTCGGGACAGGGCAAGATCATAGGTGATGATGGATTAGGTTTTGCGGGGGATGAAGGAGTGGGCGGGTGGATCCTGTGGCGGACCGTCCATTGTAGGGTCTCAGGTTGGGGGTTCAAAGTGTTGTGGTCTGAGGGGCTGCATCCACGGCTTGAAGCTGCAAAACATGATGTGAAACGGGTAATCTTCAGAGGTTTAAAGCAGATGTGAGGTAACCGCCTACTACATTGGGACGAGCAAGACAATCTATTCATATTTGACTCCTACACAACATACCGTAAAAGTATAATGAAAGCAAAGAAGTAGACAGATCCCCAAGAAAATGTGACATCTTTATTGCAGCCCCTGTACTCCAAAACAAAGGTCACAGCTTTTGTGCAGATTTATCACACCATTGCCAAGTATATACTGCTGTTGTTGGCCCATGTGCAGGGCACACTACCAGTTTGTAGATGTGGTTGGTGGATCTGGGTCCAAGGACTTGGAGGAAGGGTGAGCGGGGGGGATGGACATCACTGTGCTATAATAGGTCGATGGCCTTTGGCTGAATCAGCAGTGTGTCAGTTTCAAGGTAATGTCTGATGGCGTACGTCCCGTTCTACCCTAACTGCAATTAGCAGTGGATATGGTATGATGTCAGGCTCATTACCAGGGCAGTTGCATGATACAATGTACCTGAAACCAAACTACAAGCATTATTGTTGCCTGAGGTCTACCCTTTGCAACTGGGGCAAGGCTATGATTGGGATGAGTTGTTCTTAAAAACTCAGTTATAAAACACAGGCCTGGGAAGCTTGATGTTGCATATATAATAGATGACAGTAGTCAGATCATTGATGCTTGATTATCAGCGCTTAAGTTGCTGCGCCTACGCTCACAAGGCTCGCTTCCTGCTGTTCTTACAGACGTGTTGAGCTGGGGTTACCAGCTTTGCTATGGGTTCCATTGATCTGTCTGCCTCGGCTTATTCAGTAGCTCATAGTTTGGCAGCAAGCAGCTTTGCGGTACCCTAAGTTGCGGCCGCTTTTTGTGCTCCTTGGGCTCCTTGCTATGGATTTCATTGTTCTCTCTGCTTTAGGTGAATCAGTTCGCTATACTATGGCAGCAAGCAGCTCTGCAGTACCAAAACTCCCAATTGTTGTTTGTGCTTATCAAAGATGCTCTGCAACTGACACGCCCACCCCGCCCAAATGCTTTTACGCCCAGTGTTCTGCAGCATCCTGAACCGCAGCGAGTTGGGAGCAAGGACCAAACCTTGAAGCACCGTGTGAAGCGCGTTCAGACGACCAAGGACCTCTTCTGGTTCAGCAAGCCTAAGATATTCATAATCATGTATAAGATGGCATATTTCCAGGTGAGGACAGGGAGGGGGGCAATGTCGGTGTGTGGGGAAAGAAGCTTCAGGGCATTACAGGGCTGACTCTATTACTGTAGATTCCTGTCCTTTCATAAAATGTCCTACAGTGTAGGACCAGTCAGAGTCAACTCAGCCTGACCTTCCCTGATATCGCCTCAAAAGAATTCAGTCACAAGTCACTGGTTTCTCAGTCGCTTCACTCAATCTTACTGAGAGTTCCTATCCTCCTTGGCCTTTGCTGCCTGGATGTGCTGCTGCAGGTGTCCTTTGCCCTTGCGTATCTGCTGTACAAGGTTCTGATTGATAAGGACAAGACAGCTGTTGTCCTGGACACAGATGTGTTGGAGGGAGTGTCTGTGGCCATCCAGGAAGTGGTGCCTTTCTTCAGTGGGGTAAGTTTGCAGCACGGAGAGAACATGTCAATGTGGATGTTGCAACCAGCTGAGCAGCAGATACTGTGGTTCAAATAATAAGTTAACAAAAAATACAAAAAAAACTACGGTTTAGGGTCCGGGCATGGTGTATAAAAGCTCGTACTTTGAGCAAATGCAGCGCCTGGTGGCTTGCGTTCAGAGTGTGAAAGGGACGGTTTTGTTAGGAATGTTCGTAGTGGATGTTGGTATGTGGCTTGTATGTGACGCTTTTTGCTGCCAAGTCCATGCTCTGAAGCTGACTGGGTCCATGACAGGCATGGCTGGGTACCCTTATCTTGTTCCAATTCGCAGCTTTCATAACAGCTTGAGGTGCCTGGCCTATGGCACTTAACTATATACGGCCTACCATGAACCAACATGTGATATGGACTGTCGTATAATGTGTCGCAAGGCATGTGCTCTTTTTGGTTAAGTGCTGCATCCCTCTGACCCTACTTACTCAAGTAAGCAGACAGCACTAAAATGCAGGCCTACTCAAGTACTTTGTCAATGCTGAGGAGCTTTGAGGTTGACCAATCAAAACATGTTCGCATGCATTTCCATGCTCCCTGGGGTATCTTTTACAACAGCCCAAGTTCCAACAGCTCCAATGGCGCAAGTGGTTTGTCATTGCTCTGCTCACCCCAACGATTGACATACTACATAGGGTTTAGGGCTAGGGTTTAGGGCTAAACCGTAGACCCTAGAGTTGTTTGTTTCTCCAGAGTAGCCTTATTGAGTTTGCAAAAAGCAGCTGACTCTGTTGTGTTGTCTTCCTTGCAGACTGTTGCCCTGCTGGTGTTGCTGGGTATTGTGCTGCTGCTGATAGCCCACAGTGCGTGGGTTGTCCTGCCGCTGTACTGCCTGTGCATGACCACATCTAAGGATGCCACTAAGGACGTCAAGAAGTTCATGGAAGCACTGCACAGGTAGGTCACCCAGTGCTCTGTAATTACAGATTCATGACATGATACACAAATATTTCACAGGTCCTGCCTCTTAGTAAACAAATGCACAACACCTGGTATGGAACAAGCGGGTTAATCTTTGGCATGCTGATAGGTATACCACCACCAGGAACAGCACATTGGGCCTTGTATTCCTAGGTAAACAATTTCTGCTTAAACCATGGTTTAAGCAGAAATGGGCAGATGCAATGGCACCACAGAATCTGCACTGCACTGGGCTTGCTGCTGAGTGCCTGCCAGTGCTCTAACATTTTAGATGCCGTGGTGGCAACATTGTAATGCTAGTAGCTCCGTATAACTCTTTCTTGCAGTCCTGAGTGCACATTGACACTCTAGGCAGCATAGCCACGTACTATCCAATGCACCAACTAGTGCACCTTGCCTCCTCCTGGCTGCCCTAATGGGGCGCCCACTCACTGCAACTCATTATGGCTACTAGCTAATGAGTGCACGATCCCCCACATGGTCTGGATCTTCTTCTTCCCCTTCTTCTCTTCAACTAACCATTTTTGCTTCCCTATTGTGCTTCCTTGGCCGTCCCCCCCCCCCCTCCCCCCCCTGCAGTCTCGAGTGGTCCCACCAGCCCGCCTCCGCCTACATTGCTCATGAGATGACACGTGCTAAGACCCTCCAGCGCCTCAACAGCAACTGGCAGCCAGCAGTAGTGCCAGGAGGACATCAGGGTGGAGCTCAGGGTACTGCTGATGTGGCATTTCCCGCTGTTGCCACATTAAGAGTGGATGTGCCACATTTGCCACACTCACGTAGTGGTCCTCTGGACCATGAGCACCTGTAAAGCTGTTTACGCTTGCTGCATGGGCTTTTCTGGAGCTGGTGCCGTGCTGCTGCTCTGTGCATCAGCTAGGTGGTGTTATAATAGCCCTGGTGGTGGCCTGGGGGTATGAGAGCCAGAGGAGATATGCTGATGGGAAAGCCTTAAACCCTAAGTATGGACCTGCTGCAATGTTCATGTGATGATTAAGATATTTGGGCCAGATGCGGAACATCTTTTAGTTGTGCTATGGGCCTTACTAGGTTTATGTTTAGGCCCAAACCCTTACACCCCAAGGGACATTGAGGAGCTCCACAGGCCCAAGGGGTAGGGGGTCAAAGAGTGAGTTTGTAACAGCACACAGTACCTAGCGACTGACGTGGGGGCAGCCTAGAAAGTATACATCATGTCTTACAATGATCAGGGATGACCGGCTGTGGCCGCACTTAGCCTTCCAAGGGTGGGTTGGGACAGGGAGGCCTGGAGCTTTTAGAACCTTGGCCCATGGTCCTTGTTTTAAACCACTGCAGTTAGTGGGGGTGCAGCTAGTGACCATGGCTGCGCAGAAGCCACTGAGATGCACATGGAACTGTCCGCATGCAACAAGTGGGCCCTTGGTAGGAGTTGGCCTCAGGGCTTACAATATTCCAACAGTGGACCCAACTGCTCAGTGGTGAGCCATGAAGAATACACGACAGCAGCTTTGGGGACGGTCTGCAGCTTTGTATAGGCAATACGTAAGCGGGTCAACAAGGTGAAGCGTTGTAGTCCTTTTTAGAGTTTGGGAGGCTCGTACAGGCAGCAAAGTAGGCCAACCTAAGTTTGATGCACTACATCGAGAAGCGCATGGGGAAGATTATGTGATCAGTTTGTTGTATTGTGGGGGAGGGCTGTGTTAGGGTTTGTCCAGGGCTTGGTGGCACATTTAACTGCCCCTCGGACTGAAGCTCGTTGAGCCTATGCTCAATGGGGTGTTTGGATGAGACTGACTGGTGTTGTGGCCACTTATACTGATACATGAAATGAGGTGCAGTACAATTTTCATTCCAGCATCCCCAGTTGCCAAGTCAGTAGTTGTTCAACTGATATCTCAGGTCTTTTTGTTGTTGTATGCAAGCAGGGGTAGTAGGAATAGGCTCTGTGGGGTTGTAGTGAGTTTCTGGTGGGGTCTAGGGGTTTGACGAACTGGCTGCTGAGGTATAGTACGAGGAACAGCACTGCACTAGGGGTCCATGCTTTTGCTGCTTTTTCAACTCCCTTGTCCAACTTTGCGCTTGATATTTATCTTTAACATGTTTGGCATTCATAAAGAAATAGACTGCAAGCAGTGCAAAAACCTCTCATTGCCGTGCTGTTATTGTATGTAGAGGTGGACTGAAGGAGCTGGTGGGTCCAGATAGATATGGACCTGCAAGCTCCGAGCTTGCAAGCACTAAGAAACAAGGAAGTATGTCTACTGAAGTGTGCACCAATGCCTTCGGCTTTTGGCAGCAAGGATTTCTGCCGTGCAGTGTATACCAGCTGTCAAGTCAAACCTGCAGTTAGTGTTGGAATACTAAGTTTGACCGGGTGTTTTGCTGCGCGTACAGCACCTTAACATGGTAATGCGGTTGTCTATGATTAAAGAGAGAAAGAGCTACAAAGCTGGCGTGGAATTGTAGGTTCTGGTTCCTGGTTGTAATGCTATGTCTATATGATGCCCTTATGTTGTGTGTCTCAGTATTGTGCCCGGTTGATGAGACTAAGTGGCATGTCATGTAGTTGGCAATCTCATGCTGCATTTCAGGGTCTATTCAATATTTTGCAGGAAAGCGGAAAGCTGTATTAAGGAGAACTTGCCTATCCTGCATGCAACTTTCTGTCCCTTAGCGTTGGCAGTCAATCATAGCCACTATGATTAACTCGGACTATTAGGAGTCTCAAGTCGCATGTGTGTTAATTGTAGGTAGTGGGGCTAGTTGCTTTGTTTATTTCCGGCCTTGTTCACCTCGAGCGGCAATCCGGCTGCTTTTTACGTGCTCGAAACTTGCAATTGTTGGCTGAGTGGACTCTTGGGGCTTGGCGTGGTGGCGTGGCGTCAGTCAGTGTGGCGTCAAGCAGGGTGACCCCCTGTCTCCCTTGTTGTTTGGTCTTTTCATTGATGAACTTGAGCAGTGGTTGCGAGAACGGCTGCCTGGGGCAGGTGTCCAACTGGGGCCCAAGCTGTTGCAAATGTTACTATATGCTGATGACTTGGTGCTGTTTGCACCTAACCCCCAGATGCTTCAGCAACAGTTGGACCACTTGCATCAGTTCTGCCTTGCGAAAGGCATGGAGGTTAATGTTGCAAAGACAGAGGTGGTTGTTTTCCGGCACCCTCAGTTTCCTGCTGCGGGTGAGGCATGGCAGTGGCAGATTGATGGGCAACCTGTTGCCAGATCAAGCGAGTTTAGGTACCTAGGGGTGATTTTGCATGAAACTGAGGGTGTCTCTGCAGCCATCAGCTCCCTTGCAACTGCAGCTACGCGTGCCACCTGGGCCATGATCTCACGTTTCCGAGTCCGTAAAGTAAGGGACATAGCTGTGAAGCTTCAGATGTTTCGAGCTCTTGTCTTGCCTATTTTGGAGTATTGTGGTGCCATCTGGGGCCCTGACATGCTTGCCTCAAGCAAGCATCTCAGCCAAGTTCTTGATAACCCTCTGCAAGCAGTTCAGACAACGTTTTTGCGAGGCCTGGGTCAGCTGCGCACGTCTGTATCCAAGACAGTCCTGCACAAGGAAATGTGCATGGAGCCAGTGGCCAAGGGATGGTTACGATCTTCGATCGCATTGTGGGAAAGGTTGCAAGCAGCACCCAGCAACAGTATCTTGGGTATTACTGTTAGGGAGTCCATTAAAAGAGCGCAAGCCGCTCCAAAGAGGAACACATCGTGGGCCGGAAGGTTTTTGTCTATGATGCATATGATCACTGGCCAGGGCTCCAGGGATGATGCTGCCACTGTGCAGGATTTTGTCAAACAGTTTGGCTTTGACTCCACAGCTGACCGCATTTTACCTGTTCCCAGTGGGGTAATGTGGGCTGCATGGGAGAAATTTGTTCAGGTAGAACCTTGGGAGAATTTGGAGTCAAACCCCAGGACAGCACCCACGGCGCGTATAAGATTAGTTACCTACAACAATTGGTTTGCTGTTCCCCATGGGACTGGTGGGACACAGGAGAAAGGCTACCCTCCGGGTATGCCCAACTACATTAAGCATTCTGGTGGGATCCCTTTTTCTCAAATTAAGCAGTTGATACGGTTTAGGACTGGTGCACATCATTTGAGAGTGGAAACTGAAAGGTGGGTGCCGGCCCCCGCTCGGTTGCCGAGATCTGAGAGGGTCTGTCAGAAGTGTACTTTGGGCTCAGTTATGGAGGATGAGTATCATGTCCTGTTTGAATGCCCCACATATCACCACATTCGGTTGAAGTATGAGGAAGCATTGTTCTCAAATTTTGGAGGAGTGTCCCGGGCTGCTCGGTCTATGCGGCCCTCTGGGAAGGTCAGTGCTTTCATGAACCAGAACCCCAGGAAGGTTGCTGCCTTTGTATCAGAGTGCCTAGACTATAGGCGCTTTGAAGCATCAGACCTTCTACCTTATGCAACTAGGGAGACACTAGAGGAGCTAGGTCTGGTTGGTTATCAAATTGATACGTTTTCGTCTGACTATGATGATTATATTGATGAGTCTGGCATGGTGTATGATGCCCATGGAGCCTAGTTTGGCTCCGTTACGGGCGCCCCCTTTGTGGGGCCACTTTGTAATCTGTAATCTGTTGGCCATGAAACACCCGTAGATATGATCCAGTGGGGTCATTGCAGCATTCCAGGGTGGGGCCTGATGTTGTTCTTTGACGCCCATCATACAGGAAAAGCAGGGCAGGGGGAATCATGGGCCGGGAGTTGCTGCTACTTTAAAGATGAGGCTTTCAGGTTTTTGGGTTGCCCCTGACCCAAGCTCGAAATACTGCTCATGCCAAGGGTACATTCAGGGCAAGGAAGTGGAGATAGGATATTATGCTCAATCTCAGCATTTATTGGCCACCCGGTGGATACTGGCAGACCCAGTCTCGCAAGTCTTTGGGAGAGGGGATGGCAAGGGTGCAGCCGTGGCATGAGCTTTACAGGACAGCAAGTGTCCTCTGCTTTGGACAATTCAATCCCGAGCACCCGACAGACGTCCCATGTGCCGTGTAGCATCCTACAAAGCCATTCTGCTGTCGGCTACCGGCGTAACCCGGTGTCACTTCATTCGTCACTTGCCAATGCTTCTAAGGAGAAAGGGAACACAAAACGGTTCAGTACTTGGTAATGGTGCGCGCAGCGCACGGCCCGAAGCAATGCCTTGCTCAGGGAAGCGCACACAAACTTCATCATCACATGACAAAACACCACATGAGATATACCACAAGCACATATCGCTTCAGATCAATAACATATGAGATATCTGCAGCTGAAGAAGAAAGAACAGCTACGCCAAGCTGGTTGGGCGACTGCAGGGGACAAGCGCGGCTGCAAAGCGTGGCTGCAAATATCTGCAGCTGCCACTGCTGGGTAATCAGACAAACACTCAGAGGCGACCTGATGCCGCAGTTCCAAAAATGCCGGCATGCATGGCCTGGACCACAGTGCTAGCAGTCAGAGCACATCTCAAGTCAACCAAGGCCCTGACAGCACTTAAGCGCAGTGACCCACTGATTTGGCAAAAGCAACAACTGCGTGAGCTGCCGAGAACAAGTTGCAAGACACTCTACTAGCCTAGGCTGCAGCATTATCAATAGCACAGATTGCAGCACAACTCAGGTGACACAGATTGCCGCACATTCGGTAACACAGGTTGCAGCACATCAATGACATAGATTACCGCAGATTCAGGGAATAATACAGGTTCAATGCATACAGGGGCTGGCGATAGATGCCTCTAGCCATGCTTGCCGTCAACATGATTGCAAATACAGTCACCTTCCAGAAACAATCAGCAGTGAGAGCGAGAATACAGTTTCATATGGACGTCGGCAGTGGGCATGGTTCTAACTAGTTTTGAATTTGAGCCATGCATTTGGGACCCCATGCACCATTCCAAGAGGAGAAGCAAAACGGTATATAGCTGTAATTCTTTAACCATTGCCATGACTGTTCTTCCTACTGTGCCTAGGCCGACCGCTTGTGTGTTTCGTGTCATCATGACCTGCATAATTATTATGGGCTACCGGCGTGCGTGGCCGGTTTATGTCATTTGCATGCTCCGTCCGCTTGGCCGGTCTGACGCGGCTTGCACTTTTCGGCCGGGTCCGAACATCACTTGAAGGTCAGAGCTCCGGTGTTGGTTTGCCTTCATCTTTCATATTGTTGGTTGCCTATGGCAGTGGGCATTTTTGAGGCCACTGCCATATGCATATTTTGCTAGCATTCTTGTGTCATGCATTGTGTGTGTTTTGTGTGCCGTGTCTTGCTTGTCGACAGTGAACTGAGGCTGGGCCTGCTCCATATGCAGGTGGGCTTAGTTGATGTCGAAGGGACAATGCTTTTCTGGTCTTCTGGATGCTCTAGAGGAGCTTCATACAGATACGTACCTTTCTTTGCACCGCATTTGCTTTATTGCATTTCATTTGCAGCATAGTTACTCTGGCAGTGGCCTCACTAGTCTATGCATGCACGTGTATTTATTCGCATCGGTACTATTCTGTATGCAGCTCCTTTTGTAAATTCTAGAGCAGCTCTTGTTCCTGGCAGCACATAGCACGCTTACTAGTAGGCACAGTCTATCTCGGCAAGCATGCTGCTTCACCCCAGCACCCGCAGGTGGTCACCCTAGCAGCTCGACGCGCAACCGTGCAGGAACCGGGTCTGCCTACTCGCTGGTCATTTGGCTGGCCATATGGAGGACAGCAGAACGCCTGCATTTAGCACCAACCCTGTTCTTGCCTGCTAGCACCAATTGTGGTTATAGGCGTGGTTCCAAGACTGCACGCATCTCCAAACCGCATAATCACGACTGAGAATATCATGCCCCACATGGAGCCATGCAAAAGTGCGTGCATCTGCACGTCAGCTAAATATTGAAATTCCATCCCCAGTCTTGCCCTTATTCATCCTCAACAGTGGTGCCCAATACCGGTCTAGTTTTGCACTCACTCACCATACTGTCCAAGGCCACAAGCATCAGATACAGCTGAATGCTCGTCACACAGGCACTAGCCCTGTCACTGGCCGAAGCATAAATGCAAGGCTGAAATTGGAGCCACCATTGCAGACTCGTTACTGTAGCAACCCAGTGATCGTTCTCAAGCTGCACATTGGGATTGGCAACTCGGTACGTAAACCGATGGGGTGAGTCTGCTTGGCTGCTTGCCATAGCTATCCCGACAGCTGCTATCGCATACTGTCACATTGCTGGACTTGCTGCTTGAATGCTTGCGGTCATCATTCCCTGCCGCTGATGGTTATTGAAGGTCGAAGAAAGTCCACTTGCATCGCTGCTAGCTGCTGGCAGCTTGCTACCACCAGCACTGCCGCCTGCTGCTTACTGTTGCAATTGGCAAGTAGCACCAGCCCTGCCTCCTGCAAGGGACGGGATTAGTTGCCAATTACATTGAAGACGCAAGCTTTGCTAGTAAGCTGATCAGGAAACTCCTTAGCTGAGGCTGATGGTTCTGAGTGAGCAGGGTCCATGAGGACATATGGCGAATAATCTGCACGAGGGCAGGCTGTTAGCGAGCGACAGCAGCCACAGGAGCAATCTTCATTCAGAACAATCCATGTAATCAAGAAGAGCACGGCTTGCTGAGGGCCCGCCTATGCAGGGCTATATCGAAAAGACCAGTGACTATAGCACCCCTGGTAGGGCTTACAGTAATGCAACGAAGCTTCCCAGGTAAGTGTTAGGCAGCTTCGGCACATGATGCTCTTCAACAAAATCCCCAGAACCGGCCTTTTCTGCATGAGGAAGCGATAGGGAACAGCATGCGAGACCAACTAGGCATGCCTCGAAGGTCACGCACGCGATACTACTACTATTGCAGCAATGGACCAGTCATACTTGGATTCTGTGAAGGGTCGACATACCTACCTCTGGGTTGCGAACAATTGCTTCTCATTGTGGACTGGGGGCTGCCTCGGAAGCTCCGCACCCGCTACCAAGCGGAATTCAGCATGAAGCCCAGCATGTCACCACTCCTTTCATGCCCAGGCGAGAGAAATTGGTACACAAGCAACAGATCCGCCATCAACCAGCTCGTCAGCACAGCCAACCAGCAATACCCGTACGCGCCTGCACCACTGGTTCCTGGTCCAATGACGCCAACGGCAGGGATCTCCAACAATCGCGTTCTCCATCTTTCCAGCTGGCTAATACAACACTCGACACTGCCATGCGCGAGCAACGCATGGCGCGCGTTCATGGGTTGGATAGCTGGGCCAGCTAGCGGTAGGAGCATCCCATCTAGCACGAGGTCTGCCACCTTCAACAGCACACTAAACAGCGGTCTAAGCGATGCTTCTTCTGCGAAAAAATTATTTCTGCCGCTGCATACCCCAAGTACATACTGTTCGCGACCACGCAGGCGGCAAAAGCGGTTTGAAAGAAAGTCTCGGGAGTGGTTCCGGCGCCAAATCGGCGAGTCTCGGGAAGCAAAACGGTAGTCTCGGGCAGTGGGGAAGGGCGGCACTAGCCCTTCGGAGTAAACTCCTTCGGGTATTGGTGCATGCAGACCAGGACAAGGACCTTTTCTCTGGGCTTTATTGCAGGCCTGCCTGAGTCCGCCCCGTGCTTGGCACACACCGAGCTGTGGGAAGGTAACCATGGGAGCAATGCCTGGACACATACTGAACGAGGTTTCTCTGACGTTTTAGCGGCAAATGACTATGCCCGCTCTCTAGAGCTGATGATGGACTCGTTGTACAGTCTGATACAGCCAGCTTTAATTGTATAAATATGGCTATCACCTGGTGCATACCGTTGACACCCCGGCGCCAGCTGTAATGATGACAGATGGACTAGGGTTTTAGTATTAGGGTTTAACGTTTGAATTATGGGTTTTAGGGTTTAAGGATGTGTCTGGACATGTCTAGATGTGTCTGGAAGTGTGTGGAAAGTAGTGGTCTATTCTGGAAGTTTCTGGAAAGAAACATGTGGAACGTTCTAGAGTGATGTATTGGTTACGTATGGCTTGGTAATGGATGGAACTGTGGAGAAGGTTCCACTCTAGATGGTTCTAGAAGATATGGGCTGTGTTACCAGCCATATATAAAGGAGAGAGTTGAGACATTGAAGGAACTCAACTAACTCAACTAACTCAGTCAACTCAGTCAAGCTGTCTTGAGTATTTGTTGTATACCTTTGGCTGTGTATCTATCTACCGTGTTCGTTCCATAGTACTCTGTGTGTACCCAGACACTACTTGTAAGTTTCCTGTCTGAATAAAGCCTCTCGCCTGACCATTCCGGTACTTCGGCAGTACATCGGTAAAGGCCTACGTCTACCGTCGTTCGCCATCCGGTCTAGCTAGGGGAGAGCTTTGCACGTGGTTTCGGAGCTTAACGACCCTTCCTGTAAGTTTTGGACCGCTGCGTTTTGCGTTTAAGGATAGCGCTACTAGAAGCATCCATCCATCGGTGCAAGTTGAACTTCGAGCCGACGTCAGTTCTCTTCAACGTCAGTCTTCTACATGGAAGCACAAGTTCAACAGCTTAATACGCAGCTTGCGGCTTTGGCTGAAGCGCATCAGCAAGCTATCCAGCAACTACAGGCCGCACAGCAGCAGATAGCCGCTCTGCAGCAGGCGCAAGTTAACGCTCAACCTAATGCTCCAAAGATCAAGCCACCTAAGCCTCCAGTCTTCACGGAGAGCGCACAACCTTCTGCGGTCAACTGGTGCTATCTTATGGAGACCTACCTACAGTCATGCGACGTCAACCTCAACGCACCAATAGCCATCCTTCATGCGGCCGGTTTCCTGCGAGATTCGGCACTTACCTGGTACCGCAACCACCTTGCAGCCGTTCAGCGTGGAGTGGACCGACCCTGGAATACTTGGGAGGACTTTAAAGCTGCTCTCATCACGCACTTCACACCAATCTCCCCAGAGCGCACAGCACGTGAGAAGCTTGATCATCTACAACAAGGTGGCAAATCAGCTCGTACCTATGCTGAGCAGTTCAACCTCTGCATGCTGGAGCTACCCGACATGCACGAGAAGGACCATGTTCATCGTTTTCTAGAAGGCCTGCGACCGGAAGTTCGTATCCATGTGGAGCTGAAAAACCCAACCACCCTTTCAGATGCCGTTGAGTGGGCTATCCAAGCAGACTCGCTTGTCTGGCAGATCAAGAGGCGACGCTCTTCACCTACTTATGGAGCTTTCCATCACCCTTTTCAGCAGCAACGACAAGAGCCCCACACTGGACCTACTCCAATGGAACTTGGTGCTGCTGACAACAAGAGGACTAACAACAACAACAACTGCAATCAAAGAAGGCAGAACTTCAACAATGTGAGGAGGCAACCATCCAAGAAAGATGTAGAGTGCTTCTACTGTCATCGCTTGGGTCATTACCAGCGCTTCTGTCCCAAGCGTGCTACCGATCTGAAAATGATGAGTGATGCTGCCTCTCCTCAGCATTCAAACTGAGGAAGGCGCGTGGTGTAGTGAGTCCTACGCGCGCCGATGTGGCTGGACCCCGTCCTGCTATGGACTCACGGAGAGGTTGCTCAGCCGGGGTTAAGGAGCAACCTGCTGGGAATTCCAAGTCAACGGTTACCGGGCGCCAAGATGCTGCAGCATACCAACACAAGAAACCCCGCCGGAGATCACCAAGGTTGAGGGACCGTACTGACTGGAGATTCCACCCTAAGGAGCATGCCGAGTATGCAGCGATTTATGGGCCATTTACGGTGGACGCCTGTGCAGATCCAGCTGGAGAAAATGCAGTGGCCAAGAAGTTCTACCACAGTCAGAATTCCTTCCTTAAGGCCAATGTCGAGGGGGAGAATGTATGGCTGAATGTGCCTTTTCGCCGTGCCGGGAAGTTCCTTAGGCATTATCTGGAGTGCAAGGAGAGAGCCCCTGCTCAGACCAGTGCTGTCATCGTCCTGCCAAAATGGGAGAACAAGCCGTGGTGGCAGATGACACAAGGACTACGCCTTTTGAAGACCTATCCAGCAGGGACCAAGCTCTTCACTGTGCCATCCAAGACACCTGGTGGACCTTGTATCGACATGGGACCTACCAAGTGGCCTGTATGTGTATTTTGGGACCCTCCTACTCTTCAAGGTTTTGTGAAGCCGTTACCGTACAAAGCTACAACAGAAGAAGCAACATCAGAGGAGCCGTCAAAGGAAGAGGAGACACCTGAGCTATATGGCCTTCGTCCTACCAGTGAGAAGCTTATTCGGCTTAAGGGCAAAGTGAGAGGTCACAGCGTCACTATTCTCGTCGACTCAGGTGCAGGCAGGAACTACATTGACCCTGATGTAGTTGCACTACTAAATCTGCCAACAGTCACCCTGCCTGGCAACATTGTGCAATTGGCTGGTCCAGTCACCCAAGATGCTTCCAAGCTCATCCCAGACCTCAAGTTCAGGATTGCCCAATATAAGGACAATATGCCCTTCACCGTCACCAAGCTGGCGCAAGACCAACTCATCCTTGGCAAGCCGTGGCTTACATACATTTTGATTGGGTCACCAACACCATCACCGTCACCAAGGGTAATGTCACCTACACTCTCACCCCGCCTGCTGATGATGAGTCACCTACAGTCAACATGCTCAGTGCCATGCAGATGAAGCGTATCATCCGCAAAGGGCAGATGGCATACCTTGCAGTCATCAGAGAGGTACCCGAAGGCGACAACCGACTGGAGATTTCGGCGCCATCAAACGAGGAGTGGCAGTCAGCTATCCAAGGCATCCTTGACAAGCACAATACCATCTTTGAGAAGCTGCCTAAAGGCCTGCCACCCAAGAGATCAGTGGACCATCATATTGAGCTGGAGCCTGGTTCCAAGCCACCTTACCTTCCCATCTACCATATGAGTCCCCTGGAATTGGAGGAGCTGAAGCGCCAACTTACAGATCTTCTTGAAATGGGCTTCATTCGTCCTTCTCAGAGTCCTTATGGAGCACCAGTGTTATTTGTGCCCAAGAAGAATGGCAAGCTACGCTTCTGTGTGGACTTCGGGGCGCTCAACAAGCTAACCATCAAGAACAGATACCCTCTACCCCGCATCGATGAGCTCTTGGACCGTCTCCAAGGCGCCAAGTACTTCAGCAAGTTGGACTTACAGTCGGGCTACCACCAGATCAGGATTGCTGAAGATGATGGGAGCATCCAACGTACCGCTTTCCGTACAAGATATGGGCACTACGAGTGGTTAGTACTACCTTTCGGCCTTACTAATGCTCCTGCAACTTTCCAGCAGCTGATGAATGACATCCTGAGGCCCTACCTGGACCAATTTGTGATTGTCTACCTGGATGACATCTGCATCTACTCCAAGACCAAGGAGGAGCATCTGGAGCATCTGGACAAAGTGCTCACCATCCTGGAGCAGCACAGACTCTTTGTCGGACTGGACAAATGCTCATTTGGAGTACAGGAGATGGAGTTCTTGGGGCATGTAGTGGGCACAGATGGAGTCAAGGTTGACCCCAAGAAGGTTCAAGCTGTGAAGGATTGGCCTATGCCAAAGGACGTCAAGGAGGTGCGCAGTTTCCTTGGCCTTACTGGCTACTTCCGTCGCTTTATTAGGCATTACGCTCACAAGGCTCTACCGCTCACCAATCTCACCAAGAAGGAGACCCGTTGGCATTGGGGCACCGCCGAGCAAGAGGCTTTTGATCAGCTGAAGGAGGCACTTACCTCAGCACCTGTGTTGGTTTTGCCAGACCCAACACTGCCGTATGAAGTCTTCACCGATGCCTCAGGCTTCGCACTGGGAGCTACGCTGCTTCAAAATCAAGGTAGTGGGCTACAGCCAGTAGCTTACCTCTCACGCAAGCTTACTGACACGGAGCGCAATTACCCTACTGGCGACCGGGAGATGCTAGGTATCTTCTGGGCTCTAACGGAGTGGCGCTGCTACCTGGAGGGAACGACTCTGAAGGTGAACTCTGACCATCTCAACCACACCTGGTTCCAATCCAAGAAGAACCTCACGCGGCGGCAGACCAAGTGGAGCCAATGGCTGGAGTCTTACTACAGTGGAGTAGCCATCAACTACAAAGAGGGCAAGGACAACGTTGCAGACCCATTGTCCCGACGTCCAGACCTTTGCACCATCACTACAGCATCTACAGATGATCTAATCAACCGGATCAGTGATGGGTACGAGCAAGATGAATACTTCAACAACCCATTTCCGTGGCTTACAAACATCAACGGCCTCTGGTACTTTGGCGACCGGATTGCAGTACCCAAAGATGTGGAGCTACGCAAGAGCATCATTCATGAATGCCATGACTCGCCTAGCAGTGGACATATGGGCATCACCAAGACCTTGCAGCGCGTGGCACAGAAATTCTGGTGGCCACATATGTCTAGGACTATCTACGCCTATGTCAGGGCATGTCCGTCTTGCCAACGCAACAAGCCATCTACTCTACCTCCTGGAGGACTGCTACAGCCGTTACCTACACCGGAGACCAAGTGGGAACAGATCACAATGGACCTGATCACTGATCTACCATCTACCAAGCACGGCCATGATGCCATTGTCACCTTTGTGGACCGGCTGAGCAAGCAGGTGCACTTTGCAGCAACTACGAAGAAGGTGAATGCACCAGAGCTAGCCAAGATCTTCCGCCATACTATCTACAAGTACCATGGAATGCCCAAGGCCATCATCTCAGACCGAGATGAACGCTTCCTAAGCCACTTCTGGCAGGCGCTCTTTGCAGTCGTCGGCACAGAGCTAAAATACTCTACGGCCTATCATCCACAGACTGACGGCCAGAGCGAGCGTGCTAACCGGACTTTGGAGGAGTACCTACGGCACTTCGTCAGCCCACGACAAGATGACTGGGACGACCATTTGGACCTGGCTGAATTCGCCATCAACAATTCCATCAACCCCAGCACCGGCTACACTCCATTCTTCATGACCTACGGCCACAATCCCAGAACGGCATTGGATCTGGCGACTGATGAGGCGATGACTCCCCAAGCACAAGACTTCGTCCAGGAGATGGCAGACACCTTGCGGCATGCTAAGGCCAAGCTACATGAAGCACATGTCAGGCAAGCTCAACAAGCCAACAAACACCGGAGGGAGCTGACATTCCAGATTGGCGATCAAGTTCGTCTATCTACTACCAACCTGCAACTACCATCCACCATGAGCAAAAAGCTTGCAGCTGAATACCTTGGACCATTCACCGTGGAGAAAGTTATCAGTCCTGTTGCCTACAAGCTGAAGCTTCCGCAATCCCTCAAGATTCACCCTGTCTTCCATGTCAGCCTCCTGCAACCATGGCACAAGGACCCTGAGTTCCCAACGCATGTGGATGCTACAGTCTATCACCCACCACCAGTTGTGCCAGATGATGAGCAGTACCTAGTTGAGGCTCTGCTGGATAAGAGAATCAGCCGTGGCAGAACCGAGTACCTTGTCCGCTGGAAGGGCTATGGTCCAGAGGATGACATGTGGCGGCCGGCTAGTGATATTGAGCAGCGTTTGATTGATGCCTATGAGGCTAGTCATCATGGCGCATTGCCTGCCCAGCAAAAGAGCTCACGCAAAGCGCATCGACGCCGCAGTTAAGTTTGGCTTGATTTAGAGCATCGGGGGCGATGCTCCCAGAAAGAGGGGGGGCAGGATGTAATGATGACAGATGGACTAGGGTTTTAGTATTAGGGTTTAACGTTTGAATTATGGGTTTTAGGGTTTAAGGATGTGTCTGGACATGTCTAGATGTGTCTGGAAGTGTGTGGAAAGTAGTGGTCTATTCTGGAAGTTTCTGGAAAGAAACATGTGGAACGTTCTAGAGTGATGTATTGGTTACGTATGGCTTGGTAATGGATGGAACTGTGGAGAAGGTTCCACTCTAGATGGTTCTAGAAGATATGGGCTGTGTTACCAGCCATATATAAAGGAGAGAGTTGAGACATTGAAGGAACTCAACTAACTCAACTAACTCAGTCAACTCAGTCAACTCAGTCAAGCTGTCTTGAGTATTTGTTGTATACCTTTGGCTGTGTATCTATCTACCGTGTTCGTTCCATAGTACTCTGTGTGTACCCAGACACTACTTGTAAGTTTCCTGTCTGAATAAAGCCTCTCGCCTGACCATTCCGGTACTTCGGCAGTACATCGGTAAAGGCCTACGTCTACCGTCGTTCGCCATCCGGTCTAGCTAGGGGAGAGCTTTGCACCAGCCACGACCAAGCCGAAGTGCACGTGAAACCCTGCGGCACCTTACATCGGGCTTGGCTCGTTATATCGTCGATATCAGCTCCCATATTTTAAGACGATATAGAGCTGCCACTGCAGCTGTGCCGGAGGGCGGTGCTTTGTTTATCCATCAGCAGCAGGGCGTCAACAAATGAGCGGAGGCGGGTCCCAGGAGCAGTACAAGAAGGCTCTGCTGCAATTGACGGCCTCTGCCTGGTTTTAAACCGCTCCTGAGATACCACGGACAGTCTTCTTAGACTGCCTTCAGACTATAGGCATCCGCACGTGCCTTAAAACACTAAGCAATGACTTCTGCAAACTACTTGTACCCAGGCCGTTACTGGTGGATCGAGCCTCTTATCTTCGCATTCTTCTTGGTGATATCCATCATCTTGGAGCTGGCCCTACCTGCCCTCGACACCGCTTGAAGCACAAGGGAAGGCATGGCCTTCTGGCATTTGTTCAAGGGCTGAAAACCGAGCTTCTGCTCTACGGTTTGTTGTCGCTCCTGTTATCAATAATAACACCACCCCTATCCAAAGTATGTTGGAAGGGAAAGGACGCAAGCTCAACCCAGGGGTCGTATGGAGAAGACAATGTTACTGAGCCAGCAGCAGCCAACACTACCATGCACCCCGCCCTTCCTACCGAGCCAGATCATGGACGGCACCTTTTGGCCGAGTCTGTGCCAAGCACGTGCCCAGAAGGAAAGGTCCATCCTTTTCCAGCCGACACCCTGCACGACATCCATGTGCTGATCTTCATGGTTGCAGTGAGCCACATCTTCATGGCACTGCTCAGCCTGGGGCTCTGCCTGCTTAAGGTAAGTCCATTTCATTAAAGCACCCTCAGCGTACCTCCAAGAATCACGTCTCAACCACCGCACGACTGACCACACGACTGCCCTCAGACAATCAGATCTTAAATGACATGCATGTCGCAGCATTAAGCCTATGTCCCGCCAGCCGCAGCGTCGTCACTCCCATTGTTCTAGGTGGAAGTCAATTAAGAGTCACTCTGGACTGACCGGTTGGTTGATCCTTCTCTGCAGCTGAGTAAGTGGAAGGTGTGGGCTAATGCCCCCAAGTACGCCATGGAGCCCTTGAGCCAAAAGTAAGTTGGATTTGACCGTGTGCAGCACTTACGCCCCGACCTCTGCCTCTCAGCCTTAGTTACTAGGCCCCTGCACAGGTTCCTCTAAGGTTCCTCATTATTAGTGCACCTCGCAATGTGTGGCATGTTCAAGTTGATCCATGCATGGGGCTGCACAGTCCCTCCCGCCTTAATGCCGCTGTACATTAATGGCCCATGCAGACTGCCGCGTAAGTGTCCAGTGGCTTATCCTTGCTATTCAATTGTGACCGCAGGGTTTTGCGTGGCCTTGGTTCCAGCCGTTGCACCCACTGGTTGCGCAGCTTCATCAGTCAGTACACCATGGGGGTCAACAAGGCGGTCTTCCTGGGGGTCAGGAGGTTCTTCCTGGAGCAGGTGAGTCAGCATGGGAGGCAGGGTGTAGGGCAGGATTTAGGCGCTCCTGACAGGTTAAGGCATATAGTCAATTATAGGGTTTACCATATGGTGATAGGGTGCATGCTAACAAGCAACCTCAGGAGGACAGCGGGGAGGTGGAAGGAGGTTAACTACATAAGGGATGGCTGATGCATACTACTTGAGAATGAGCGACCACGGATAGTCTGGAGTTTGGGGTTGGTGTCAGGCTGCCGATGCCTCTGTTCCAGCTGGTCATGCCTACTATTTGCATAACAGTGAGCACAGTGAGCTATGGACACATCATGCTTTCAGCTGACCATAGTGATTTGTTTCCCCTTGTTTTGCTTGCAGTTGATGTCAGTTGCCAACCTGGACGAGCTGTTCAACTTCCCCTTCTACAACTTCCTGGTGTTTTCCACTGAGCGCCACATGGCACACCTGGTGTCACTGGACTGGTTTGTGTGGCTTTTCGCCATCATCATTTTGGTGCTACCATTACAGTGGCAGAAGCCAGCAGTGTTTGCAATGACTGGGGTGTCCTGGATCATCCTTATGACATGTGGAGCAAAGATGCAATCCTCAGTGGTGCATCTGGCGGCAAGGTACTTAGGAGGGGATGTTAGGGCCCATGGTTGGGAGAGGGGCCCCTAGGTTGAGTCATTCCGTCCCTGTGCTGCAACTAACAAATGTTGAGGAGAGCAGTGTTGCACTCATGCCACTGATCTAAACAGTTGGGCAGCGCGGTGTGGGAAGATTTTTTTTGCATCCGCTAAGGTGCGCTAGAAAGAGCATTCTTGATCAGCCCACCACGAATATTTTGCATACATTCATGGCTCCAAAAATGTTCAATGAGCCTGTCATATTGAAACCCCTGTTTCCTGTAAGCTTTCATTGCAGTAAGCACTGGGGCCATCATATGTTCCGACTGCATGTTGACAATCAATCAATCAACCAATCAATCAATCAAATTGCAAGACTAGTTTTGCCAATGGCCAAACGTACCCAGGGCATCAACAGCAACCAATGATGACCAATGCCTAGGCATGATTATAATGCGGTCATGGCTCCTGGCTGCATGCCAAAGACAACATGTATTCTGTTCCACCTTGCTGATTTTGCTTGTGCCTTTTTGGCCACGGCATATCATGAAATGTAGTGAACACCAGTGCCTTACCCCTCATCCTGATGCTGTCCCATCATGTTGCAGGGCGCACCATCAGTTCATTGCTCCTGAGACCCTTGAACATGTGCACTCTGGAACCAACGATACACAAGCTGGGTGAGCAGGGGGGACGAGGGTTGGGTGAGCGCGCAGGCTCAGAACAGAGAGAGGGAGGGAGGGAGAGGCTGCGAGGGAGAGGGCGGGAGAAAGAGAGGGAGAGGGAGGGAGAAAGGGAGGGAGAGGGAGAGAGAGGGACAAAGAGAGGGAGGGAGAGAGAGGGAGGGAGAGGGAGGGAGAGGGAGAGAGAGGGAGAGGGCATTGGGGAGGGCATGGGAGTGGGCATGGTAAAGGGCATGGGTAGGGTGGACCTTTTGATCGGAAGTACCCTTGAGTGGTTTCAAATAGGCAGCCATTGGCAGGTCTGCATTGAAACCGCCGACTACCTTTGTATGGCCTCTGTATCCAGCTACTGTGCCGGTTGGTCTTTGCATTGAAGAGTCTAAGAGCACAGAGCAGAGGCATCTTTGCTTCTTGGAATTATCATGCAATACCTGAGGTTGGTGCACGCTGCTGCAGTTGACACATGACGGTCCATATGGCACAAACCTTTCAGCACGGATGCAAGCATGAAGCATCTTGTTTCTGGCCCCATGATATGGTACAATCACGCAACCACGCACTGATGGGTATGAGAACCGCAGGAGGATTGTTGCGTGCGACTGACTGGGAACACACTTGTTGGGTTTACTAAATCGTGCACAACTCTAACACAGTTTGCTCCGTTCTCCCACCCCCTGGTGCCTCATCATGCCCCTCAGTGCTCATCCGCAGCAGCAGCAGGTGGTGCGTAAAAATCAGAGCCTGAAGCACCGTGTGAAGCGTGTGCAGACCACCAAGAACCTCTTCTGGTTCAGCAAGCCAAAGACATTCATCATGTTGTACAAGCTGGCTTATTTCCAGGTGGGGACCAGGGGGTTCAGGTATTAGCCCCAGGTTGGTGGGTCACTCTCCGGGGGGTTCAAGCTCAGGTTGGGGGCTTTACCTTAGGGGGGTCCAAGCTGTAGAGACACGACACGCCGGGGTTTGAAAAAGGCTATCGCAACCAGTGACACACCGATTACCAGAAGCTGCGACGGCTTACCAGCATCATGTTGAATCCCACCCAGTTGGGTCACTAGGCTCCTTTGGCCTAGGGAGCAAAGGGTTTCAAGATAGTAGTCCTGCTGGGTAAGACTGAGCCATGTTGCTGCTTTCAGTAAGGCCTCTTGTGTTCAGGCCCCAGTGAAGGGTTTTGGCTTAGAGGCTACCTTAGTCAACCATACGAGACTTCACCATAGGGCAGTAGAAAGGCAGCACAGCAGGAGGATGACAAGTCTGCACTCCTGGATAAGTACGTTCTTGGGAGCCATGCTTTATCATAGGAAGGTGTTTAGGGTTTGGCGTCTGCTTGTGATGAGTCAGCCCTCCTAGCTATACCTCTGCAGAAAGTTCAACTTTTCAGTAGTTAAAAAGTTAGTAGCTCTGGGAGTTGGGGGCAGTGGCTTTCGACAATGACGCTAGTACTGACGAGCTTGAGCAGGAGAAGCAGCAACAGTAGTGTGAGAGGTTCTGTAACACCCGACTAGTATGCATTGCCAGTGTTATTCCTCAATAGTGGGCGCCGACTAGTCCTGCTGCTCTCAATCCGACAGAAACACCGGAGGAGCTGGGAAAGGGCACCAAGTGTGCTGGGCGGTGGCCCTAGACTGCCATTTGAGTGCATTCATGCAACATGACCGCCGTACTAAGTGCATTTTCCCAGCTCCTCCTGCCAGATGTGAGTGAGTGGACGCCGGGCGTTAGCCCTGCGTAGTTTTAAGGAAGAGGCGGTACTCTTTTTATTATTACATTTCATGATATGCCATAGCAATAAGTGCCATAGGCCCCGCACCTCAAGCTGTCACAAAGAGCAGCGAGGTGGAACAGAATACGGGTAAACTTCGACATGTATGACAATATATGCATGCCTAAACATGAGGTCCAGCAGCTAGGTCAAAATCACCCAAAACCTCCACTGCCCCAATGGGGGTAAGAGCCTCCCTCCTACTTAAGAAAGCAAGGAGGGCTTGTAAGCCCGGGTGCAAGCAATAGTTGGTAACAAACCCCATTGGTTGGACCTCACGCCACATCAGAAGGGTGAGCATAAGCATTCCTAATCTTCCAAGCAGCTGCAACATATTTAGCTATACACTTAAATGCATGCTTGAAAGGGCCATATACTAAGCCAGACTCCTCATCGACGTCTACACCCCAGAACTCTTCATTAAGCATGCTATGCAGCTTCTCCTCATCAGATTTGCCATCCAATATCTGACATTTTGCAGCAACATCAGGGTCAGAAGTCAGCTTCTCCCACAGCTTTTGCCTTTGTGCCTGGTAAACAGGACAGTCAAACAAGAAGTGTTCAGGAGATTCAACTTCACCTCCCAATTCAGGGCCAAGATCACAGGACTTGCAGCACTCCCTACGTGCACTTTGCCTGCTAGCGCTCTGCCTACCGAATTTTGCTGTCATAGCGTTGAGAGGAAGAATACCTGCACGCAGCTGCATAATGAGTTCCATGCCTTTGCTCAGAGGGCCTGTGCACAGATATGGCTGCGGCTTGAAATAATTGATATCGTCATTGTAATGCTGCATATATGTCGCTAAAGTAGATTTATTCCTAGCACCCTCCTCCCGAACAGCCCTGTCTCTTTCATATATACTCCACCTGACATATGCCCTGAAGCTAGGTAGGTGTCCCTCTCTCACTCTTGCTTGTAAGGTTTCTTCCTGCATGCCTAGTTCAGCCCTGAGTTTATTGAACCTCTTCTGCCAAGAAGTATAATTCCTGTGGCTTGGCCAAGATGCTTCAAGTGCCTGCCTGCTAAAGCTAGTAGTATCCTTTTGCTGTAATTTGAACCACCATTCAACCTTCCTCTGGTCCAACCAGCTAGATAGAGGTCTAACACCAGCTTCTGCCCTCAATACCTCATGGAGGCGGTACTCCTGCCAGATGCCTGCTGCACTTTTGCACATGTTACCAAAACTTGCTTTAATTGTCGTGGTACTGTTATGTTGCTTCCCTCTCCCAAACCTGCTGCAGGTGTCCTTTGTGCTTGCCTATCTGCTGTACAAGGCTTTTATCAATCAGGAGATGACTAATCACGTCCTGGAGACTTATGTGCTGCAAGGGTTCGAAGATAAGGTCAAGGAGGTGGTGCCTTTTTTCAGTGGGGTAAGAAACTGAAGACGCTCTGAGCAAGCCCGCAGTTGCTTAAGCCCTGTTAAGTTGAGACTCTAGTGATGCATTCCTATATTCCTATAGTAGGCTGTGCAGCCGACATGAGCATCACAATGGGGTGCGTGTTAACTTAGTAGTGAAGGGGCCTGAACTCTGAGAAAAGATACTTTGGATGATGTAGAGCACTCTAGAGACTCGCGCTAAAAGTCGGCTTCACAACCCAGCAATGGGTCTTCTTTTAGGCCCGGCCATCTGTGGCAGTCCACGCTTGTAAATTGCTAGTTTTAGTTCACGTCAAAGCGCTGGCCTGACTTTTGTTTGTTTCTGCTTGCTAAGCTTCCAGATCTGGCCTGAGCTAGTTATTTCTGTAGAAGCTCATAGGGGTTGTTGCAAGGGCTGGGGAATGTTTGGGAGATCAATGCTGGCAGTAATTATTACACGCCCCATAGAGACGACAACTTCGGCTGCGGGGGCGACTCGAGCAGTCGGGAGCTCAACGAAAAGTGCAGATCTAGGCCCTGAACCCCTCTAGGCCCTGAACCCTGCAGTCCGGGTGATGCTTCTCACTTTAGTTCAACGCAAGCCGCGCCTTCAACGCGGTGAGCATGGGCGCGTGTTCAGACGATAGCTATTTTTGAACCTTTACCTCCCTAACTGAGTTCTTGCCCATTTTGGGTTTAGGGTTTAGGTTTCAGGGTAATCTTTTCGAACCTCTACATCCTTACCTAACTGACTTCTTGCCCATGTTGCTGTTTGCTGTAGACTGCTGTCCTGCTGGTGCTACTGTTTCTAGCGCTACTGCTGATTGCGCACAGTGCGTGGGTTGTCCTGCCGCTGTACTGCCTGTGCATGACCACATCTAAGGATGCCACTAAGGATGTCAAGAACTTCATGGAAGCACTCAAGAGGTGAGGGATAGGGCCTTGTAGCGCTCTACATTGTGTGCTGACAGAGACACTGTGTATGCTGTCTGGGATGAAGAGGAATGACAGGGTGCTGTCGGTCCCTCTCAAATGCAACCTGAGCCTTTGCAGTGCACCTAGGGTTTAACCCCTTAGAAACCCTAAACCCAAGGGCTGGACATTTTTATGGATGTGATGGGAGAGTCAAACTCATCATGATGTTGCATCAGTGATCCTAGTAGTGGGGACTACTTGGTTATGTACAGTGTGCTACTCCATTTCTCATCAGCTCAGTTACAGCAGCAGGATCATGCATATTGCTCTATTACGGGCCCTATCACTACAAGTTTTCTATCAAAACCCTACGCCCTAGTTCCTGAAACCCTGTTGCAACCCAAAACCCTAGGCACTCGTCTGTACCCTGTCTTGCAAATGACTTGCAAGTTTGAGTGCAGGACATACAAATGCCTTGCAGATGTCGACGAATATGCCTTAACTAGTGTAATCACTCAGGCTGCCCATACACCCCCTGTCGAAACCGTCCCTGCCCTTTCCCTCTGCTTTTTGACTCCACAGTGACGAGGCTGACCACGAGACGGCCCCTGCTTACCTAACCCGGGCACTGCATCAAAGATCAACCATGCAGCGCCTTGCAACAAGCTGGGAGGCAGGACAGGGACCTGCTCCTTGCCCTGAGGATGCAACAGTGGAGCTCATGGATGCCACCCCCCGCAGTGGTCCCAGAGTGTATAATGTGTGAGGGCCTATTAGCTCCGGATGTGCCAGAAGTCCGCTTTGGATAACACCATTGAGATGCAAGCAGCATACCAATGTTGGCGCCGGACAGGGACAGCTTTCAATGAAGATGCAACATTCAAGTGGATGGGTGTGAGCCTCATGGCTGTGGTGTTTTGGGACCGTTGGACCATGTGTCGAATTGAAAAGTTTGGTCGAAGAAGCAGATACAAGAGGGAATTGCACACTAACAAGCCTGGCATGGCTTAGAATTTTGATGTCTCTGGAGTATTCTTGTTTGGTGTATCGTGCTGACTGGGCCGACAGCATTCATGGGCATCAGGAGGACATAGCTGTCTCTGTGGTATCTGTTCCCCACAGGGAGAGCCAAAGTCTGGGGGCCTCAGCTGCATATTGCTCATCCTTATCCTTGCAGAACAGTACCTATGAGGGCTTGATCTTTTTCATTTGTTTGCATTCTCACCAGCAACCTGCGACGAAACCTGTGATTCAGTCTGTTCCGAGTCCAGATGCTTATGGGTTTTGTAGCAGGGTCCAGAATCGCACTTGCAGAGGCACGCATGTTACATGGCCATGCATGGAAAAGGAAATTGTTTGCAAGCAGCTCCAGAATAGCCAAAGTACCAGATTTCCATTCTCAGGTGTGTGCGAGGGTACCACAAATTGGTATGTTGATGTGGTTCTTTGAAGTTACTAGATCGGTTGGCAACACTGTTATCATGATTGGGCAGAAGCTCTGACATCATCCAGCACAGCAAGTTATTGTGGTCAAGCAGGGCATGGAGATTATCCAACACTCCCCCTTTGCTAGTACTAGGTAGCGGTAGTATGCAGATGTCTTGTCGCCTGTGCAAGTGAGATAGGCATTTCCTTTGTTTGGTCAGATTGAGAGGGAATGTTCACATAAAGTACATTAATACAACGGCAAGGAAGGTTTGGAGCCTTAGGCTGGGGCCTACGTTGGCTCCTTGTGGGTGGGTGCTGCCCACACTAGCGCCCCCTTTTAATCAATGGGGCTAAAATTCAGCAATTATAATCTTATTGTCAGCCGCGTGTTGTGCCGAGCTTATTGGATTGTTTCTGTGACGATACATCATTTTCTGGCGGCCAGGCTCATGGAGTAGTGTGCTTCAACCCTCACACAAGACTAATACCAGGAGGGGTGTTGTCTTTTGTTGCTTTGGAGGATCAAGGGGTTTTTCTATTTCAGATTTGGCCATGGTTCCACCAATTGGTGACGAGGCGGACTCACGAGCAGTCTGAACTGCCCTGGATGAAGAGACAGCAGGCCTTCAGTTTCGGCTATGTCCCTTTTGGAAAATCTTGATGCAGAAGGGTACTGCTATACTGCGCTGGAGCGGTGCCAGCAGGTTGCGATATAGCCACAGTATTGCTTGCTTGGTGAAGCCTTATGTTATGACATACTTCTGAGTTAACTGTGCAAGTCTAGTCTGCCAGAACCTACAGTATGTCTACAGGCCATGAACCTGAAGTTGTGAACGCTGTTTATCAAGTTCGTCTCTGTGAACGCAATGGTGCCAACGGATTGCTCACTGTCTGACCGGGCGGATGCACCGTCCGACCTCAGTAGTCATAAATCAGGTATAGTCACTCCTGCTTGCTCCCTGCTTACACGTCACTCAAGCGGGGGATCAACCCATATCAACCCAGTTAGACTGGAATTCAGATCCTCTCTGAGCTGCGGCACCTATGATAAGTCTGTCAGCATAGATGGACTGCCACACTGTCACCCATCGACCATCGGCAGAGTTAGGAAGGTGTGGCCGACCGCTCGGGAAAGGCACCTTTCGCGGTTTTTAGCTAAGCATTGTAAAGTTTTGGTGCAGCCAGATTAGAACATGAGCTCCTTTTATGAGGCTTTACTGCATGCCTGCCCTGGGGCCGCGCGGCGGCCCTTGGCTTGGCATCGCACGGAGCAGCGGTGTGGGAAGATAACTATCAAGCAAGAGCAGTGCCTGGACTATAAACACAGCGGGAGGCTTCTCTGATCTTTTAGCGGCAGATTACCAATCCCTTACTCCGACGCTGATCGGAATACAGTATGATACAACACTCTATCTTTATACGGCTGTCCTCACCGGTTGGCACTCCGGCGCCATGGCATCCGGCTCCACCAAGTCAAAGTGGCAGTGAAGCCCTGCGGTACCTCGGCATCTATATCGTACTGATCGAATCCTTCCTTGAGTACCGAAGGAAGGTGCCGTCAGCTGCCAAGCATCGCAGAGGACATCCGAGTAGTGTTTGTTCAGTCAGTTAGTCTTCTCATGCAGCAGAGCGCGACTCACTACTAAGTACCAGGAAGGAGCTCATGCTGCATGAAACATTCGCTTCTGACATATTACGCTAGCTTTCATGCCTCGTGTTGCTTGTCCTTGTTTCAAGGGGGCTTCCATGCAGCCAAGGAGTGCTGCTGGTGTGACCCAGCACGCTGCCGCTCCTGCTGTTGTTGCATTTGAGCGTGAGAAGTTTTCCAGTCGTGAGGGTTCACAGCAGATCACTGAGACCAGCAGCAGCACCCGCACAGGACCTGAGAGGTATAACTTCATATTAGCAGAAGAGCTCAAGCTGGAACTTCCACCCATTGGACAGGGCTCGCACGGCGTGGTACGAAATAGAAGGGGTGGGGGGATCAACTGTTGGGTTGAGGGGTTCAATAGGCCATGCAAATTGGGGTGTAAACTGAGGGTCATCAGGGGGGTCACTTACTAGGTGGAATTGTAGGTGGCAGGAAGTTCATTCCGTTGGTACTGTACCTAATGCAGCAAGCAGCGGTTGGCTGCAGTTCCTGAAGTAAACTTGACAGCTTGCGCTATTAGTATAGTTGAAGGTCATGCTATCACTATGGTAAAGACAGGGTATGCTGGCCCGCCACAACCAAACGTGGGCGTATGCCAAGGCAATAAAGTAGGGCACAGGTGAGTGAACTGTCGCATTCAATTAACTGTGTGTGAGACTTGTGTCAGTATACTTGATGTTTACGGCTATGTGGAAAGTTGTTTGCAAGGGTTGTGCAGGGGCATGAGCTTTCCCTTGCTGAACTCTCAACTGGCAACACTGAAACTGGGTGGGAACGGAATTGGAACAGAATGCAAACAACCCCTATTCACCCCATATTCCAACATATATTCCGCGATGGAAAAGTGTTCTTATTGTGTTATGCTACCGTTTGTATAATGTTAGCAAGGGCTGACTGGGCACTACCGGTAGACTGTCGTAAGAAACCGACAATCCCATTGTACTAGCGGTACAATGCATATGATGTGAGCAAAACAGCTTTTTCCTACGGCGGTTGGGAATAGTCCTATTCATACACACTGTAAGCAGCCTGCCAAGTGATGGCCTCAGCATAGGCTGTTGCCAACTTTGCATTGAGTAGTAGCTACAGCTGTAGATTGGTTGTAGTGCCAGCATTGAGGTTGAGTTGCAGCGGGCATTGGTGGCAGCAGTAGTTTGCTGTAGTTTCCAGACTGGTGAGGGAGGTGCTGTGTCAGGAGGTTATCTAGTACGACAGCGCACGTGGTTCACCAGGAGTTGGCTGCACACCATTAGCATCCTGGTTGATCTGCTTTACCCGCTAGCTGATTTTGAAGTTACCATGTTGCGTTGGCAGGTGTACCGTGGCAAGTGGAACTACACAGATGTTGCTGCCAAAGAGTATTTCAATGTGGTGGCCATGAATGACAAGGCAGCCAACCAGCAGCAGATTGAGATGGGAAACAAGATGGCACTAGTGGGTAGGGCTGTTTTGAATAATGCGCTATGCTCCTCTATGGCTGGCCCTTAACTAAAGCAGGGCATGATCCATTACTGGTTTGAACATTGCAAGCACTGAACACACGGCAACAACGCCATAGCTGCTGATGAATGGGGGCCATACGACATGTACTCATGACCAGCAGCACAGGTGCGCAGTTTTAAACGGAAGTTCTATTGAGACAAGGTGTATTGATTGCTAGTTGTAGCCGCCTAAACAGCTCAGGAAGTTCGGTTGCACTTGACTCCATCATTGGAGGTTGATGCATGAGCTGCTGATGTGATGTCCATGGTCCATATAAATATTCTGCTACCATTAGGATTCCTTTGACCTAGCTGCTGGACCTCCTAATCTCCCATGCATATATACGTTGTTGAAGCCTGCCTCCGACATGTAGTTTGTTCCATCTCGCTGCATTATGTGGCAGGTGCAGGGTCTATGGCACTTCTTGCTATGGCATACATTGAAATGCTGCTGATAACAACTGTAAGAATTCTGCTTCAGTTGATATCCCCTTTTAAAAGCAATTTCTGCAGCATCGAGCCATCTGACTGCTAGGACGCAGGGCAAAAGCACCTGTATGGCAGGTGGCGACGCATATATGGGGAGAGAGAGAGATCTACGCGAGGAGACCGTGTATTGTTCTCCAGCGTGGGATGGGTGTATGACGCATGTGGAATATGCATAAATGCTGCAGTAGCAGAAGTACCTAGGGACCATATGCCAAGCGACACGGACATGTGCTGGAGAGGTGACATGACGCAAGGTGCATAGAATGCGAAGCTCACGGATATGTACATCCCAACAGCATCCATTTGTCAGCTCCTATGTCGCCGTTGAGCCCGCTCTTTCGCAGCTCTTTCGCAGTTCAGCCATGTCCTTCGCCAGGCGGTCTCCGGTCCAATTTTCTTCACGGCTGCTTATATCATGAGGACCAACACGTGCAGAGGGATTACCATAGGCCTTCAGGTAGCTGCGATGTGGCTGGGGCTGCTGAATGCAGCGAGTTCAGCAGAGTTCGTCCATGCTCCTGGGCGACAAGACGACGGCATCGCTTTTGCGACGACTTTTTGCAACATTAGGGGTAATGTGTGCAGGCAAAGCTTCAGACACGCGCTACATGCGCAGATGGGCCTGGGGCTGGTGCATCAAAGGAGTTTTCAGGCGTTCTGGACCTGGCGCCACGGAACATCGTCGATGTTGGGGCCCACAGGCCCTTTGCGAAGCGGCTTTTTTGCATATGCATAGGCGCCAGCTGGGGCCACCCGCATATGTGCGTCCGGAGCCTCAACAAGCAGGCAATCGGATCTGCTGGGGCATGCTCCCAATCGCAGGCGGTTTTGGAAGACGAACCGGCGGAAAAATGACTAAGTTACCGAGACCCTTCTGGCCAAATTCCGGTTGGAATTTGACTTACCGCTAAGGTCCGGCCCTAAGGGCCAGCCAATAACCAGCCAACCTAAAGGAACTACAGGTATTCGAGATCGTTATGTCATAATGCCCTTATCATCAATACCCTTATGCTCCCTCTCTTGTACTTGAGAGGGTTACCTTATGATGCCATTCTTTCTCTAATCTTTCTCTCTTCACAGGAAGAGATGATGAAGGAGGTGGCCATCATGATGCAGATCACCAATCATCCCAACATGGTGCGCTTCTGTGGGGTGGTGGTGGACCATGCTCCCCCGCTGCTGGTCACGGAGTACTACCAGTATGGCACTTTGTTTAATCTACTTGGCAAGGCACGCAAGCAGGTGGAGGCTCACAACGCAAAGGTGAGCAGGCGGGTTAGGGTCTAGGGTTTAGGGCAGCCACAGCGCTAAGGCAAGCATGCATCTTAAAGCTCAGGGTTTAGTGCAGCCACTCCGCTAAGGCAAGCAGGCGGGTCAGAATCTAGGATTTTGGAGACCCACAGCGCTAAGGCAAGCATGCCTGTTAGAGTGGCTGCTGGCACCCCGTTAAGCCTTGAAGCATGCCCTCAATTTCCTCCCTTACCTTTTCCTCTGCTGCAGGCGCCTCATGCTGACTACCTGACCTGGAAGAGGCGGCTGGAGATGTTGAGGGACTTGGCAGAAGGAATGACATTCCTGCATAACAGGTGGAAGGGAAGACAAGGGGTGTAGTATTCCTACATTTCATGATACGCCATAACCAGATATGCCATATGCGCGGCACCTCAAGCTGTTACTACTATAAATAGCCAGGTGGAACAACGGGTCTACACGCCAGCACATGGTAAAGCATGCTATGATTACTGGTTGTGTAAACTTGTCACAAACTTGTGATGATGATCACTGACCATGGTGGATTGGTACCCTTTAAAAGTAAAGAGGTCTTCATTAGAGACCGATGGAGAAGATCCGTGCAAATTACCGTGTTTAGTCATCGGGTCATACTGGCTTAGCTGGGCTTTTGCAGCATATACCCCGATCTTGGCGAAGATAGTTGAGACTTACAGGCAAAAATTCCTCAACCTCACTTGTGTGCCTTATCTCTCTGGCATTGCAGGCAGCGGTTGCATGGTGACTTGAGGTCCCCCAACTTGTTTGTGGGGTCAGATGGAAAGGTCAAGATTGGTGACTTTGCGTTCTGCATGGAGTTGCCTCAGGGGGAAAGGACGGTCAAGGTGGATAAGGTCACGCACCCTAGCTGGACAACACCTGAGGTGAGTGGGCAAAGCTGGTAACCTGGCTGGGGTCCAGCGTGGTTTATGACGGTTTAGGGTCTAGGATGGTGCGTGCTCTGCTGCATGGGATCAATAGCAAGTTGCCAATAGCAGGCTGCCGATCTCTCGTGGACTGCTCTATGGTAAGGCTGTCTGCCACCGCACTGTAGCTAGTCTGGACTGCCTCTTAGCAAGGTGGTGAGTGCCAGGTAGCTCCATGTGATTAGACCTTAACATCGGCACCAAGCTGAGGAAGCAGGGCACTTATTGTACTTGTCAAACTGAGACGAGATGCTGCAGGTCTTTTGTGTAAGCAACTAGGCTGTTATCTTGTCATCCTGCAAAGAGCCCTCTTGCAAACCCGTGGCCGTCCGGTTCAGCCCTCACCCCCTGTGTCTTTCCTCAGGTGTTTTTGGAGGGCATGTTGAGCAAGGCCAGTGACGTGTACTCCTTCAGCATTGTGATGTATGAGGTGCTGACCTGGCGCATACCATATGAGGATGAGCACAACAGGGGGCAGCAGCTGGGGGCCATATTGAGCAACAGCAAGAGACCAGCCATACCCTCTGATGAGGAGCTGTATGGGGGAGCACCACCACCTAAGTATAAGGAACTCATGGAGGTGAGGGGGGTGATGTAAAGTATTAGTCACGTAAAAACTGTCTTATTGTTTTTATGTTGCAAATGTGACGTGTGGCTTAAGTGCGTCACCTGTACGAGCGGCCATGGGGTTGTGCGACTCTAATTATCAGAGGTGGCGTATGCTGCACGGTCTCTCAACACCTTTTGGCATTTGGACGGTTCTTTGTTAGTTTTATTGTCGAATGTATTGAACAGATAGGCCATTGCCGCACTAGGCCCATAGGTCCTGCACCTCAAGCTGTCCAGAAAGGCATTTCAGTGGAAGGGAGAACTCCAGTACTGGGTGAAGTAAGAGAGGATAATGTTTGGATCTGTATTATCTCATGCGGAGCTGCTCATCCAATCTTTCTGGGCAGCATGCATTCTGTGAGTGAGTCCATTTTGTTTTTAAGTGGGGTCTCCAAGTGGCTGTGGTCCTGCTTGCCTGTGTTATGCTCAGTGCTTGCCAAATGGGACAGTGCTGGTTCTTTCAGTACATGCTGACAGAGCCCATGATCTATTCATGATGATGCCTACCTACTGAGTGTTTGCTGCTTTGTCTATAATGCTCCATCAAAGCCATGTTATCAAGGGGGTAGTGGTGTTATCATGTGCGCCTTGTCCTATGCTGCCAGCATTTGGCATATGTGCTGAAGAATCAGCCCTCTAAACTGACCACAGAAGGCACTCCCCAGTTCACCACCTTACCTAGGCCCTAGGACCTAGAAACCAAGAGCACAGAATGCCAGTGATGTAGTCACGGCTCGATTCCTTCTGTTATAGGACTGCTGGAACCCAGACCCTGCCAAGCGCCCAGCCTTTGAAGTCATCTCCCAGCGTCTGCGCACCATCCTGCTCTGGGAGAGGGCACGCATAAAGGCACGCAACAAGGCCGATGCAGATGCAACGTGCATCATTCAAGGGAGTGCGGTTAGCTAGATGCAACGTGCATCATTCAAGGGAGTGCGGTTAGCTAGATGCAACGTGCATCATTCAAGGGAGTGCGGTTAGCTAGATGCAACGTGCATCATTCAAGGGAGTGCGGTTAGCCAGATGCAACGTGCATCATTCAAGGGAGTGCGGTTAGCCAGATGCAACGTGCATCATTCAAGGGAGTGCGGTTAGCCAGATGCAACGTGCATCATTCAAGGGAGTGCGGTTAGCCAGATGCAACGTGCATCATTCAAGGGAGTGCGGTTAGCCAGATGCAACGTGCATCATTCAAGGGAGTGCGGTTAGCCAGATGCAACGTGCATCATTCAAGGGAGTGCGGTTAGCCAGATGCAACGTGCATCATTCAAGGGAGTGCGGTTAGCCAGATGCAACGTGCATCATTCAAGGGAGTGCGGTTAGCCAGATGCAACGTGCATCATTCAAGGGAGTGCGGTTAGCCAGATGCAACGTGCATCATTCAAGGGAGTGCGGTTAGCCAGATGCAACGTGCATCATTCAAGGGAGTGCGGTTAGCCAGATGCAACGTGCATCATTCAAGGGAGTGCGGTTAGCCAGATGCAACGTGCATCATTCAAGGGAGTGCGGTTAGCCAGATAGGCATGACCTCTTCAACAATGTCATGCATCAGCAGCACTCCACCTTAGCTTGATTTCCGGCCTCATCTTTCCTTCTCCGTTTGTGTTGGATATATCAAGCAAGGCTAAGGCAGCATCTCGGGGGTGCTGGCTGCTGCTGGTAGCACATACAGCAGAGATTCTCCCTGAACCAGTTAGCAACTGTGGCAGCAGTAGCAGCAATGGCAGTAGCACTAGATAGGGGGCAGTGCTCTATCTCATGGCTTGGGATTAGTAGGGAGATTCGCAACCGAATGTCAAGCAGCTGGGGCTGTCCTTGACCAAGCTGGGCTGACCACGCTACCATCCTGGGAGAGTGTGGCAAGGGGTGACCCGGGTGGAGCTGTAAGGAAGTGTGATGGCAGGGGGACTGGGGGTGGGAACAGCAGCAGCAAGATCAAGTAGTTGCAGCATCAAAAGCAGGGGGGGCAAGCAGGAGTCGGTGCCTGTGCTGCTACTATACGACGAGGCTTTTCAGGCTTTACGGTTGCCCACTGCGACTAATCATCATGACTTTGTGCGTAAAAGGCAAGGGAGTCAATAGTGGAGGTCATCCTTGATCTTGGCTTGTTGGATATCGCCATCCAGGGTATTGCAGAACCCCACTTGTGCGTCACATTGTGGCAGAGGGGCCGATAACATAGGGGATTTGCAAGACGTGTGCTGCTGTGTTATTAGTGAGCCTTCTGAGGAAAAGCCTGATTTCAGCAGGCACTTTGATGAATAGTACCCTGTCGGACCCATTCTCTTCAGATGGGGACGCGGTTCGAGCTAGGGCGTATCGCCGTACTATGTTCACTCTGATGAGTTCAGTGCTGTGAGATAGTTATATGTCATCTGAGTTGAAGTTGAGATTGTAGTCCTTCCATGCTCTGGTGGTTTCTGTCGAATCATGTGCTGAGAGTGGTGGATTTGGTCCTTTGAGCCTTCATTGACTCAAACGAGTGCCCTCTTGCTTGGGCTAGTTGGAGTTCAACTTATTGAGTAATCTGGTAACTTAGCAGGACCGTTTCAGGAGCTGCATTGCTGCTGCAGCGTAGGAAGATGTTCTGCTCTACACAACTGGTGGAGGCTTGGCTGTTTACGTACTGTACCGGTGGTTGCAGTGGGTCTGCCCAGTGTGGTAAAATGATGATGCTTAATCTGCGGTTCATGCCCCCGCTGAGTGCTCGAAAGGTCCGCCCAACATGCCCGACAATATGCGGCCCTGCCGTCCCTGAGCCTTCTTGCTGCTTCAATACTCAATGGTGCCAGCCTATCAGCTTCCTGTGCATGTTGAATGTATGTGGGTGTGATGATCGATGCCACTGCTGGCATGATCGCTAACCTTGCTGCTGCTCGCCATCGACTCCCTTCCTGCTGCTGCTCCTCCTGCTACTTAGGCTGCTGCTGCTGCTGCCCCTGCCGCCCACTAGTCTGCAACTTATACGGATCTCTTGATCTGCTGCTATTGTTGCTGCTAGTGTCCATCCATCCAGTGTCACAGCTGAGCAGCTCGCAAACGCTGCTGCTGCTACTTGCATGACACGTGCTTCTCCTGCTTCTGGGCCCTTCTTTTCCCACCTTCCTCACTGGAAGTGGTGCTGCTTCTGTACTGTTCTCTGTTGCTTCTGCTGCGACTGCTGCTGGATGAGGTCCTGCTGCTGCTGCTGCTGCTGCAAGGTCTATGATTTCGTTCCTAGCTGGGCCCCTATACTCCCTTGCTGAGGTTGCCAGCTTGTTTATGCAGTTCAGGTTTGCTGGCAGCGGTGTTACAACTTGCTGCTCCTGCTCAGTACAGGGTCAAAATCCTCTCCGTGCTGCTCTTGCCTGCCGCGGCTTTGACTGTTTGCTTTGTGGCAGAGGACTCAGCATTGAATATAAGGGACTATCTATATGCTAGGTAAGGGCCTACCAGTGGATTTGCATTTGGGCCAGGCGCTTGAAGGTCCTAGGTTGATTTTGGCTCAGTCTTCTACAACCTGAGGAACTACACTATTAATTTGTAACTGAAGAGTGGCCGAAGAGCCGATTTACTAGTAGACGGTTTAACTAGGGGTTCAAATGGCTTACTTAATTGTAGAACAACCGAAAGCCTTCCTTAGGGCTTTAGTGTAGGCCTGTCTTGCACACTCTGTTATAGTTACAGCAGGAAGGTAACCATTTGGACTGAGCAGTGCCTCCGACCATCATCACAATGCCGCTGTCGACGAACAGATACTCGCACAGGGGCAGCTTTTGTTCCCAGTCCTCAGCGGCGAGGGAAAAAACGTAACGGAAGACAGTACAGCCAGCTTTGGCCAGCTCGGTGTGAGAGTGTCCGCGGCCGGCGCCGCCTTGGCAAGTGCAGGACCAATCCAAAGTGCCAGTAAAGCGTCGCCGCACCTCAGAAATGGGGCTTGTGCCAGTTTAAAACGTATAAATAGGCTCTCTTGGCATGATTACCTGTCAAGCTGGTACGTTGGCGCAGAGGACGTTCTTTGTCCTGAACCATGCATTGGGAGCAACAGCAGTGATCGCACAGTTCGGGGTCCCAGGAGCAACACCGTGGATCTTCTGCTGAGTCGTACAGAGAAAAACATCCCTGTAGGTTTGAAGTGTTACTTCTCCAAACCGCCGCGGTGTGCTCAGTTGTTACAGTTACGCAGACTACCGGCATCCCCAGCTGAGCCATGGCACCGGCCCAAGCAGCAGGGTTGTATGAAGACCCCCTCTGGTGGATCGAGCCTGTTATCTTCGCCTTCTTCCTGGTTGTCTCCATACTGTTCGAGCTGGCCCTACATGCCCTCGAGCACCGCCTGAAGCACAAGGGAAGGAATGGCCTCCTAGCCTTCGTCCAAGGGTTGAAGACCGAGGTCCTGCTCTTCGGGTTGTTGTCCCTCCTACTATCCGAAATACAGCCATACTTGTCCATGATATGCGTGACCGTAAGCGATGCAAGCGCAACCGAGGGGGCCCATGCACCAAGCAATGGTACCGAGGGCTATCATGACGCAGCAGCAGCCAACACTACCATGGCTGAGCATGGAAGGCGCCTTTTGGCAGAGTCTGCGCCAAGCACGTGCAAAGATGGAAAGGTGCAGCTGATCCCTTACGAGACCGCCCACAAGATCCACGTGCTGATCTTCATGATTGCAGTGAGCCACATCTTCATGGCCCTGCTCAGCCTGGGCCTCTGCCTGCTAAAGGTAAGTCAATTGTCTGCAGTTGGTAACTAACACTCGCATTCACAGCATCAAGCGCATGTTGCCCTCTTGCAGCCTTCCCTAGTTCCACTGACATTTTTGTTGATCCTTCTTGCAGTTGAGGAGGTGGAAGAAGTGGGCTGATGCCCCCAAGGATGCCATGGAACCCATGAGCGATAAGTAAGTGACTGGATAGCATCTTTGCAACAACAGTCTCACCCCTTTATAGGGTACATCCGCTCTAATGATACCCTATCTCCTACAAAGCCTTCTTCTTTCTTCATGCATTGGGCTGAACACTACTTAGCTGCTTGGCACTGTACATCAATAGTCCATGCAAATCCCGCTTGTCTGTTCCAGCGCCTGATCCTTGTGCTTGTTGTGAACTGCAGGGTTCTGCGTGGCCTTGGTTCCAGCCGTTGCACCCACTGGTTTTTCAGGCAATACATCATGGGGGTCAACAAGGCGGTCTTCCTGGGGGTCAGGAGGTTCTTCCTGGAGCAGGTGAATGGACATGGGAGGGGGAGGCTAGGGCAGGTGTTAGCGCTTTGAAATCAGCTGAAGCAGGTGACACTGGGGTTGAGACTTAGCCAATGCTTTGTTGTAAAGCAGGTAACATTGACTAGAGCTGCACATATGACATGTAAGTCAGACAGACATATTGCTCCAGGCAGGGCAGGTGTAGTGAATTCGCCCTAAGCCCGGGAGGGCTTAGGCAGGTTATAAGCTAGGCCTGTGAGGGCTTAGGCAGGTTCTAAGCTAAGCCTGTGAGGGCTTAAGCTGGGTATAACATCAAGGCTAAAGCCATAAAGGCTTAGGTGGGTTGAAGCTAAGCCGTGCAAGGCCGGAGGGCCAGGACTTAGGCTGAGACCCTGAGATACCATGTATGGTATGTATATCATACTGTTAGGTCTGCACCTTACCATGTAAGTGCAGCATTGACACGTCAGGCTTAAAGGACAGTTGCAAGGGGCAACTGGCGCACTGCTTATAAAGGGAAACTGCCAAGACATTGGCAGGAGACTGTGAACACAGCAGGTCAACCTACAGTCAACCTACAGTCAACCTGGTGGCAGAACCTCCAGGGTTCAGGAGGACTTCGTTGCATTCATAGACCAGAGGCAGCCAAGGGTGGCTAACTAGACACTTTGGGATTGTACTATTCCTGTCAGGGTTAGATAGTATGTTTGGCCCTGAGTTGGTCACAGTGACATATTTGGGTCGAGTAGCATGAACTCACGTTACGTTATTGTTTGGCCTTGAGTTGGCCTGAGTGTACCGCCATAGTGTTGAGTGTACCTGCCAGTCTCGGAGCCACTTGCACTTTATCAAGTGGTAAGGTATCAAGTGTCAAGGGCTGTCACAACCCTTTGCCTCATTTCGGGCTTTCACCAACCCTATAAATAGGGCTGAGTTGAAGGACTCTTCACTCTTCTTCATACACTCTAGCTCTTCCTTAGAGGCTTGGGCATTGCATATTGATTTGTTGCTTATAGCAGCTGGCTTACGGGCTATACAGATTCATCTGTATATGGGCCAGCTAGCGTTGTGTTTTGTTGCATTGCATAGATGCATGCTTGCACGGACCCCACCTATCGGATTCCTATGGCATTACTTGTGGCAGTGCGCACCAGCATGACTTGTAACATTATGGAAGATCATTGGGATAAACGCGCTACTCTACAGCGAACCTCCGCTCTATAGGTCGGACCGTTTCCGCACGGGCTGTGTTACAGATGACATGCACAGGCAGCAGGGACAACCGAGGGGTAAACAAGCTGTCTGGACAGCCCGGGGCCTGACCGGATAAAGCATAGGACGGAGATTGCGGCACCTGGTTTCGGAGCTTTGAAGATTTGCGATAATGTGTTAAGGTGTAGCTTGCGACTGTTCGACAGACATCGCATGGATACAACTGCAACTATTGAGAATTGAAGATACGTACAAGAGCATGACTGTCATATGTCGAGTTCTCATGCTTCTATGTATCAGAGCAGAAGCAAGCATATGCGACGATAAAAGGAAAGTCGGGCTGACACGCACTGCGAGATATGGCTATGGCGATGCGACTACTGCAGCCTCCTAACTTTACATGGAAGGACAGCATATCACGGAGGAAAGGGTAATATACTTTATATCCATGACAGCGAGCCCATATGTATACAGTTGAGAGCTCGAAGAGAAGACGTGCTTTGTGTGACATGATTGATGGTCACTCGACCCGGGCAGTACAAGTGACAAGAGCGTAAACCTTGGAACCTTGGACTACAACGCACGTTCGCGGCCTTCCAAGAAGATGACCGACGACCGGCCAACATTAGCAATGGTTCCAGGGCGAGCGACAACAGCAGTATCATCTGATTAGAGAACCCGTGAACATTGCTGAGTGGACAGTATATACTTGATAATCTGAATTACATGACTGCATCTTTGAAGGCGACAGCAGTTTTCATCCCAGCCAATTTGTGCATTTGTTTTGACTAAGTTGTTGTTGTTTACAATACCTTAGCAGCAGCAAAGGCTGCAACCACGGATGACATGACATGACCTAGTTACTTAACAACTGAGATTGTGCACTCAGTTCAGATTATGGATTGACAGAATGGACTATGACAGTTTGTATCGCATTGCACAATACTGGATATGTCAGGTTGGCATTGTTTGCTTGAGAAATTTGCAGAAAATTTTCACTTTTGCAAGGAGTAATAAGCACATAGCACATGCGGATGACTCAAGGTAGATTGCTTGTACGAGTTCAGACGTGCATAGTGGATCTTCATAATCGGATGCACGGACTGAGAGGAGCAACGCACTTCTTGAACGCCAAGCTCTACTGATAGTAAGCAGTACCTACTTATCTGCCTATGTGGGGGCAGGCACCTGTGAGCTGAATCATCCAAGAGTGTTTATGGGATTATGTCTCCTTGGCCTATGGGATAAACGGATCAAATACACATGTTGTTTGTTTGCATCAGATGAGTCACATACAATCAGTATGATGGTATGGTTGGCACTAACCTGCTTACATGACTTTTACATGACTTATCCCATTGGACAGTATGGTTTATACCATGAACTTCATTACAGTCTGCCACTATGGGGGAATTACAGTTTGACTTACGTAAGTGGAGTTACACAAAAGGTGAATCTTGACTAGGATGATGTCAGAAGTTGACACCTACCGGCAGAGATTAATGGGTACTATGGGCAGAATGTCCAGAATATCTTACCAGTATCATGTTTGTTGGGCACTGGACCCAGGATTACAAGATATGTTTCGACAGCAGCCAAGAGACTTGGAAGTGTGCTGCTGGGAGATTACATGGCCCGCATGTTGGATCAGTGACTAATCACCAACGGGTGTGCCTTGGTACAGGCCACGACAAGGTGACATCAAGTTCAGGGATACACACAGTATAGTAGCTTGCTTTGAGTGGCACTGCCCCATTGCAGCTATTATACGGGTTTGTGTGGGGTTTTCTTTTGTTTACTAGGCCCTACCAAGCTTAGTAAGCGGACGTGATGTTGCAGCTACTACATACATGTCATTTGGTAGAATGACCTGGAGCAACATCATGACTTGTCATGCAGGAGCGCAGGGTACTCTAAACTTTAGGACACCTGCAGTACAGGCCGTAATCTTGGTATGGGACAAGATTATATATGACCTGCCAGGGATACAAGTTCCTGAGTCTTACTGAAATGTGCCATCCAAGCGCTAATGTGTACGATGATCACATAGAGGGGAGTTACCGTCCCTCTGGCATGACAGGTACAGCGTATGGAGTTATTTCTGTACGTTACTTCAGGTTTTTTTTTGTTTCATTCCCCATGGCAGAACTGACAAGGTTGCATTATGATTATACTTTTGCCTACGCACCTAGCTGAAATATTAGTTGATTTTCCACATCATCAGTGGTTTGCGCATGTCATCATTACAGAGTTGTCATCATTTGACCTAATCATGCCTGCATTAATTGTTTTCATACCTTTGGGCCAGTAATGCTTGGGATGAGCATCGAGGACGATGCTCCCGGTGAGGAGGGCAGAGTGTAGTGAATTCGCCCTAAGCCCGGGAGGGCTTAGGCAGGTTATAAGCTAGGCCTGTGAGGGCTTAGGCAGGTTCTAAGCTAAGCCTGTGAGGGCTTAAGCTGGGTATAACATCAAGGCTAAAGCCATAAAGGCTTAGGTGGGTTGAAGCTAAGCCGTGCAAGGCCGGAGGGCCAGGACTTAGGCTGAGACCCTGAGATACCATGTATGGTATGTATATCATACTGTTAGGCCTGCACCTTACCATGTAAGTGCAGCATTGACACGTCAGGCTTAAAGGACAGTTGCAAGGGGCAACTGGCGCACTGCTTATAAAAGGAAACTGCCAAGACATTGGCAGGAGACTGTGAACACAGCAGGTCAACCTACAGTCAACCTACAGTCAACCTGCTGGCAGAACCTCCAGGGTTCAGGAGGACTTCGTTGCATTCATAGACCAGAGGCAGCCAAGGGTGGCTAACTAGACACTTTGGGATTGTACTATTCCTGTCAGGGTTAGATAGTATGTTTGGCCCTGAGTTGGTCACAGTGACATATTTGGGTCGAGTAGCATGAACTCACGTTACGTTATTGTTTGGCCTTGAGTTGGCCTGAGTGTACCGCCATAGTGTTGAGTGTACCTGCCAGTCTCGGAGCCACTTGCACTTTATCAAGTGGTAAGGTATCAAGTGTCAAGGGCTGTCACAACCCTTTGCCTCATTTCGGGCTTTCACCAACCCTATAAATAGGGCTGAGTTGAAGGACTCTTCACTCTTCTTCATACACTCTAGCTCTTCCTTAGAGGCTTGGGCATTGCATATTGATTTGTTGCTTATAGCAGCTGGCTTACGGGCTATACAGATTCATCTGTATATGGGCCAGCTAGCGTTGTGTTTTGTTGCATTGCATAGATGCATGCTTGCACGGACCCCACCTATCGGGTTCCTATGGCATTACTTGTGGCAGTGCGCACCAGCATGACTTGTAACATTATGGAAGATCATTGGGATAAACGCGCTACTCTACAGCGAACCTCCGCTCTATAGGTCGGACCGTTTCCGCACGGGCTGTGTTACAGATGACATGCACAGGCAGCAGGGACAACCGAGTGGTAAGCAAGCTGTCTGGACAGCCCGGGGCCTGACCGGATAAAGCATAGGACGGAGATCGCGGCAGCAGGGTCACCATCATGTGCTCATACGAGGGACTTCTTGCAGTGCAGTTGCAGCAAGCAGCAAGCAGCAAGCGAGCAGCTGAAATGACTTAATCGCAACGTCTTTTATGGCTTCTGCTTCCCTACCTGAGAGCAGTTAGTACTACAATTATTTTGAATCGGCTGCCTAGTGACTAACACTAAAAGACCTGATCCAAGATTAGATAGCAAGTGACTTGAAGCATATAAGCGCTATCAAGTAGTCACCACACTCTGACTTGAGCACAGCCGGTGATGAAGATGCTTGGCCACAAGACGCACATACACATTAACTGTTACATTTGATGATTTGCCATACCAGAAAGTGCCATAGGCCCCACACCTCGCGCACAAAAGAGCTTCAAACTGACCGTGTCGGATGTTACCTTTCTCTTTGCGCAGCTGGTATCCGTTGCTAACCTGGACGAGCTGTTCAACTTCCCCTTCTACAACTTCCTGGTGTTTTCCACTGAGCATCGCATGGCACACCTGGTGTCACTGGACTGGTTTGTGTGGCCGTATGCCATCATCATTTTGGTGCTACCACCCACTTGGCAGAAACCAGGCTTGTATGCAATGACTGGGGTGTCCTGGATCATCCTTATGACATGTGGAGCAAAGATGCAGTCATCAGTGGTGCACCTGGCTGCAAGGTATGATGGGATTGGGGCTCAAAGTAGGGATTTAGGGCGCAGGGCTCAAAATCGAGGGTTTACGGTTTAGGGTTTAGGGACCATGGTTTAGCATCACTGTGTTACGATGTTGCGTATACACCATAACCTCTTGACATCGCACTGCTTGCAGAAACGGCTGGCTGTTACCACTGCTGTATGATTGATTCTACAGCAATCCACTCAGTTCTGCATGGCCTCACGTTCCTCTTGGTTTTGTTCCTTGATGCTGCAGGGCACACTACCAGTTCATTGCTCCTGATAGTCTTCAAGATGATGTGACCTCTGGCACCAAGGATACACAAGCCCGCATTGGGTGAGCAGGGGAAATGAGGGGACGTGGGATCAGGCCTGGGTTAAGGTTTTGGCTGAAACTATGCATTGACATGGCTTGCAACACAATTGAGAAGACTGGGTGGGTCGATAAGTTTGAAACCTTTGGTCGGGAGGCCTTCCGAGCTGTGAGTGGCTGGGGCAAGTGTCCAGTAAAAGATCCTGAGATCCAAGAGCAAGGGCATCTCGGCACTTGCAGCAGCTAAGGTGGCTTGGAAGCAATGGAGTCCGTCAGCAAGGATACAGTAATCAGCCATTCCTTTTGTGTTCTTGATCCACTGCACAATCATGGTGCAGGAATAGTGGAACAAATGTAAACAAACAGAAAACAGTAGTTTAGGTTTGATTTTTAGGGTTGCTATGTGAAACATATTCTGTAACAAGCACTACCAGATGGACCCATGGTGACTAACACAGTCTCCATTCATGTCTCCCCATGATCTCAGTGGTCCTCCGCAGCAGCAGCAGGTGGTCCGTAAAGATCAGAGCCTGAAGCACCGTGTGAAGCGTGTGCAGACCACCAAGAACCTCTTCTGGTTCAGCAAGCCAACTGTGTTTATCATGTTGTACAAGATGGCATACTTCCAGGTAGGGAGGGAGGGCTCACAGGGCTTACTGGCGGGGGGTTGGGGTCTTACCCATGGTGGGGGGGGGGATGGGAAGGGCACTGCTAGGGTGCGGGTCGGGTTTTTCTGGAACACACCTGCTTTTCATAATGTGGGCTTCACTGCAATCGTCAGGGGTGCTTTGGAAAGCGGCTTCATGGCAAAGCAAAGCAGCATGTCACGAGTGCTATCAATTTACAACCATGGATTGGAGTATGCAGTTTATTGGTCACAGTTAACATAGGTTCAACCCCAATCCTGAGACACAGTAGAAGCCACTGTATGTAAAACTGGTCAGTAAGCTCTCCCTGCCATTGATCATTAAAATTTGTAGCACTGCAGAGGATTTAGCCCGTCCATTTTGGAGTCTGATAGTATATTGATTTGGAAGCAAAGGTAGAGCCATAGAGAATGAGTTACAATCAGCAATTAAGGCAGACAATGCTTAGTATACTGAACGTGCCGTGCAAGGGGCCGATGGTACAATGAATCACCAACTGGTACAATTCTTCCTCGTCTGTCACAGCATTAAAAAAGGAAGCAGTTGCAGGTCACTGGCACCACAGTGGCCTCAGTCAGGGTTACTGAGGGTTCCTATTCTCCTTGGCCCTTGCTGCCTGGCTGTGCTGCTGCAGGTATCCTTTGCCCTTGCGTATCTGCTGTACAAAGCTGAGCTTGATAGGGAGAACACAGCTGTGGTCCTGGAGACAGATGTAATGGAGGGAGTGTCAACTGCCATTACGGAGGTGGTGCCTTACTTCACTGGGGTAAGAAACCGATGAAGCTCTGAGCAAGCCCACATCTAGCACTGTTACGTTTAAAAATAGTCATGCTGCATTCTGTCTATGCAGCTGAGCTGGTGCACGTTTAATCGCAACAGGTCTAGGGTTTCAAGGTAGTTTAACCTAGACCCTGAAACCCTTTAAAACTAAACCCTAAACCCTAAAACCCTAAACCCTAAGTTTAATGGCAACAGGTATGCCGCAGGGCAGGATGTAGGTGCAATCGTTTGGTCATGCAGGGAGACAATGACCGTTGTCAGAAGATGAAGACCTTCAAAGTGTTTATGGTGTAGATCACACCTTAAACTAGCAGACCGTCAGCTCCTTAGAGGGGACAAGTGCAGACTGCAGGGTCACTGTTAATGAAGCTGTTTGGAAAATGTTTAAGGAGTCAGTGCTAGCCCTAGCACTTTTAAAACCTAGCCTTTAGCCCATCCCTGACTGACTTCGGTTTTTGTCCCATGTTGCTTCCCCCACAGACTGTTGCTCTGGTGGTGCTGCTGTGCTTTGTGCTGCTGCTGATAGCCCACAGTGCGTGGGTTGTCCTGCCGCTGTATTGCCTGTGCATGACCACATCTAAGGATGCTACTAAGGACGTCAAAAAGTTCATGGAAGCACTCAAAAGGTGAGGGTAAGGGTTATATCTTAAATGCAAATCCAAAATCTTGTATATTGACATTTTGAATGCTGCCTGGAGCGATATCCGGGGTGTTGGCCCTCTCAGCTAGCTGCAGCATGAGCCAGCATTGTGAAGCTAGGGTTTAAATGGCAGTTTCAAGGGTCTGACAGGAAGAGACAGCATCATCATGGTGATGCAGCAGCACTAGTCGAAGTACTGGTGCTTATGCACTGTTTGCTACTCCATGCGTCATCAGCCGAGAGCAGGAGCCAGGGGAGTATATGGCTGCTCCAATATGGGCTATGTAACAACTTTACAACCACGGCGCTAAGCTCCGTCATGGAAACCCTGTTGCAACCCAACACCCCAGGCACTCGTCTATACCGCCTCAGTGTAGACTGATGCTGTCAAGTCTGTTTACGGTGCATAGAACTTACAAGTGCCTTGCAGAAGCTATCCATGTGCTTGAACCAATCTAATCACTCCTGCTTATCATATCATCCCCTGCGACTGGGCCCACCCTTGCCCTTTCTCCGCCGCTCGCTCTTCTCCGTATTGCAGTGTTGAAGCTGCTCATCAGTCCGCCCCCTCCTACCTAGCCAAGGAGCTGCATCTGCGTGAGACCATGAAGCGCCTGGCAACAAACTTGAAGATTAAGCTGGGACCTAGCACTTCAGGTGAAGATGCCAAGATGGATGTTGCCAGCAGCAGCAGCTCACCTGGGGGGCCTGGACCTAATCACGTATGAGATCATGGACTAGCTGTAGGCGAGAGTGTCTGACTCCGCAGCTAGGCCGACTAAATGGTGGCAGAAGCTCTTTTAAGATTGTATTGTTTGAGTGGGATGCAAGCAGCATGCCGATGTGCTGGTACTAACAGGAACGACTTCCACTCCCAACAAAAAAACAACTTCAATAGTCAACTTCCACCTTGATGAGACAGCAGTGGATGCGCTGGGAGGCTCCCGCATTGTGATGTGTGTTGGGAGTGAACCATACATGTGTAAACCAGAAGGACTTGCTTTGAGACAGGCGTTGAGCAAGGCAAGTGTACTATAACAAGGTTGGCTTGGAGGTCTGTCCCTGGGTGTCCTTGTTTTATGAATGTGCAGGCAGCCTTAGGGTGCAATGGACAAGAGCAGACAGCAATACATGCATTTCCGGTTATTTGCAAGTTCCTTCCCATCCCATGGCAGAACAATACCTAGGGATGACTTTTTGGGATGCGAGTCCCCACCAGCAGGCACAGTGCAAACCTGTGGTGCAGTCTGTTGGGCCGGGATGCAAGAATGCTTATGATAGTGGCTTCTGTAGCAGTACCAAAATTGCACTTGTTGGAGACTCTGTTGTAGTAGCAGAGAGGAAGTGTGCATAGAGATTATGTTGTTTTGTCATCAATTGCTTTTGTTGATAGATCTTACATTGTGTGCGAGACAGAAAAGTCAGCACTACCAGGCTTTTCTTAGGTGTGTGTGCCTTGGACAAGATTGTATGACTAACAGGGGTAGGCCTGTACAGTTATCAAATGTCGGAGGTTGGCAATGGATTGAGCCATTTGAAGCTCTGGAAACACTCCTGCTGTGCTGTGATGTGCACAAGGGATTGATGCACAGGGGGGCTGCTTCGTGCGCTGGCTGAAAGCAATTTGGCACTATAGCAACAGGATTGAGTATTGATGAGCCGCTTACAGTCTGTACGAAGCCCGGGGCACCGCCCGTTCATCTGCCGCTGAGAGAGCAATTCCGAGAAACAGGCTGAAAGCACCGGGATCCGATCCCTAACAGTCACGCAATAATATCTTGTTACTTGACGCACGTCTGAGAATCGTGCAAGTCTGCTCTTCCGAGGCATATATGTCTAAAGGGCCCAGGTGAAACTAGACTACTTGTCTATCCAAGTAGTCTGGTTTGACAGCAATGCTGCCAGCTGATCTGCACCTTCATAAGTCTCATATCACCATCTCATACTTCCGTGATACTCCATACATGAAGTCTTATGTCGGCACTCAAGCTATAACACACACAGGTGCACCCATACAAATCTAATGAAACTCGTATCAAGAACCGGTCCTTGGGTGCGGCTTATCTGTCAGCATAGAGGTGCTGCCACTATTAGGCATCCAAGTGATCTTGTTCACATGCATGTCAACAGGTGAGGAGCGGTGATGGACCGTGTAGAAATCCTGGTGGCATCCTTACAGGTAGACATCTTAAGAAGCTGGTGCAGCTAGACCATAACAGTAACTCCTTTTTGGGGCTTTACTGCAGGACTGCCGCCGCTCGCTCGCTCGGAGCTACAGTGCGGGGAAAGATGTTAACCGTCTGGCGGGAGCTGAGCAGTGCCTGGAGATACAAATACATGAGGAGGTTTATGTTATCTTTATGAGCGAAGAATGACCAAAACTTCCCTCAGATGCTGATCGAGATGCATTTTGACGCAGCAAATATGAAACTTGGCCATCGGTTGATTGACACTCCGGCGCCACATGTCGACGACCAAGCCGGAGTGAGTACATACCGGCAGTGCACTACCTCGGACTTGGCACCTATATCGTATAATATCAGATCCCATGCCAATAATAACATCCCATCCCATCCCTAATATCGGATACCGTGTCAAGGTGCCACTTCCGGCTGCGCAGACGGTCTTTCTATCAGGCATTCGCAGTCGCCTTCGTTCGCAGACCCGGAAAAGTATTACCGAGGATCCTCCGGAGCTCATGCTGCATATTTTCGGCATCTCTGCGGCAACTATACACTTCTGACATACTAGGCCGTGTTCATGCCTCGTATTGCATGTCTTCGGTTCCACTGGGGCTCCAGGCAGCGAGATGCTGCTGGTGTAAACCAGCCTGCTGCTGCTGCTCCTGCTTCTGAGCCGCGTGACAAGGTGTCCATTCATGTTACTGGACACCTCTTAGGCATGGCTATGTACTGTTAATAGTCTGTGATAGTTCTGGAATTGCTGCTGCTCTGTGATTCTCCACATCTGGGTGAGAGTATTTTTGGCATTAAGTTGTATACAAAATTCTGGTATATATGCTGTTGCGTTGCTGTTTGTTTGCTGGATGTACCCCAAAAAATCAAAAACCCAAAAAAAATTAAAAAATAAAAATTGTGTGTGCACTTTTCCAGGGCCAGTATTCTGCATCATTGTATCTGCTTGGACATGCATGATCATGGAGTTCCAACTGGTGGATGGTGTTCAGTTTTTCTTGGTTCTATCTGTGTTAGTGGCTTTGCCACCCCTGTGGTGAACTGTGGCACCGCACGCGTGCCGATGGGTTTGCCAATGTAAGATTCACACACATTCATGAGGGATCACAGGAGTACTAGTTGCGTGCGACGACCAGCAGCAGCACCCACCATCCTGCGAGATGTTACTGCATACTACCAGATGAACTCAAGCTGGAACCTTCACCCATTGGAAATGGGGCGCACGGCATGGTGCGGGGTAGAAGGGCGGGGTGGGGAGGGATGGTCTGTCAGGGTAGGGGTGATGCGAAGGGAGGTGTGACAACGAGGTCAGACAGGGGGGTTATCGGGTGGCAGGTGATGGCTCAATCATGGCGTTGGTATAACATTGGTATTGCACCTATTGCAAGCGCATTGGCTGCAATGCTGAAGACGTTTGACAGCTTGCTTGCTCCGATTCTAGTAGTATATTGGGAGTTCATCCTTTGGTGTAGATCTGCCCCAGAAAATATGGTTATGCCAGCCACGGGGTGATCGCCTCTACCTAGCTAACTTCGCCGCTTATCATGTTCCCTCGGCAGGTGTATCGTGGCAAGTGGAACTACACAGATGTTGCTGTCAAGGAATACTTCAATATGGCGGCCAAGAATGATGAGGTAGCCAACCAGCAGCAGATAGAGATGGGAAACAAGATGGCAACGGTGGGTAGGCCTGTTAGTGGATTAGCTAATCTAATCTAAAACAATACAAACATTTAAGGTGTGGCCGCATTGCCGTGACATTGTTACATCTACGCTTGCTTCCCCATGAGCGGCGTACAGATACTAAGGAAGTAGGCTTACTACAGTGAGGGCAGCCGCCTCCTGAATACGACCAGAATGTCCTGGCTCGTCGTATCACCACTTCGGGCCCATCCACCTCACTTTTCAATTCCTACACCGTATCCTCCCAGAAGGGGTGCCCCTCGCCTGCCCTACCCGCTTCCCCGCGCTTCTGTGCCCTCCTAGCTCCCCCGTCCTGATCACTTTCGTCCCCCCCAGGCCCCCACCCCAGGCTCTCCTCCCCCCCAGATAGAAATGCCCCTCCACCAGGGCCCTGTCTCAAGACCTATTGACCTGTCAGTCTCCCTGATACTTTCCTGTTGTGCTTTCCAAATAACATGGAGACTTTGAATGGCGTCCTTTTGCAATTCGTGTACGCAGCTTCGTAACATGTTCCCTTTCACTCCACGGGACTCCAACTGCCTCACCCTAGCTTCTGCATACTGCACTGCTTCTGCAACTCCCAGATTGATGGGGGCTGCTAGGTCTAATCTTAACCTGGACAAGTGTAGGTGAGTGACAAGGTTAGATGATAGCCCATTTCCCCCTCTGTGCAGGATGCTGTGATGAAGGATGTAGCCATCATGATGCAGATCACCAACCGGAATCCCCATATGGTGCGCTGCTGTGGAGTGATGCTGCACCACATGCCCCCACTGCTGGTCACGGAGTACTACCAGTATGGAAGCTTGTTTGCCATGCTTAGCAAGGCACGCGAACAGGTGGAGACACACAGCGCTAGGGTGAGCAGGAGGGTTAGGCTGGAGGGTCAGGGTTTTGGAAACCCACAGTGGTAAGGTGACCAATCAGCTTTGGTTTTAGGGTTTAGGAAGCCCATATAGCGCTAAGGTGGGCACAGGGGGTAGGGGTCTAGGGTTCAGAAGACACACTGTGCTATGGTGTGCTGGCGGGTTAGGGTTTTGGACACCCACAGCGCTAATGTGCGCATGGGGTTTAGGGTTTAGGGTGTAGGAGACATCCAGCGCTGAGGTGTGCAGCCCTGTCTGGAAGGCTGGACGAGGATATACAGCAAGAAGCTGCTCATTTGACGTGTCAGTTAGAGGTCGTGTTCTTGTTTGCAGGGGTCTACACCCACCTGGCATGATTAGTTGCATGTCAAAGACAACCCGTATCTTGTTCCATCCACCTCGGTGTTTTTCCTAACAGCTTGAGGTGCCAGGTCTATGGCACTTCTTGCTATGGCATACCATGGTTTGTACTATTTACACCACGTGGCATGCTAGACCCCAGCATGAGATTGAGGCTCTGAGCTCCCAACTGGACTTCACTGCTCATGAGTCCCAGGGAAGGGGCATTTAAAGGGGACTGTAGCTACTGTGCAGCTGTGCTCCTTGCCATACCCAGCGATTGGAGTCAAGGGGCATTGCAGCAGAAAATGTATTCATGGGGAGCTGTGCCTCACTTGCACTGCTGGCATATCCACTTCTGTTCGTAGTGGTGGGGCCTCCCATCCCTCCCTTCAGCCTTGTCCCAGATATAGAACAGTAAGACACGGCAAACCATTAAGCTGAAGCAGGCCCTTTTTCACTCCACTGCTGCAGGCCCCTCATGCTGACTAGTTGCTGACTACCTGATGTAAAAATGTTTAGGGTTTAGAAAACTAAAGAAGATAAATTTAGTAAACTAAAGAAACTAAGTTTAGGAAACTAAAGAAACTAAGTTTAGGAGACTAAACCCTAAAACCTTAATCCACTGCTGCAGGCGCCTCATGCTGACTACCTGACCTGGAAGAGGCGGCTGGAGATGTTGAGGGATGTGGCAGCAGGAATGACATTCCTGCATAACAGGTGAAAGGGGGGACATTCAAGGGGTGTATTGCATTACAAACCAAAGCACCGAAAGTTTTGCACCTCAAGCTGTTGCCAAAACCAGCAAGGTGGAACAAGGGTCTAGACGTCCATACATGGTAAAGCATGCTGTGTTCTTGGTATTGAGGGCATGTCAATAGCTTCTGAAAATGGTTACTGACCATGGATCGGTATCCTGTACCCCTGGAGACGTGTGGACAGAAATCAATGGCTAAGAAAATCAATGCAGATCTGCTGTGTCCTTTGCATACCCTTTGGGTCAAATCCGCTTGCCTGGCTTTTGCAATAGTACATCCACTGATTTGAATACAACTGAGTTGTTTTAGATGTGGGTTACGGTCTACAATGCTCAAGCTCACTTGTGTACTGTACCTCTCTGGTATTGCAGGCAGTTGTTGCATGGTGACTTGAGGTCCCCAAACCTGTTTGTGGGGTCAGATGGGAAAGTCAAGATTGGTGAATTCAGCTATTGCATGGAGCTGCCTCAGGGGAAGAAGGTGGTCAAGGTGGACAAGGTCACGCACCCTAGCTGGACAGCTCCTGAGGTGAGGCTGTAGGCTAGGGTAGTTTACGAGGGTTCGCGGGGGATAGGTTTTGTCAGTTAGGGTTTAGGAGGGTGCTGCATGGGTCGTGCACCCTTGCTGGACAGCACTGGCAGAGATGAGGGTCAGAGAGGGATGTGTGGCTGGGTTGTAGGGTGGTCTAAAATGGTCAGGGTTTAGTGGGTTAGGGTTTAGGATTAAGGAGAGTGTGTGGTGATCAGTGGCAAGATGAATGGTCGCATACATTAATGGGCTCTAGGGTTAAATGCACAGTAGCCGGGTCGGAAAGCCTCTGAGGTGATGCCGGGTAGCTCCATTATTACATTTCATAATGTGCCATAGCAGAAAGTGCCATGGGCCACTTACCTGAAGCTGTTTTGTAAAAATAGCGGTGTGGATCCGGTTAGCTCCATATCTTGGTACCTCCATGCTGTGGGGAGAGGGCATCTCTCCTGTTGTATCATATTATAATATGCTATCAAGCTGTTACCATTTTATTGCGGGCATCTCTTCTAGTACTCCATCGCTCTGAGACAAGCTGCCGCAGGTCACTCCTTGAGCTATTTGAGTCCTGGTGTGAGGGTTACGCTGTTGTCATGTACTAATTCTCAAATGATCCCGCTTTTAAACCTTTGTCCCCCCTCATCCATTCCTCCTATGTCTTCTTCTTCTCAGTTGTTTTCTAAAGGCAAGGCTAGTGATGTGTAATTCTTCAGAGTTGTGATGTATGAGGTGCTGATATATGGACGTAGCAATAACAAACAATATCAGGATGAGCCCAACGAGGGGCCGTAGCTGGTGGGAGTATTGAGCAGCACCTATCTAAACCCTAAACACTCAACTAAACCCTAAACCCTAACTTGTACCCTACTGATCTCCCCCAGGTGTTTTTGGAGGGCATGTTGAGCAAGGCCAGTGATGTGTACTCCTTCAGCATTGTGATGTATGAGGTGCTGACCTGGCGCATACCATATGAGGATGAGCCCAGCAGGGGGCAGCAGCTGGTGGGCATTGTGAGCAGGCAGAGACCAGCCATACCCTCTGATGAGCAGCTGTATGGGGGAGCACCACCACCTAAGTATAAGGAACTCATGGAGGTGAGGTTGGGGGTGGGGGGCTGCTTGAGTGAAGGACAGTCCAGCCGGCCATGGAGTGTTCACTGGCCTTCCTTGGAGCCTCTTGTGTGCTTTCTGTCGTGGGAGTTGCGGCTAAGGTATATGTCAAATGTAACCTGGCTTCAACTCTATGCCGCATTGGCGTCCATGCGTGGTCACCTGTATGAGCTGTGTCAGCATGGTTGGCTGCCATATATATGAGGTAAGGCCCTACTCCCTAAACGTGCCAGGGGGATTTTTCCCCCTTCTCTGTGTAGGTGCCTCTTTCTCTCTCTTTCCCCCTTTCTGGTTGGCTGCATGGGTGTGTGTGACTTCCAACCATCAGGGGTCGTGTGCTGCCTGGTAATTCCAGCGGTTTTGGCATTCCCCTGTTGTTCGTTACTATCTATCGATTGAAAAAATTGGCTTGTAGATCCTGCACCTCAATATGTCAGATAGGCATTTGGGAGGACAAACCACTACCAGGTGCAGTATGAGAGTTGTGGTTTTTGGATGGTACTACCTGGAGAGCTGGGCTTAGAGTTTCTACTGCATCTGGTGCTGAGTGTGTTCTGTAAAATGAGGCCTCTAAGTGGGTGCTGGTGCTGCTTGCCTGTGTTATGGTGAAGATTGCGAAACAAACAAACAAAACAAACAAAAATTTAAGGTGCGGCAACCGCAAAGGGCTGCTAGGTCGAAACGACCAAACACACCATCGGATGGGTCCAAAAACAATGGAATCCATACCACCAAGCAAGAGGAATACCCAAGCAGACATCCAACTACGGACACAGCAAACAAATCACCAGCAGGAGACTGATGGGTGTATCCAAATCAAACACAATCCAGAGCACCAACCAAGCAGGATGTCCAGTAAGTCCACCGCATATGTACCACCCAAGACGGCCAGCACACCAACCAAGGCAAATACCCAAACATGTAGCTATCTAGACTTCAACCAGTTCCTCATCAGACGAATCACTAGGAACATCTGTCTCCGACTCCGAATCAAACAGATCCAAATATTGACCTGCCGGGAGCAAGATATCCGGTAAGTCCACCACATCAGTACCACCGGACTGATGGCAGTACCAACAGACACGAACACACACGGCCACATACTTGACCAAGGCCGAGAGAGGGACACAGCCAGTGGCTGACAGTGCCCAGAAATCAGCATACCTGAGCGAGGACAACGCGGCCACGGGGGGAACCACAGCTGCCAGAAACAAAATGTAACACTGCTTGTTCTTGTAATGCATGAAATCTCAGGGTTCAGTTATTCAACTGATTATGCACCCCAGATCACTATCACTTGTGCGTTGTCCTATGCTGTCTGTGCTATTTGGCACCTACGATGCTTATGATCACCTGAAGAGTATTACGCTCAGAAGGTTAATTAGCTTTCCTGACTGATTTTACTGGAGGCGCTCGCCGTTCGCCCGCACCTCACCTAGGCCCAAAGACACACACACACAAAACATGATCGCTTAATGAAGTCAATACCACTTTCTTGTGTCATTGCAGGACTGCTGGAACCCAGACCCTGCCAAGCGCCCAGCCTTTAAAGACATCTCCCAGGGTCTGCGCACCATCCTGCTCTGGGAGAGGGCACGCAGCAAGGCACGCAGCACGGCCAATGCAGATGCAACGTGCATCATTCAGAAAACCTCAAGATAACGAGACAAGCAGCAACCTCAACAAAATGCATCAGCAGCCGGCTTCACCTTAGCTTACCTTCTAGTCCTTCTCCAATGTCATCCTGCTCAGCATTCATGTTAGAAGTATCAACCAAGGGAAGGCAGTGCCTTGGGGCTGGGCTCGCTGCTGGTGATGACTCAACACACAGTCAGCCCCAGGTAGCAGCTGTAGCAGCAATGGCCGGTAGCACCAGGGGGGAGTGCTGCATTTCATGGCTTAGGAGCAGGGAGGTTGGCAACTAAAGTGTCAAGCAGCTGGGGCTGATGTTGATGGTGAAGAGGGGTTGGGTGGACTGTCAAGCAGTGGTCATGGGGAGAGCTGGTCAGCAAGACAGAAGTGTAGTGACGGCAGGAGGACTACGCCCAAAACACACCTCTTTGTTGTAGTAGTATGAGAAAGATCACATTGCATCAGGAGTTGTATCTGGATCTGTGGTCATGTGTTGGTGTTTTTGGACCTACGAGCCTTCTGGGCTAGTTGGTAACTTCTGGTAATCTGGTGATATCGGACTGGAAGTGGGGACAGCAGCAGCAGCAGACAGTCCAGCAGTAGGGCCAGTTGCAGCCGCAGCTGAGCAAGTTGCAGCATCAAAATCAGGGCAGGGGAAACTCATGAGTCGGTGTTTGTGCTGCTGCTTTGTGGATGAGGGATTACAGGTTTTAGTGTTGCCCCTGACCCACGGCTGCAAACACTGCTCATGCCGTTGCGCCTACTGAGGGCAAGGAAGCCAAGATAAAAGGTAATGCTTGATCTTGGATACTGGCCATCCAGTTAATGGGTTGCAAACCCCATTTGTGCTAGTAGGCAGAGGGGGGCGCAGGTGTACTGCTGTGTTACGAGCCTTGCAGGACTATTTGGGAGGCCCCCTTGTTGCTGCTGCATAGGAAGTGTATCCAAGGAAGGCATGTCCAAGTTCACGAGTCAAAGCCCTCGTAATCGCAGGTGGCAAGGTTTGTGTCTGAGTGCATGCAGAACGGGACATAAAGCCTGGTCTCGCTCAAGTAGGCTTTTTGAAGACTACCAGTTTTCCTCTAGTCAATGGTGATGCCGTTGAGCGATACATATTTGGTGTGTTGGGCAGTCCAGTACCCATCCTATCTGTAGTCTTGTACATTGCATCTGTCCCAGCTTGCATGGGAGACTCCTGTATGTGGTAGTGATGTGGTGCTGATAACAGTAGCATGCTGTGTTTGCAGTTTTGTCTGCTGTTACTCTTTAGCATAAGGGTTTTGTCGTACTCCATGCTCTTTCCCTTTTGCTATGCTCAATGGAGTTGCGGCTAATGCTGATGCTCTGTTGCTTCTGAGTCATGGTGTTTGTGGACAGTTGGAAGAGGTCATGGGGCAGACAAACCGTGGTCGGTTCCCGCTCTTTCCTGTTCTTGCTTATGATGAGTGTTGTGTGTGCACTTTTGGCAGACCTCTGTCTCTTTTGGAGGGGGGAGAGCCTAGTGCCACAGTGACCAATGCGTGGAAGCCAGTGGTCTGCCCTGGCGTGCCCACCCAAGTGTCGTGAACGCTCACTCAATGTAACTTCTAGGCTTGCTACATATTCTACATCTTTACCATCCGTCCAGTCTTAAGGTTGGAGGTAATATCATAGGGCCCATGTTGAGTGAAACGGAACAGGATGGAAACGCCGGGTCAGCTAGTTGGCCACCGTGTAGTTGGCTGGGTGACGTTCGACTCAATCGAACATCGCAGGGCCTGCGATGTAATGTCGCTATCTATTCTAATTCATATAATCTTAACATGTTGCGTTCTCAGCGTGGCTATGCGGATGCTAAATGGGCCATAAACTACTACTCAATCACTCCTGCTGTATTGCTGGCAACAAGTGTCACTCGCTCAGCACTAGGTCACAGACCCCGAAAAGAGCTTGAGCTGAAACCTGCTAGAAAGCTCAATCCCAGCAACTGCAAAGCACCATACCGCACCACGGGGCGATACTATATGAGACAAACCCGCACTGCACTGCCTCCAGGCCATGTGACAGCACCCCCAACATGTATGTATCATGTAGAATCATACACTAGTATCACACCAGAGCAGCATTGTCTGCACCGCCGCCGCTGCTGTTGCAACCTCACCAGCAGCCCCACAAAGTACACAGTCACACTCTTAGTCTGCCCACAGGAGGCAAATGGAAGCTATTTTATATGATGTAGATCACTGCACAGCTCTCGGCTTGTGCAGCAGTCGCCACATGACTCTTGACAAACACCTGATGCCAAAGCTCCCTCCGAACTCAACACATGTTAGGTTCAGTTCAATTGGAGTCAGACTGGCATATGAGGACACTACTGTGCATACATCTTGCTGACCATTAGCGTACTGAGGTTTGGTGCTGCTGGAGGAAGACAAACGCCTGCATGATTAGCTTCAATGCAATTGGTGCTCTGTGGAGTCATTGATGGCACATCTGACGCCTCTGTCCCTAAGGACCCCGTGCCATCAAGACAGAACAAACAAACAAACAAACCTTGAACATCGAGATAGCTGCTACGTTGGAGATGACCAAATGCACGAGCATAAAGTCATAACGAACATAACACAACATGCAGCAGACACACATGATCCACACAGCAGGCTAGCATACTCAACTCCACAGGAACATCGCCACTGTTACTGTACACCAACATATTTTGCCGATGTACGCCGAGACCGATAGAGAACTACGCCAGAGGGCCCTGGATTGCCCTTCAGCGTGGTGCTGAGCAAGGGGATCTTTTCTACGAGATCATTTGACCCTATCAATTGAACAGCCTATCCACACCTGATGCTCCACAGCTGCTCATAAACACTCCAAGCCATCTGTATTGTGGCCCCTCAAGGAGGCCGTCTAAAACATTAGACTCCAAAAAGACCCTACTCATCTGCTCCTCTCAACCTCCTTTGTCTAGTCTTTTGCTCCCATCGCTCCATGCGCCCCAGAGCATTCTCGTTTTTAACCCGCCATCTCCTCCTCGCTGCTCTATTCTTCCCCTTCCTCCTCCCTCTGCCTTTTCCTCACAAACCACCCACTCATCATTCTGTTCCAGTCGTGGCCATCACAGCCCCAGCTATCCTCTACACGGACTGCTGATAGATCCTACCTCCTTACCACCCCCACCTTTTTCGCCCCCTCCCCCAAACATGCGTTGACCAACGCCCCTCTCACTGTTCCACCCCGCCACTTTTAGGGTTTAGGGTTTAGGTCCACCCCTAAACCCTAAACCCTACAAACCCTAACCCCTCTCACTGTTCCGTCCCGCTCATGGCTCTCAACCCCAAGCTATCATTCCTCCTGAAGCTGATATCCCTACACAGCTTATGGAACCTACTCCCCTGCAGCAGCTCTATCTCACTGCTGGCCATCAACAAATCACTCAACCCACCCAGGTCCAGATTGGCACTATTCACAGCACTACACGGAAGCACACCCCCACCATCACCAGGGACACCCTCAGCTAAGAATACACTGAAGTCGTCATCTTCAAAATCGATGTCTGCAAGCAGCTGGTCCACCAGCGCAGCATCAAAAGCTGCTCCTGCATCTCCCACTGCGGCTGCTTCTGCTACTGGTGGTGCTGGTACAGGACCAGGGTCTGAACGCACTGCTCCAACTTCTCCTCCTCCTCTTGCTGCTGCTGCTGGTGGTGCAAATGCTGCCCCCTGCAGATCACCATAACTAGCCGTGCTCACCACCCCTCCTACCCCGCCACCTGCTGCTGCTCCCCCAACTGCTGCCGGCCCGGACCAGCACGGACCTATATCTCCTGCACCCTGCTGCTGCTGTTCCTGTTGGTTGCGGAACCCTTGGACACTGCCACCACCACCACCACCCAGTAATGCTGCGGGTGCTGAGTACACAGCTCCAACTGAACCATCACCACTTCCCGCAGCCAGCGCCTGTCGGTACTGCTGCTGCTGCTGCGCCAGGATTAACGTAGCAACACTACCACCCCCACCACCAGCAGCAGCTGCAGCTGAGTCACCCACAACATTAGTGTTAGTACCAAACATCTGCTGCTGCTGCTGCTGCTGTTGGCCGAGGTCTGGACTGCTGTTGAACAGCGGGGGTAGGCCGGATAATGATCCAAAGGCATCCTGTGGTATGGTGGTTGGGTCATCTGGCATGAACGACTCCAAATCAATTGAGCTCAGCTGATCTAGGTCACCTGGGCAGCCGTAAGGGTTGAGCTCCACGGGGGGATCAGCAGCAGCAGCAGCAGGAAGAGGCTCCTGGGCGCTGCTGCTCTGCTGCTGCTGCTGTTGAATGTGAATGGCCTCTACGTTAGCTGTGAGCTGCTGTATAGATGCAGTAGGCACTGCCGCAGAACCCGTTTGGTAGCTATCTGCTTCAGATATACTCGGTAGATGCGGCTGCTGCTGGTACTGGTACTGCTGCTGATGGTGGTATTGCTGCTGCCCCCCAGCTCCCCCCCTTTCACTCCCCCCTGCCACATCCGTATCACTCAGCAGCTGCATGAACCCCCCTGAAGGTACTGCTGCTGCTGCTGCTGCTGCTCCCTCCCCACCCTCCCCTCCACCACGACCACCCCCTGCTATTGCAACTGTTGCTAGAGGCCCACTCCCTGGACCACTACCCCCAAAACCTCCTGAGGTATTACTAGCAATAGACTCCTGATGTTGATAAATCCCACGATTATCATACCCAGGGGATGTCCCCGGGATACCTAAAAACGCAGCTGGTAGGGTTGATTGTGGCCCTGCTGCTGCTGCTGCCTGCTGCTGCTGTGCCAGGAAGGCTTGCTGTAATGCCGCATCTGTTGTGGATTGCTGATGGATGTAATAATGACCAGCGGAAACTGGAGATGCCCCTGCTGCCCACTCCTGCTGCTCGACATCCCCTCCTCCTCCTCCTTCTGCTAGTCCCCCGCTGCCCCCTTGTAACTGCTGTGAACCCTGCCAAGTGCTATTGCTGTATGTTGGACCACCACCACCACCACCATCATAACTGCCAGTGTTGGGCACCCCTTGCAATACCTGCTGCTGCTGGTGTTGCTGCTGTTGGTACGTATTACTGCGCTGCTGCTGCTGCTGCTCTTGTTGTAAGCTTCCTCCCTCTCCCCCGCCACCACCACCACCACCACCAGCAGCAGCAGTAGCAGCACTTGCTACCACCCCCACCCCTGCTGCATCACCACTCTGGTTAAACCGCATGGCCAGGGCATTAGGGCATGGTGTTTGTGCTGCTTTCACAAGCGCTGCCAGCTCCTGTGGTGATTGCTTCCCAGGTGTGCTATGATGTTCGCTGATGATTAGATCATTCATAATTACTGCTCCTTCTGGTAGACCTTGCTTGAACCAGGGGTGACTCATAACCTGGGCAACAGCCACCCTACACCACAACAAAGTGGAAAAGCTATGTTCATTACTCGCTGTACCCAAGTTAAACCAAGTCATCTTTATTTTACCAATTAACACATTTAAATAGTTTTTATAAAAAAAACGTAATAATTAGATATTAAATCTTTGTTTAATATGAACAGTAGAGACTACGACAATTACTCAACAATGCTTGTGAGCTGGCAGCGAACTTTCACTGCCCCCCCCCCCCCCCCGCGCACAATGAAGATGTATGTTTCTTGCATCATCATCCATAAACCTTTGCAAAAACTGAAGCTTAAGGTTTACAGTGTTTCATCCTTCATATGTCATAAATCCTTTCAGAACGTATGCCAGAAACTGAAGTCCACCAGGGTTCCATGGGGCTATCAGTAAGGCAGCCTGCATTCCTTGCTGTACTGGAGCATGGCCCAACAATCATTTGCTGCGGTCAACTTCTGGAGCCAACCCCTTAGCTGGGTCTGCAGTACCCCACAAGAAAATCGGTGCCAGCAGCATACCCCTCAATTCGTCCCTCAACCCTCAAGCACATATCACCCTTATCATAATAATCAGCCTTCCTAAAGCAGCGGCATTTTTGGGGTCTTACAGCCTTGTGGAAAGCCCCCTCTTCCCCAATCCCCTCCCCTCCCCCCCCAATACAGCTAAGTTGGGACTGCTTGCAGTATCCTCCCTGACCAACAGATCGGCGGCCCTAAACACCACCAAATTCCATTTTCCCATAATTCACTCACACTTGCAGCATCCCCCCTAAACCCTAAACCCCTCCCCCCTCTCCATACCTCTTAGCCGGATCAGGCTGCAGCATCTCCCCTAAACCCTAAACCCTCCTCCCCTCCCCTCCCCTGCCCCCCCTCTCCTCCCCCTCCCCCTCATCCGTACCTCTTAGCTGGATCAGGTTGCAGCATCCCCCCCAGCAGATCAGCACAAGCAGGTGTAATCAAGCCGGCATCCTCACCACTCAACACAAAGCTCCCGGCAGCAGTCCGGCTGAACAGCGCCAACATCTGCTGCTGCTCTGACAGACGTGCGTCCTCAGGGCGCAGGAAGGGGTGGCGGCCGTACAGCAGTACAAACAGCACAATGCCACAACTCCAAACATCAGCCATGGCGGCATTGTAGCTGCTGTTGCTGAAATTGTGAACTACCTCGGGGGCGGCAAACAGAGCGGCACCAACCTGGGGTTTAGCAGCAGCGAGTAGAAGGGGAGTTTAGAGGTAAAGTGTGCGGGTGGAGAAGAAATTATTGAACGATTAGGGTTTAGGCAGGTTTAGCGTCCAGGCATGTTTAAGGCTTAGGCAGGGGGCTAGACAGTTACTGGGCATCGCTTGGATGCCCAACCACAGCAGTACGTCCATACCAAGTTTTAAAGATGAGCCTTAGGAGGAGCCTAGAATTTTTAAAAGCCTTAGGAGAAGCCTAGAATCATAAGTGGTACCTTGAAGCAGACCCTAAAAGCAAGTATCTATCCTGTAATTCAAGCGCATATTGCAAAGGAAGATATACTGAGAGACGAGAGGATCCCCACTGCCCTTCTTGCTCAATCATGCAAGCCCACCATCCAAATGAGTCCTTACAAACCCCAACTCTCCCAATATTATAAAACCCAAACCCGCTAAAACCTGTGAACCCCCCTCCCCCTCCCACCTCTCTGTGCGTGCTGTGTCTGTAACTGCGTCCATGGTAAACCCCACAAATCCCAGCCGTAAACCCTAACCCCCCCATCTCCCCTCAATCCCCCTCCCACCTGGCTCTGCGCCGCGCTGTGTCTGAGGGCCCTTAC